>CM076985.1:22978043-23352030 GCA_039105355.1 Benthosema pterotum | reverse complement strand
GGTTTCAAATCCCGGATGTTGTACTGTGATCATTGTGAGCCAATGTATTCAACTGAGAATGAGAATTAAACCAGTGCCTCCAGGTGTTATCTTTTTTCTGTTTTTTATTTGTGATTTTCATAAAAATAATCAAAACGACTTATTATAGTACCGTACTACGTCATCCAAAACCATAAACTATAATATATCTTTCATTCACTTTTTACTTTGAAATGTTTTGTAGTTTCTGAGTTTTTTTTACTTAAACGCCCAATGCATTGTCAATGGCAATAGCACAAACTTTATTATGCTATTCGTCCTACAATACTTATACCTAACCCATTTATGGCTATTAACATTCGTCTTACGATGGACATGTTTGCCTGAAGAGGAATCTTTGAAATGTTTCATCGTTGTAGAAATATAGAGCTATATATTTTATAATGGGGTCAATTCAGTTTCGTTCCAAAATGAAGTTCTTGAGTGGGGTTTGAACTCCCAACCTTCAGAATCGGATGAAAGGGTAACACTCTACAGCCAAACCCACTGCGCCACGAGGACCAGGTAGGTATGCAATGTGGGTTAGTCTTGATTTTGACATTTTTTCAAAAATCCTCAAAAATGATGAAAAACGCCATACTATAGCATGTCGTCCGAGACCATGTACTATAGCCTTTGTTTTTTCTTCGATTTTGACATTTTTTCAAAAATCCTCAAAAACATGTAAAAACGCCATACTATAGCATGTCGTCCGAGACCATGTACTATAGCCTTTGGTTTTTCTTCGATTTCGACATTTTTTCAAAAATCCTCAAAAACGATGAAAAACGCCATACTATAGCATGTCCTCCGAGACCATGTACTATAGCCTTTGGCTTTTCTTCGATTTCGACATTTTTTCAAAAATCCTCAAAAACGATGAAAAACGCCATACTATAGCAGGTCGTCCTAGACCATGTACTATAGCCTGTGGTTTTTCTTCGATTTCGACATTTTTTCAAAAATCCTCAAAACGATGAAAAACGCCATACTATAGCATGTCCTCCGAGACCATGTACTATAGCCTGTGGTTTTTCTTCGATTTCGACATTTTTTCAAAAATCCTCAAAACGATGAAAAACGTCCTCCGAGACCATGTACTATAGCCTTTGTTTTTTCTTCGATTTTGACATTTTTTCAAAAATCCTCAAAAACAAGTAAAAACGCCATACTATAGCATGTCGTCCGAGACCATGTACTATAGCCTTTGGTTTTTCTTCGATTTCGACATTTTTTCAAAAATCCTCAAAAACGATGAAAAACGCCATACTATAGCATGTCCTCCGAGACCATGTACTATAGCCTTTGGCTTTTCTTCGATTTCGACATTTTTTCAAAAATCCTCAAAAACGATGAAAAACGCCATACTATAGCTGTCCTTCCGAGACCATGTACTATAGCCTTTGGCTTTTCTCGATTTCGACATTTTTTCAAAAATCCTCAAAACGAAGAAAAAACGCCATACTATAGCAGGTCGTCCTAGACCATGTACTATAGCCTTTGGCTTTTCTTCGATTTCGACATTTTTTCAAAAATCCTCAAAACGATGAAAAACGCCATACTATAGCATGTCCTCCGAGACCATGTACTATAGCCTTTGTCTTTTCTTCGATTTCGACATTTTTTCAAAAATCCTCAAAAACGATGAAAAACGCCATACTATAGCATGTCCTCCGAGACCATGTACTATAGCCTTTGGTTTTTCTTCGATTTCGACATTTTTTCAAAAATCCTCAAAACGATGAAAAACGTCCTCCGAGACCATGTACTATAGCCTTTGGCTTTTCTTCGATTTCGACATTTTTTCAAAAATCCTCAAAACGATGAAAAACGCCATACTATAGCATGTCCTCCGAGACCATGTACTATAGCCTTTGGTTTTTCTTCGATTTCGACATTTTTTCAAAAATCCTCAAAACGATGAAAAACGTCCTCCGAGACCATGTACTATAGCCTTTGGCTTTTCTTCGATTTCGACATTTTTTCAAAAATCCTCAAAACGATGAAAAACGCCATACTATAGCATGTCCTCCGAGACCATGTACTATAGCCTTTGGCTTTTCTTCGATTTCGACATTTTTTCAAAAATCCTCAAAAACGATGAAAAACGCCATACTATAGCATGTCCTCCGAGACCATGTACTATAGCCTTTGGCTTTTCTTCGATTTCGACATTTTTTCAAAAATCCTCAAAAACGATGAAAAACGCCATACTATAGCAGGTCGTCCTAGACCATGTACTATAGCCTGTGGTTTTTCTTCGATTTCGACATTTTTTCAAAAATCCTCAAAACGATGAAAAACGTCCTCCGAGACCATGTACTATAGCCTTTGGCTTTTCTTCGATTTCGACATTTTTTCAAAAATCCTCAAAACGATGAAAAACGCCATACTATGAAGCATGTCCTCCGAGACCATGTACTATAGCCTTTGGCTTTTCTTCGATTTCGACATTTTTTCAAAAATCCTCAAAAACAACGAAAAACGGCATACTATATATGTTTGAATTTTACGAAATGCAAGCAAGCCTCTGGTGTTGCTGTAACTTTCTATCCGGCATTTTGCGTGCACACCAAGAAGGCTCTGTGGCTCGATGGATAAAGAGTATGCCTGGGAAATTGTGGGCCCGGGTTCAAATCCCGGATGTTGTACTGTGTTCATTGTGAGCCAATGTATTCAACTGAGAATGAGAATTAAACCAGTGCCTCCAGGTGTTATCTTTTTTCTGTTTTTTATTTGTGATTTTCATAAAAATAATCAAAACGACTTATTATAGTACCGTACTACGTCATCCAAAACCATAAACTATAATATATCTTTCATTCACTTTTTACTTTGAAATGTTTTGTAGTTTCTGAGTTTTTTTTTTTACTTAAACGCCCAATGCATTGTCAATGGCAATAGCACAAACTTTATTATGCTATTCGTCCTACATACTTATACCTAGAAACCCCATTTATGGCTATTAACATTCGTCTTACGATGGACATGTTTGCCTGAAAAGGAATTTTTGAAATGTTTCATCGTTTTAGAAATATAGTGGTCCCAAATTTGAGAACTTTTATAATGGGGCCTATGGGAGCTCCAAGGGTGGTCAAAAAATCACGTTCTCCTAGAAACTCCATTCACACATTTTTAGATTCAGCTTACAGTGGAGATACATGCTGTAACTTTTTTTATTTGAAATGTTTTGTAGTTTCTGAGTTATTTTAACTTAAACGCCCAATGCATTCCTATGGCAAACTTTATTATGTTATTAGTGCTACATACTTACACTAAAACCCCGTTTAAAGCTATTTAGGTTCATCTTATGGTGGACATGTTTGCCTGAAAAGGAATCTTTGAAATGTTTCATCGTTGTAGAAATATAGAGCTATATATTTTATAATGGGGTCAATTCAGTTTCGTTCCAAAATGAAGTTCTTGAGTGGGGTTTGAACTCCCAACCTTCAGAATCGGATGAAAGGGTAACACTCTACAGCCAAACCCACTGCGCCACGAGGACCAGGTAGGTATGCAATGTGGGTTAGTCTTGATTTTGACATTTTTTCAAAAATCCTCAAAAATGATGAAAAACGCCATACTATAGCATGTCACCCGAGACCGTGTACTATAGCCTTTGTTTTTTCTTCGATTTTGACATTTTTTCAAAAATCCTCAAAAACAAGTAAAAACGCCATACTATAGCATGTCGTCCGAGACCATGTACTATAGCCTTTGGTTTTTCTTCGATTTCGACATTTTTTCAAAAATCCTCAAAAACGATGAAAAACGCCATACTATAGCATGTCCTCCGAGACCATGTACTATAGCCTTTGGCTTTTCTTCGATTTCGACATTTTTTCAAAAATCCTCAAAAACGATGAAAAACGCCATACTATAGCAGGTCGTCCTAGACCATGTACTATAGCCTGTGGTTTTTCTTCGATTTCGACATTTTTTCAAAAATCCTCAAAACGATGAAAAACGTCCTCCGAGACCATGTACTATAGCCTTTGGCTTTTCTTCGATTTCGACATTTTTTCAAAAATCCTCAAAACGCTGAAAAACGCCATACTATAGCATGTCGCCCGAGACCGTGTACTATAGCCTTTGGTTTTTCTTCGATTTTTACATTTTTTCAAAAATCCTCAAAAACGACAAAAAACGGCATACTATATATGTTTGAATTTTAGGAAACAATGGAAGCAAGCCTCTGGTGTTGCTGTCACTTTCTATTCGGCATTTTGCGACGTGCACTGTGGCTTGATGGATAAAGAGTATGCCTAGGAATTTGTGGGCCGGGGTTCGAGTCCTAGATGTTGTACTGTGTTCATTGTGAGCCAATGTATTCAACTGAGAATGAGAATTAAACCAGTGCCTCCAGGTGCTATCATTTTATTTGTGATTTACAGTAACAAATCAAATCGACTTATTATAGTACCTTACTATGTCATCCAAAACCATAAACTATAATATATATTTCATTCACGTTTTACTTTGAAATGTTTTGTAGTTTCTGTTTTTTTTTTTACTTAAACGCCCAATGCATTGTCAATGGCAATAGCACAAACTTTATTATGCTATTCGTCCTACATACTTATACCTAGAAACCCCCATTTATGGCTATTAATGTCGTCTTACGATGGACATGTTTGCCTGAAAAAGAATTTTGAAATGTTTCATCGTTTTAGAAATATAGTGTCCCAAATTTGAGAACTTTTATAATGGGGCCTATGGGAGCTCCAAGGGTGGTCAAAAAATCACGTTCTCCTAGAAACTCCATTCACACATTTTTAGATTCAGCTTACAGTGGAGATACATGCTGTAACTTTTTTTATTTGAAATGTTTTGTAGTTTCTGAGTTATTTAACTTAAACGCCCAATGCATTCCCTATGGCAAACTTTATTATGTTATTAGTGCTACATACTTACACGTAGAAACCCCGTTTAAAGCTATTTAGGTTCATCTTATGGTGGACATGTTTGCCTGAAAAGGAATCTTTGAAATGTTTCCTCGTTGTAGAAATATAAAGCTATATATTTTATAATGGGGTCAATTCAGTTTCGTACCAAAAGGAAGCACTTGAGTGGGGTTTGAACTCCCAACCTTCAAAGTCAGACGTAGGGTATCACTCAACCTAACCCACTGCGCCACGAGGACCAGGTAGGTATGCAATGTGGGTTAGTCTTGATTTTCCATTGAGTAGCAGACATTTTTTCAAAAATCCTCAAAAACGATGAAAAACGCCATACTATAGCATGTCGTCCGAGACCGTGTACTATAGCCTTTGGTTTTTCTTCGATTTCGACAATTTTGAGGATTTTTTGATCAAAAATCCTCAAAAACGACGAAAAACGGCATACTATATATGCAGGGATTAAAGTAAAATAAATCCTGAGACTGAAAATGATCTTTTGCAAATAAGCACTGAGCTAATTAAATGACCCCTGTGAAATCCTCAGGACTGAAATCAGTACCCAGTACTGAGAACTTTAATCCCTGTATGTTTGAATGTTAGGAAACAATGGAAGCAAGTCTCTGATGTTACTGTCACTTTCTATTTGGCATTTTGTAGAAGATTAATGTTCATTTTTGATCTGTATGTTTGACTGTTTTGTTTCCCAAATCCAGCCTGGAATTGTGGACAAAAAGCAAAAGAAATCTTTAGTTTTGGGGTCTGTGGGTTAAAATGGCATCAAATGGTGGTCCTCTGTGGCTCAAAAACTGAATATATAGAGGGCCCTGGTGTCAAAATGGTTGGTCTTACGCTTACTTTTATCTTGAAATTAAATGAATATTACGCAGACTTTAGTTTAGCCTTTAGTCTTGGCCCTCCACAATATTTTATGTATCTCATTTGGTCCCTTGGGAAAAATAATTGTGTATTTAAGTTTGAAATCCCTGCACTACCCAGTAATTGAATTATTTCTGAAACACAATGATGACCACAGACAAACACAATCTCTTTAGAAGCTGCTCTTTTTATTGAACCTATTAAAAAAAAGGTTTGGTGAAGGGCATATTTCACTGCATTTCTTTTTCACTATGCTAAAAACTTTTTAGTTGGCATGCAGTGAAATGAATGTACGACAAGTGACAACGCAATAAATTAGCATATAATTTACATTTTTTTTAAAAAAAGGAAAAAAAAAATAGTAACAGTGTACCAACATTAATACTGAATATAAAATATACGCAACTGAAATCACATGATGCTTCTCATTTTCTCTTGTGCACCTTTGCGGCACAGGTATTTTAAGCAATGTGACATTCAAAACATCCAAGTTCACAGCAATGAGTACCAGTTTGATCGAGCAGTTCATTTCTCTGGAGGATCCTTCGTCCTATAACCAGTAGATTTCTTTATTTTTTTTAAGAGTTCACTCCATTTCGAATGCCTTTTCAGCTTCCGCTGTCCATTTTTGCCCCCTCCCCACTCTCCCACCC
Organism: Benthosema pterotum; assembly: GCA_039105355.1. Lineage (NCBI taxonomy): Eukaryota > Metazoa > Chordata > Actinopteri > Myctophiformes > Myctophidae > Benthosema > Benthosema pterotum. The sequence goes on along the minus strand of CM076985.1, from coordinate 23,345,582 downwards.
CCCTCCCCCATTGTCCTGATTCAAGGGGGAAAAGCATTGAAATCTGTCTATCGTTTGTTATACCGATAATGGTGGCTACAAAAAAGTAGCAGCAGCAGCAAAACAAAAAAATTAAATTAGCATAGTTGTCAACAGCTCCGATCCTTACGGACGTGGGGGGCGTCTCCCGTCCTTTCCCCCCGACGGATTCCACATCGTCACACCGTTAACGGGTGTGTTTATAGGGGTGTGTGACCTCACATAACATCAGGCGCTGCTGGGTGCTGTGTGTTCCCCAGTCATTCACAACACACGTGCCAGCAGGCGTAGGGAATATACAGGCCAGTGGTTCTCAAAGTTAGGGGGGAAGTGTGGGGGTGGGGGGTCCATGCAGGGACCCCATGAATGAAACAAAATAACACAAAATTAAAAACAACTGAGAACCACTGAAGACAGGGGGGGGACCATCACTGATTTGACGCCACGATACAGAATACAGAACAACTGCCAGGCGTATCTTTTGTCTGTTTTTCCCTTCGTTGGTAAGAAATAAACGACAAATAAACTGTAACAATGAAACATTTCCCAGTGTGAGGTAAGAACAGAAGTTTTTACAGACAAAATTATATATAAAAAAATAATAATACCAGCATTAACCAAATGGAAATATTGAATATCATCCCATGTTGTTCAGAACCAGCCTGTGGTCATGCGGGGGGTGGGTGAGGTGGGGGTAAATAACACCCACTCTATAGCACCTGCATGGGGCAACACGTGGCCCCGAAGACCAGGATGGAAAAAGGGGGGGCGAGGTAGAGCTGTTACAAAGTTTGAGTTTGACCATTCATTCATTGCCACACAACAAACCACTGCGACTGATGACTTAATTGTGACACGTTGGAACACACAGATACAAATTCAGTTTCTTGTTTGGGATTTTTTTTTTTAGGCCTCGTCATTAGAAATCGCACAGGGCAGATATGACAAATAATTTAAATGTACAAAGAAGAAATCACAGATATTTTTAATAATGTTATAGGCTATTAAAAACGACATGTAATAATAGCAACATTTGCTGATCTACAGTCTTATAACGCGTCACAAAGTGGCAAGTGGTAAGCCTGCAGAGCTGATATTTCTGCTTTTTAGTTTACATTAGTTTAAGCATTTTTCAACATGGAAACGATTATGCTGTTCATGCAATAGTTGTGACAGGCCTATAGGGGTGGGTAAACAAACACAACTCGGTTGGAATAAAAATGAAAAGTTGGGTCTTGTCTCCTGCGACAGAAGTGAAAGATGAAAGGATTTGGGGGATAACGTATTTGCAGAAAATATGCGATCTGCAAGCTCACAACCTGAGCTTATTTTCTACATTTTCTGTACGCACCACCGTTGTGCGACAGCCATGGTCTGGCAACGCAATGCTACTATAGTTTGTGTGTGTTGTGTGTGTGTGTGTGTTGTGTGTGTGTGTGTGTGTGCGTGTGGTGAGTGTGTGTTGTGTGTGTGTGTGTGTGTGTGTGTGTGTGTGTGTGTGTGTGTGTGTGTGTGTGTGTTCAGTGCTGGCCCTTTAGTTAACTCTTTGAAACCCCAACCGCCCTTTTTTGCGTGCTCATTGATATCAACATATGGATAATAATATCATAGATGATATCATGGATAGTAATATATAGGACAAGTCAAGTAAGCGGAGCGCTTCGTGACACATTTAAGGGCGTGGCTGCCTGTACTGAAAGGGTCGGGCATCGTTGATCCTTCAAAGTGTATCCTTCAGCAGGGGCGGATGTAACAATTTCCAATTGGGGGGCAGAAGAAAATGGTAAGCCATTTACCATTTTCAGTAGTGTTTCAAATACTTTTAAATATGAAAGCACTGAAATATCTTGGGTTGTTTTGCATGCCATCAAGTTTGGTGGGGCTGACTGGGCATTTAGGGGGGCATTGCCCCCCCATGCCTATGCCTATGCCTATGCAAAATGTTGTGAAAATAACAATTCTTTCTAAATCATTTTTCTAATGTAGATTCTTGAAAATTAGGTAATTCAGATGTTTAATTATGATTTAACTCTTGGTAGCGTAAAATGAAACCAAATGGACCCATAAGGGTGCATTTGGTTTCATTTTACAACCTCAAGAGTTACAAATCTATAAGGGTCCATTTGGTTACCAATATCCTTTCTAGGAAGGTGATGAAAAATAAGGATTTTATCTCTGGCGCCTGTCAATTTCGCCCCAAATCACCAGCAAAAAAGCACCAGATTTTCTGCCAGGAGTTTTTCACTATTTTTGCGCTAGTGGGATCTGGAAAAAAACTAAATATAGCGACAAATGCGCCAAGTTGGCAACACTGACCACACTGCACCCAGGCACCGTCTGACAATGCACTGCTGTGGAGCAACGTTCACGGCCCACTGACACTGACTTACACTTTATTGACAGTGTTGAGAACAGTGGTGGACAGTAAGTACTCTGTACAATTTGCTTTTCGCAAGTTGATGACTTTTACTTGGCTATATTTTTAGGACACTTGGACTACTTAAGCCTCATTTAAAGAACTTTACCAGTAACATTAATGAAATTGTACCTTGCATTTTGAAAACTTGAAAGAGTATATACTTTGTCCACCACTGAGTAAGGCACCCCACGTGGGAAAGAACAAAAAGGGTAAATACATTGATAGAAACAATGCTCTTACAACCACATACATTTCATTTTTTTCTGATCCTCGACTACCATCATATATACTGTAATATACAAATACTGACATAGTGTACAGTAATGTAGCAAAGGCATGTAACTTGTTTACTTTTCATTTTTAAGTATGCAACTTGTAAATAACTTGCAGTACATTAAGGATTTACAGTATGGTAACATTTTTCATTCCAGCACAAAAACATAATGAATATGAACAATAATCACATTTTATTCCCTTCCATGTCTGTAGGCTATCTGGGAAAATAAGAAAAGAAAATTCCAACGTGATGGGAGAGTTTCTATGATTGATTTTGATTGGTACAATAAATATACAGTACACTGATAGGGTTTGTTGTAATGGGAGAGTTGAATTGTAATTGGCAAAAAATATATATTTACACAAAAGTGCACCACAAGCTAAAGTCTGCCAATAGCACCATCACAGTTGTTCCAAGAAAGGAGCCCCACCCCTCTTCCTGGGCTGCAGGGACCCCCAGGTGGTCCATGAGTTGGTTCAAGGGGGTCCCGGGCTAAATGATTAATAGTATGGGATCGAAAGGGACCCTTACAGGCCTCTAACACAGAGAGTGTACTAAATCAAAGCAAATGAATAGTTCAATGTCTACATCTCTGAGCTAAATTACCAGGATTTTACAGTAAAGATCGGGGGTCCCAGAGATTAGGGGGAAAAAGGGGTTAGATGGGGTCCGTGGACTAAAGAATATGAAACTACATAGGGGGTCCTTGAAAAGAAGGAAATTAAAAAAAGTTGAGAATCACTGACATGAACCCTCCTCTATCTGGGAGTCATTTTCTCTCCACCGCGGTGCACCCTCTGTGTGGGATGTGTCCAGCACTTTGGATTCATAAACAACAAACCGAAATGACAAAGAGGAAGACTTGACAATGATTAAAAAAACAAAACAAAATCAAATAATAATAATAATTATTATTATTATAATAAAAATAACAGTACTAATAAAACAAAAAAATAAGTTCCACTTCACAGAAGTGAACATAAAAACAGTTGTGTGTCGTCAGCATACACGCTGAGCAGTGGTTTGGTCTCCACCAACGAGGGAGCTTCGGGAGCAACCGGCTGTGACAGAACAGGAACTCTCTTCGTTCCGCTGGTCCTCGACGTGCACACGGGGGTCCAGCAGCCCCCAGGAGACCTTGAGGAGGTTCCAGGATGTGCCCCGGCTGAATGACTGATACGTTAGGAACCAAAACATGGACCCATTGATCCCATTTGCACATGCTCTGATTGAAAATGAACACTGACGATTTCACAGTGTACCGGTAGATGTCGTGGTTCCAGAGATCAGACACTGTTTCAACTGGGGTGTCCGTGGCCTAATGCACATCCAACTGGGGGGTCCGTGATGTAAAGCAAAGAACAAAAAGAAAAGAAAAGGTTGAGAAATCAATGCCTTGTTCTGTTTCTCCTGGGCTCATCTCCTTGTTCCTCTCTGCTAGGGGTCCAGTTGTTGTCGTCCAGCCTGTTCTGTTTTTTCTCTCCCATTTCAGTGCTATCTCAGGCTACCCTCCATCGTTCCTCTGTCTGTTTGTCAGTCAGTCAGTCAGTCAGTCAGTCAGTCAGTCAGTCAGTCAGTCAGTCAGTCAGTCAGTCAGTCAGTCAGTCAGTCTGTGAGTCTGTCTGTCTGTGAGTCTGTCTGTCTGTCGCTCCTTCTCTCTTTTAGAGTCAGTGTCCTGGCAGCTGAGAGTCAGTGTCCCTGACAGGTCTTGCAGCACATCTGTCTGAAGTAGGCACGACTGCAGAACTTGAACTTCAGCACCAACGGGCAATAGGCCACTTTGTTTACGTCTTTGCATTCTGTGTGTGAAGGAGAGAGAGAGAGAGAGAGAGAGAGAGAGAGAGAGAGAGAGAGAGAGAGAGAGAGAGAGAGAGTTGGTTCCAAATATTGTGTAAAGCAGACATGCTATGATAGTGACATATAGTGATGTGATATAGATGATATACTGACCATGATATTGATATGGACCATAATACTGACCATGATACTGATGATACAGACCATAATTCTGACCATGATACTGATGATAGCAACACTAAATACTAACCATGATAATAAGTAATGACAATGGGTGCAATTCTGAAAGCTGTGGTGTAGCCAGGTATGGTGTAAGTCTTCTCATTGGCTGCAGGGCAGCAAATCAGCTCTGGGGCCTCTGTAGTAGGCCAAAAGCCTATACCACCAGGCCTGGGCCTGGGCTTACCAAATAATTACCCAGAATAATTAAAATCTGCAATTCAAAAGGTCCAGAAATCACCTGAACCCCCCAATTAAAAATGTTACTGTACTGCCCTGCTTTGTTCATCATGAGTTGAAGCTCTTGATGTCTGGTTTTAATTATTATGGATAATTATTTGGTAGGCCCAGGCCCAGGCCTGGTGGTATAGGCTTTTGGCCTAGCCCAAGGCCGCAGACCTGATTTGCTGCCATGCAGCCAATGAGCACGGACCCACACCTGATTTGCTGCCATGCAGCCAATGAGAGGACTTACACCATACTTGGCTACACCAAGCGATTCAGTAATGACATTGACATTGACATGACACCCATCTGACCACTGGTATACGCTGGTGGAGTGCATTGCTAGAGTTTGCAGCAAGTAGCACAGGAATTTCGGCAGGAATGACCATGAAATGATGTTAACACTTTACAAATCTGTTTACATTCTCAGTGTATGAAACAAATGTTGTGATTGGTCAAAAAGTATCGTATCCAGGGGAAATACAGTACATCTGGGCGGACACTTCCAGCCCTGCAGCCTCTGCCTTTTTTTAAAATCTTAAATAGTATTTTTTGGCAAACACGTTTGGTGTAGAGAGGTGGGAAAAATATCCATATCCATGTCAATGTGGGTGTCCCTGTGGCAAAAAAAGGCGGAAAACCCCGCCAAAAGCAACGCATGTCTATAAACCTTAGTAGGCTGGGTAAACAAAGTCATAGATAAAAAATGAAAAAGTGTGAAAGTCTGTACCACTTTCGAGTAAATATCCAGGAGCAAAATTTAATGCGGGTGTCCCCAACATGAAAGGTTTGGAGGAACACACTGCTCTATACAAGGTAGTGAAGATAAGATCCCTAAAGGCCTCTCTACAAGGTGTTCTTACTCTGCAACTATACTTGGAGACGAGAAGAGAAGAGAAGAGAGCACAAAACACTGAGGCACATTCTGGCCTCGTCCACTGCCTGGGCTGTCTGCCACATCCCTACGGTGTGTGCGTACACACACACACACACACACACACACACGCACACACGCACACACGCACACACGCCGCTCTGAAATGTCTTATCACGATTAGAGTGTCTTCCCTTATTAGGCTGCGGCCCCATGCAGCCTCGGGCAGAGCCAAATGCAACGAGACGTTGCCTCACTGCCTCGTCCGTAAAGGAACAATTAGCCCACAGCTAATCCCATTAGCCCGGCCCCGTTAAAACGCTTCTGCTCACGTTTTCCATTCGGGTCCTAATCGAACGGAGCCCTCTGCTTTCTCCGCGCGTCTGAGCGGCCATCCATCATGTGTAAGCGTATATGGAGGGCCGACGAGGCTAGCTTTTCGCTTTGACCCGACGCCAGCTCTTCGCTGGAAAGATTAATGTGGCTGGCAGCGGCTGTGGGGAGTGTGTCATCCAGAGCCGTGTTTAGGTCAGACTCAGAAGAGCGCAGATGAAGACAGAGAGAGAATAGCCTTTTATTTTCATTTTTTTTATTGCCAAAACCCTATGTATCGCTGTTGCCGCGTGGAAACCTCTTATCTCTCTTTCTTTCGCAAATTAAGGGCCTATTGGATCATACTACACCATCGGCAGACAAAAGCACCAAAAGTAACAGACGATGCACTTCGGTGACCTAGGGGTTCCCCAGGGTTCTATACTTGGTCCCCCCTCCTATTTAAAACACTAGATCTGACTGAATCTCTACATCAAACAGCCAATCTCTCTATGCCAGGTTGGCTGTTTTTTGCAGAACTGAATTTGCCTGTTACATTTGGTCAAGTCCAGTATATGGATAGCCTGGGTTCAGCCCACAGGCCCCGCCCACTCAGCTGGGTTCTGTGAGCCATGGCTCAGAGTCTGACAATCAGGCTAGTATATGGACGCTACTGGGGTTCGTGCAGCCTGAAGAGTCAAAGCCGATACAAGGGCCTACGATTCATTCAACAGTTGAGCCACGGACCACCATTGGATGACATTTTCACCCCACAGACCGCAAAAGTAAAGATTTATTTTGGTTTTGTCCACAATACCATGCTGGAACCTCAGAAAACGTACTGTAAATGGCCATTTTTCCACATTCTCTCGTTGTGTAGACTTCTAAATTAAGTGGTGCTAATTTAGATGACGAATATTTGAACTCTTTTCATTTGGTTTCATTTTTACACTCTCAAAGAGTTACATCTGGTAACTACCACTACATTTAGCTGGGGACCACCTGTAACCCTCTCCAGGACCACCGGTGGTCCCTGGACCACTGGTCCTGGCCCGACTACCCTCATTGTCACTAGACCAACACCGACCTAATAACCTAACCTGAACCTAAATGACTCTAACCCAGGGGTGCCCAAAAGGTAGATCATGATCTACCAGTAGATCACACAGGCCCTGCAGGTAGATCACATGGATCTGAAACTCTTGAGAGTGTTAAAATGAAACCAAATGGACCCCTACAGGACCAAAATGTCAAAGTTCTTAGTTTTGGGTGCAAGAGACTAAACTCAGCATCACAAACTGTCAACTCAAACCTCAAATACTGTTTTCAAACATCAGTAGTAGCATATACAGGAAAACCTTCCAATTCTCTCTCCCTATTTTTCATTATAAGTGCATTATTCTCAAACACTATAACAGCAAATACACCATCACCACTATCTTAAAGCTCAAACTTTCTAGGGGGCTTGAAATGGATTTTCAGTAGTGGAACAATCACATTTTTGATGTGTAGAACTTGTTGAGACGCTACTTTTGAAAGTAGCTCTCAAGTCAAAAACGTGTGGGCACCCCTGCTCTAACCTGACCATAACCTAAATGACTCCCCCAAAAGTCACTGAAATTCACTGAATCTTAAATGCGTGCATTCTTGTAATGCACCTAACTATAGAACCGTTCGCCCCACTGACCCCAGGGAGTGCAGTACCCGGCCTCGAGTCTGTGGGACACCCTGTTGGCCAGCAGAAATGACCACAACAAAAGGCTCTGGTCAGAATCTGTTAGTGGGCCAGAGTCCCCTCAGCTGTACAACTTCCAGCCTCTGCCATATGAAGTATGGGCACGCAGACAGATAGTTAAAACGGAGGCTATGACAAGCTGACAGCGGTAATTATGAGGTTCTGAAGTTGCATCATTGCATCAAGTAGGCCGCTGGCAGGTCTAGTTCATGAAAAATACCTTTTTAAAATACCCCTCAACATAATGGTTGGCCGCCTTTTTAAGGCCTGTATCCACACTGTGAGATGTTATATTGAGGATGAGGGTTAGAGACAGGGTTAGTTAGTAAAAACCAATGGGAGGAAGAAACAATTGGAGGTCGGATCAATGGCAGGTTACACTGATTGGCTTCTTTACCCATGGCTATGATCGGTACGCCTGAAATTTGTCTAGTGAAAAAAGGTTCTGTGGTGCAAAAGCTATGCGTGATTTTGTTCTTTCTGTAATTCATTAATCTCAATTAATCAGTTAAAGTCCCAACCCTAACAGAAACCCATAGAAATGTGTCCGTGGCCCTTAAATGGGCCGTTGACTCAAAGCCCCACCCTAGCCGTAAGGTATAGGTGGAAGGTAGGGATGACCCCGTCCTGTCCTGGCAACATCCAGACCTGGAGACAGCAACACGTTTCCTCATAAAAGTGATGAAAACCATAAATCCACAGCTTGTCACCCAGCCATGTAAAGCAACCTATTAAAATGTGAGGGCAGGTTCACACAGGCGTGTGTGTGTGTGTGTGTGTGTGTGTGTGTGTGTGTGTGTGTGTGTGTGTGTATACTGCACATGCAGCTCTCTTACCATCTCCGTTGGAGACTGGTGTGGCGTCACACTTGCTCTCACACTGCTGCATGGTGGTGGGCCGCAGGGTCTCTGAACAATCGCTGGACGGCTGACCGCTGTAGGACAGACACTGGACCGTCCTCATCTGCTGGCCCAGGCCACACTGCGCCGAACACTGGGACGGGACACACACAAACACAGATGTCATCGTCCCCCAAAATAATATGTAATTGGCTGCGCACCCTCCCATCACAACAAAATATACCGTATTTTATGCCAGGCATTGGCCAGAAGCACCCCGTGCTTCTGGCCAAGTGTTTAGTGTTTAGTGTTTTATATTGATTCTGTGTTTATGTTTAGTGTTTTATATTGATTCAGTTTGAGATGGCGCTATACTACTTACTGTCTATCGACGTCTCCGTGCCTCAGAGATAAACCTGAAGTGATTTTGTTCTTTGCCTTTATTGATAGATTCAAGTGAAGATAGACAGGAAAGAGGGAGAGAGAGAGAGAGAGAAAGAAGCAGCGAAGGGCGTCATGAACGAGACACACTGTCAGGCCAAAGCCTATTATGTGGCATGGCTCCTGGACCACTTGGCCAGTGGGCAGCCCCACTGATTGGGATCCTGTGTCTCATCAACAGAGGTGCACAATGACTGGTACAACACAAAGCCAGTTTGAGCAAAGATTGCTTAAGTCCAGGGTCATTTTTTGGTGCTCTGAATAAGGCACCTCACTTTAAAAATACACTGGCCACATGAGTGGACAGCGACCGGACTGGATCAACGGTGGCAGCCGGTCCGGTCAGCAGGTGGCACCAGACAGGACAGGACAGGAGAGAGAGCCACGGAGCCACATGAGGCATCCAGGCCAGGGAGACACAGTCACCTTTCCCTCCCCTCTCTTCCTGAACTGATTAAACCCTCCGAGGGAGAGCTTTCATCCTGCTTAACTGGCCATTAGAAAGGCATGGTGGCGGCGGTGGTGGTGGTGGGGGAACGGAGGAGAGATGGCATGCTTAAGTAGCAGTCAGTGGCATTAGCAGGGTCAGTGCTCTGTGAATGGAACACAAAGCTCACCGCCGCACTGTGATGTAAGCAACAAAGAAAGAAAGGAAAAAGAAAGAAAAAAACTTGCCCCAGTTTAGCCTCTGAAAATTCCAGTGTAATTCTTTAATGACAGCCTGACTAGCAGTTGGAGCAACGCTAATATATTGTCGCTGTCTCTTGGGCAGAAACCTCTCATCTCCATATTCCATATCACTTTTTGCTTTTTTTTGTTGCACACCCGTAAATGACATTCATACCACGTGTCTCACACCGTACGATAGGATAAAAAGCACAAGCTCAGCAAGCTCCCAAAGTTTTGAACTTGTAGATCTCTCGCTTTTGCTATTCTTGAATTAGAATCCTGGAAAAAACGAGGATTTTGGACACAGTAAAGCGCTACGGTAGAGACTAATGTAAATCACATTGGGTGTAATTATGAGTTCTCATGAGCTGTGGCTTTCTGCTATGCTCTGGTAATGTACATAGCAGGTCACAGTCACGTACAGTACTGTAGGAATTAGATACCAGCCGCGTTACTGTACTGTATCAATTAGATCAGGGGTTTTCAACAGGTCCGGGGGTCCGGACCTGTGGTCAGCAGCAGGTGGTCCCCAGGCTAAATGATGGAAAGTTGGTTGACCAGATGTAACTCATTGAGAGCGTAAACATGAAACCAAATGGACCCTTGCAGGTCCATTTGGTTTCATGTTTACACTCCCAAGAGTTAAAATATTCATCATGTGAATTAGCCCAAGTCTACACAACTAGAGAATGTAGAAGATTAATGGGCATTTATGATCTTGTATGTTTGACTGTTTTGTTCCAGCCTGGTATTGTTGACTTAAGCAAAATAAATCTTTAGTTTTGGGGTCTGTGGGGCTAAATGGTGGTCCGTGGCTCAATTCCTGAATAAATAGTGGGCCCTGGTATCAAAAAGGTTGAAAACTCCTGAATTAGATCACAGCCATGTACTGTTAGTGGATGAATCAGGTATCCCAGACCTGGGCAGTATGTGGCCCGGGGGCCAAATGCGACCCTTTGGCTGACTTTGCCCGGCCCCTGAAAGGTTATTTGGAAAATAAAAAAATAAAACATACGTTCTAATTATACCGATCCTTATGCATGAACTAAAACTACATTGCTTTTATTTTGAAACATTCACGCACATGCAACTTTCCTACCGTGAATTTGTGTGTGATTGACAACCTGTTTTTGAAGATTTGATGGAATAAATGAAGATTTTTGAAATGCAATCCAAATCTTTCATAAATAACATTATACTCCTACCAAATTTCCGAAACAACGCCATTCGCGTTATTTCAGCGATTCGCGTTAGGTACAGGGATTACCCTTTTCATGGCACCTTGAGCCCGGCCCTCCATGATATTTTCTGTTTCTCATTTGGCCCCTTGGCAAAAATAGTTGGCCACTCCTGAGGTATCCAAAGCAAAGCCCCCAGCCCACCTGGGCAATGCTGAAGCACTCTGTCCTACAGGCCCTGCATTCAGCAAAACACTGTGCACCTCAGGGGCAGATCTAGGGCGATGCCCCCCTAAATGCCCAGCCTGCCCCACCAAACACGATGACATGCAAAACAATCCAAGATATTTCAAATTAAAGTGCTTATATTGAAAATGATTTGAAACACTACTGCTGCTCCTAACTAACTACAGTTATCTCACCACTAAACCAACAGCATTTCGTCATTGAAAGCAGAACTGAAGTCAGACCTTTAGCTTTATGCATGCTGCGTGTCTGTTGCAACTTCAAAAACAACTGATGTAATTATTGAGGCTTACTTGACTAATAAAAGTCCTGTAACAGAAAATGGTGTGGGTGCGACTTCATCAATGAAGTGGCACCCATACCATTTAAACCTACCCCCCCCCCCCCCAATTGGGAAATGTTACATCCGCCCCTGGTGCAGCTGGGGTGTAACATTCAGTAGCAGTGAAAAAATCTGGAGGTAAAAAAAAAACATTTTGAACAATCAGACTTGACTTTCTCACCACAATGGGGCTTTTAAGGCAATTGCTCTCAGGAGCAGCTCAACTGAAGGTACCTGTGAAGTAATTTCTAACGTTCTACTTTGTATAATTCCTCCCTTGCCATCTTCCATTGCCAAAATTGCATTTCCACTTTGTTTACAGTGTCTGCCATTGTTGATTTACCAAGCTGGCACGGAATAGAAACAAGCCTGGTCATCATTATTAAATTGACTAAAATATCAAATCATTTGCATACATTTGCATATTCCACCACATCAGGACATATTGGTATTGCAGCTATAAACAACTTTACAAGCCATACAGAAATTACGGGAACTGATTAAAGTCATATGTCAAAGGCATGCATGAGGCTTAAACTATTAAAGATCTATTTGTGGGGCGTAAACAATATGAAATAAAATATTAAAAACACAGTTATTGCAACTACTGTATATTTTAGCCCTAATGGATGAAGAACCTTTGTTGCCTATAATCTGACATCAAAGGTGACGACACAGACCTTTGTCCCGATCCACCACACCTGCCAAATAGTGTGTGTGCGTGTGTGTGTGTGCGTGTGTGTGTGTGACATGAGCCCGGCCATCAACACATGGCCTCCCCCATCATTTGAGCAGCTCCAGCAGGGCTTTGCCGTCACCTTCCCTGAGCCTCAGCCTTCAGATCATGTCATCCCTTCCCAATTAGAGGGTCTTTATTAAGGACCTGCTGCCGGGCCCATGACAGATGGCGTACGTCAATGGTCCAGTCTTAAGTGGGATTTGAACCAGTGACCTTTTGGCCCGCAGACCCGGGGGGAACTTCGCAAAGCCGATGCCGCCGCTAACAATCTCCCCTTTCTGGCGATCTCTCTCTCTCCGAGAGCCGAGTTAAGAAAAACGAGAGAGATACAGTAGAGAGGGGAGAGTGTGAATGTTAGAGAGAGTATGAGTAAGCTTGGTCGATACTTTGCTGTATGGCAGTGTGTCATCTGTTCGAGTCTGTTAATGACAACTCCCCTTCTCTCTCCCCTGTTTCCTGTCACTTGAAACTATCGATAAAGGCAAAAAGCCAAAAACATACTGTATGTTTTAAAGAATAAATAAATAAAAAGGTAAATAAAGAAACGATGTATGCATTGTAATGTAAGCTGTGTTTTTTTCAATGGCAAATTCAATGGCAACAGTTGTTTTTTGCAATCACTGAATAATAAACACCTATGCATTTTGTTTGAACAAGTCCCATACAGTATGAGCCCATGCTTGTTCTATAAACAAAGCATCACTTTGGATTGATCAATTGATAGCCGTCACTACAGTGGTTGAAAACCTTTGCAGAAGCACGTTTTTTTTCCCTAGCCCTGATGACCTTGCAATGTAATTTAGGTTCACATTCAGACATGTACAGACAGATGCCAGGTCATTTGTAGACCTGCCACTCTATCGTATACTGTATAATAATGTACTGTAGAAGACTAGAGATTATTGACTTTCTTTGGATAATTATACTACCGTTCTGATATGACGGTTACTGGTGGGCAATACGGTAAATGATATCACAATATGCAATAAGCTAACAGTTCAATCACCTAAATGTAAGAACATACTAAAAGAGAAAGGAGTAACATAACGTCTAGGTAGACCACTAACGTATAGTTGTACATGCCATAGTGTTTGGTGGGGCAGACTGGGTATTTATGGGGGCATTGCCCATACCTAGATCCGCCCCTGGACATGACACATATGATGCATTTTCGACTAAAAACGAGGCGACTCACGTAGGCCACCCTTCCCCCAGTTAGGAATTATGTAATTTCTGTTTCATGACACGGTCAAACAGTCAAAGTATAATAAATGAGCCTTCCAGACAGCTCTCCACATGTGCGCAGAGAAAGCGCCGCGTAAGGCTGAGGGCTCTGCGAAAGTAGGTTAGACGTTTTCTCTCTCTTTTTTTTCTGTACGACCATCTCCCTCAACCCGAAAAAGAACAGATATTCGACTGACGAGGTGAAAGTTGAAGATCGTATATTTTCAGGGGAGCGGGCCTGTACGACAAAAAATATAAATTAGGCTTTAACCCCCGACAGGGCATGACGAAGACCGTTAATATCGGCACGGCGATTGAAGTGCGACGCTGCTGTCACCATCATGATTTCTTACAAGCAGATTTGTTGTCGGTCACATAATATGCAATCAACTATTTAATTGTGTTTCTGTCATTGAACATCTGGACATTACATTATTAAGTTTGGACAGAACAAATAACTACTATACTGTAAGTAGGGCTATATAAGAAAGCCAATTTTGAGAAGATATCAGCAATTTTGATGCATTTATTCAAAGCTGTGTGTGAAAGATAAGGAAATTATGAAAATAAAAACTAAAACGATTGGGCGTTTCCAAAATATAGCAGAAGCTAAACGAATACAAAGAGAGACAGAACTAAAAATAGCAATATAGGACTAAAATTATAGGACCCAAAAAGAACTGTGGTGGACGTTCCATTTGTATTTTTTTGCTGCGTCAGTGTGCTGGCATTCCTCTGTCTCTCATTATGAAAGCAGACCATGACCGAGAAGACTGCATGCCTAACCCATGACCTTTGAACCCTGACCTGAACAACACTCAGCAAACACTCTGACTGACCACATCAACGAAACCTTACCGTGACCTAAAGAAAATAAAAGGAAAGTGGAAATAGTGGGTCGGGTAGTATTTCCCAAATAATAGGGACTTTAAGCATCTAGTGTCTTTACAACGGCTCCCTTGGCGGAAGTATAGGGGCTATGATGTAATTGCCGTAGCTGTCAAAATCATTAAGCAAACAGCCATCCGCAATGGCGACAGGTTACCATGGTGACGTGTCTATGCAGCGTGTGTCAAACAGACGTTGTGGACACTACGTTAAAGTGTAGGTTCTGCCGTAGTAGGAGCGGCTGATACGGTAAGCAGATTTATCTATCGAGCACGGATCGACTTCCTGTTGCCGCAGTGGAGATGTTGCCGCCATATGCTTAAAGTCCCTAATGGTTAGACGTTTGTTTTTGGCTCACATGTGAGTAGGATTTTTTTCCCCTAAACTTCCAAAATACAAATGCAGCATTAAGCAAAAAGCTTTGGGAAAGAGTCTTAGCTTTAGTCACAGGTTAGAATCGATGAAGGTTTAAGTTAGTGTCTATCAGTGAAAACATTTTTTTTATCATGTCGGAGTTTTATTTTCAATATTGCCACGAGTGAGGCATTACCTGTCCCCATTCGCCAGGGATCCAGCGGGGCGGCGGACAGCGTCCCTGACTGCAGCGGATCCTCACAGGCGGTTTGTTATGGCTGGGACAGTGCGCCAGGGGGAAGGTCTTGGTCAGGTCGCTGCTCTTGCACAGCACGATGCGATGCTTGAAGCCCGGGCCACATTTAGGAGTGCACTGCCAGGACACAAGACAAAGACGTACTTTAACCGAAGAAGACACATTTACGAGTGCACATCCAGGTCACAAGACAAAAGCACAGAGAGTACGTCAAATGGAAGCCATTTACAATATACTGTGTCCTCCGTACAGAGGACGGAAGACAAGGTAACCGTATTTTCAACTTTATCTTATCTTCGTCGGATCACAGATTTCCCATGTTAAATGTTTTCGACGGTAGTGAAGTGTGAAGTGTAAAAGCAACTGTCGTCTCACCTCTGACCAGTCCAGGGTGACCCATTGGGGTGGACAGGACTGGTTGTTGCAGGCCTCCCGCTGGATGGGTCTGTGGGTGAGACACAGGCTGTCCTCCAGCGTCTCCTCCTCGGCCGGGCCCATCCGACGGATGCACAGGACGGTCCGAGTCCGAGTGCCTCCGTCACACGTCTTCCCACACTCTGACCAGTCCCCGATGAACCACCTGGGGAGAAAAATAACATTAAAGGAGGTATGACATGGATTCTTAAAATTGTTTTTAATGCTTAATATCCCTCATGTCCCTCAAGCTTATTTCTAATAGTTTGAGGCTCAATCACCACTGATATCCAGTCATTTCCAAGTCATTTCATTCACAGTTTAGCTGCAGTACCACAATGTCCTGAAGTGGTGGGGGCGCTAATATGGAGGATATTTTTATAGTAGTCATTATAATAATGACCAAGATAAAACCAGCCTTGTTTAAATTCCATGGCAACTTGGAAAATCAACAATGGTGGACATTATGAAAAAAGTGGAAATACAAATTTGGAACTGAAGACATGAAAGACTGATTGTTCAAATTAGATAAATTGTGGAGATAGAAAACACACATGGGAGCACCTAAAACACACACAAAATGAAAGTTGAATTACATGTTATTCATGTTATTATTTTTAAAACAAATTGCACAAAAGAAATAGTAGCCGTTTGACAAGTTCGAAACATGGTATTGAGCTCGCAGATCTGCTTCTTTTATGTGGCAGTGTAGACTGATCAAGTAAGGTGTTAAATTATGGATATAAGAGGTTTCAGCAACAATGAATCTTGCCAAACTAGGATTTTTTTTGCCAATCAATAGTCAGCCAGCCTTGTAGTCTTGTATCGTGTAGTATTGTTAGCATTCTTGTTTTAACACACTGCGATCCGCCTCCCATCGCCACATGGAATGTATACACAATCAATGATGTGTTCCAACAACTATGTTGGCTTTCATCACGACTTGAGCCCATAAAATTCTGAACTGCTTTTGTTTACATGGTCTCTTTGATACAGTGTTTCCCCCGGACTGCAGTGAGCTCACATTCCTGATGCGCGCCGCAATTTTTAAAGGCCCGACATTTTACACTTCAGCATAACCAAGTATATTAACTGTACGCTTGTGTACAGAATGAGTCGTTCATGGGGTACACTTTTTCTCATAAAACTCAATTACTGAATGTCAAATCTCCATGTTTTCTCCAGAATAATACATGACACTGATTTGCGCACAAGGTATGGCACATGGAGTGCAATAGTAGTCTACTAGTGGTTCTCAAATGTTTTATTTGTAACAGGACAAAGGACAGATGTTATGGTCATTCAGGGCTGCTATCTCCTTATGTGTTTCTGGTAATATTATTGACAGCTTATTTAGTACAGTATGTCCGTGGCAAGAATGGAAACAAAAAGTTCTCCAGAAGCCAGCACGACTAAAATCTGTATTCAGGATATCTGTCTCAATCATGTTGCACATGGAGCAGTTGGAATGGTAAACGGTCATCTCATTGAGAATCCAACTTGCAGCGATTTAATGCATTTTTGTTTAACTTATAAAACACTAGATGGAATGAATGAAATGAACTAGTACCTATCTGGGTTTGACAAACAAGCTACACAGATTACCTTTATTATAATACATAACGCATTACTAATAATTAGATTCTTTCTCTGGACTTTTCAACGCAAAGAGTTGGATTCTCAGCGAGATGACCGTTGTCCATTGAGAATCCGCCTTCATACAGTAGGTCGAATAGCTATCAGTAATAACTGTTCTGCAAGCTCACAAGAAATCTTATTATGAACGGTTTATGAACTGCTCCTTTAATGCGGTGTGACTGTGCCCTTAATCACTAGTTCTCACACTTTCAAGATAAAAAAAATAGCAGATGTACAAGCTGTGATCTGCTATTTTTATATGATAAATGCAACAATCAAAAATGATGCAGACTGTCACAGCAAACACATACAATAGTATATTATCCCTCAAGGATTCATAAAGTAAACTAGCCAGTACAATTAAATGCAGGTGGTAATTTTCAGAGCTTTTGCTTTTGGCATAAAGCAAACACTGAAAATTGTTAACATATGAAGCTGTAAATCATCAGTATTTTATTTGTTGCATTTTCTTTACAGCTAGGGCTCCTCGAGGGCAAATTAATATCAGCCGTCTTACTCGGTTTTCTGGAAGATTTCTTGAGTGGCCGAAAGTTATAATTAGACACTTACTCTGCCTTTAAGATGACAAACAAAAGATGCAATGCGATGGAATCCCAAACACAGCTTTGGGATTTTACATTTACAAAATTAATGTAAGATCTTATGGCCAAAATGTATTAAACTCTGCGTAGGAGAGTTTTACAGATTTGGACACCCACCTCCATCTCCCCAGAACCTCAAAAATCCTGAATTTGTCTGCATGAGTGCAAGCCTAATATTCCGGCCCGTTAACAATTAACCATAAATGGTTATTGCAGATTTGAGCAGCCTGGCCGTGTTCTGTGACTGGAGCCAACAAAGCAGCAGTTTAAAAGCCTCTTTTTGAGATCTGTTGTTGAGCTTGCAGATTGGCTATTCCCCGTCTCCAGATTTTGTAATGTGCTATTTTTGGCACACATGGGTGAGGATGAATCAGATCATTTCAATGCCATCACAACCCGACAAATTATAATTTAGTCGAATAAAACAACTGTAGATTTAGTCGATTAAAATTACACTTAAACTAAAACATCCCAGATGGCGGAAAAAAGACTACAGGTAAGTAGTTAAATACTATGACTAAGACATAACCGAAAGTTTCTTTCAAAATCAACAGTAGTGGAGGATCTTCTGAAATATACGGTATGAAACCACAAGACAATGTAGTGACTAGTGAGGGACAGAATATCTTAATAAATCCTTGTAGTTTGACTTGATCCTTTTCTGCCAGCAAACAGCATCACATGACTGACCAAAGAAGGACGTGTGGGAGACACGTGCCAAGACAAACGTACCGGTATTGTATGTACTGTAGGCACATTCCTGGAGGTTTTCATAAATCGGGAGACCTGCGTGGAAAGTGGTGTACGCGTACCCTCCGCCTGTGGTCGTATGCGCATGCTTTAAACGCTTGGCGCTTGGAGCGGCAAATGTCAGAAATATTAGTGGTATAAAAATTCTTTGACTCGAGGTCAAACAAAACTGTGTAGACTATAATAGAATATAATTCAGTCACACAGTAATGCCTTTAGTGTATATTTAAAGGCGCAATACAGTTGGGAGAGATGTAGCAGCCAGGGACCCTCAGTATGTATGAAACTATGTTGTAGACATATAGAATATACGAATATATGAGTTGTTTTTTTTGTGTGTTGTTGTTGTTTTCGTTGTTGTTGTTTTGTTGTTGTTGTTTTCGTGCCACGATCCGTGTTTGCTGAACTGATACTTTTGATTCTTTTGTGTTACACTAGCTGAGCCAGGCTAGTGTGACACTGTAGGCCAGGATGATCATGTAGGGCAGGGGTTTTCAACAGGTGGTCCGGGACCACCAGTGGTCCTTGAGAGGGTTCCAGGTGGTCCCCAGGCAAATGATGGAAAGTTGGTTAACCAGATGTAACTCTTGAGAATGTCAAAATGAAACCAAATGGACCCTTGCGGGTCCATTTGGTTTCATTTTCACACTCTCAAGAGTTAAAATTAGTCATCATCTGAATTAGCACTATTTAACTAAGAAGTCTACACTGTTTTGTCTGCAAAATCCAGTCTGGAATTGTGAACAAAACCAAAAGGATCCTTTAGTTTTAGGTCTTTGGGGCTAAAATGTCATCAAATGGTGGTCCGTGGCTCAAATGCTGAATAGATGGTGGTCCCTGGTGTCAATAAGGTTGAAAACCCCTGATGTAGGGCGTTAACAAAACAAAAAGTAAGAATATGGGTCCATTGAGGATTGTACTGTGTCACCTTCTAAGGTTTCAAGGCTCAGTGTTGCAGGCCCACTAGTACTAAGAGAACTGAAGTGTGCTGTATATACTGTACATGTACATGCTGTGGGGTGCTGTATATACTGTACATGTACATGCTGTGGGGTGCTGTATATACTGTACATGTACATGCTGTGGGGTGCTGTATATACTGTACATGTACATGCTGTGGGGTGCTGTATATACTGTACATGTACATGCTGTGGGGTGCTGTATATACTGTACATGTACATGCTGTGGGGTGCTGTATATACTGTACATGTACATGCTGTGGGGTGCTGTATATACTGTACATGTACATGCTGTGGGGTGCTGTATATACATGTACATACTCTGGGGGGCATGGCTCCGTGTTGCAGGCCCTCTGGTTCTCCGGGGGTTTGCCGTCTGGGTCACAGTAGCTGTTCTGGACCACCGAGTTATCGTCCAGTCTTTTACACACCACTTCCTGCTTCTGGGAGCCTGGGGAGACCACAAAAACACACACCCAGACACACACACACAGACACACAGACACACACACACACACACACACACACACACACACACACACACACACACACACACACACACACACACACACACACACACACACACACACACACACACACACACACACACACACACACACCACACACATGCCAACCACCACATCCACGCACACGCGCAACCGCAGGAGGAAAAGCAAGAAGCGATCAGTTCACCGTTGGACCAGAAGAACTTTGCATTAAACGCTCTGGCTAATATATCTGAGCCGGGTCCTTATGTCAAATAGGTTTGCTGGAGAGTATAGTCGGGATGCTATCACTTTTCACTCTCTGGCAAAAATCCACACAAATTCCTTATTCTCTTTGCTGGATATCTTGGCAAATACCTTTTACAGAGTAGAGGCTCTTAACTGTTGCTTATGATGGCGAGGCCAGGGGATAGCGTATCAGCCGCGCGCATACAGTACGTACGTAGTGCATATGCATGTGCACGTGCGCGTGTTTGTGTTCCATACCATCTCAGAAAGGGTCTGTCTGGAACCACACGGGATATGTCCCACACCAGACTGGTCTGGCAGACGTAATAAGATATGGATGTGTGTGTGTGTGTGTGTGTGTGTGTGTGTGTGTGTGTGGTGTGTGTGTGTGTGTGTGTGTGTGTGTGTGTGTGTGTGTGTGCGTGTGCGCGCGCGCGTGTGCGTGTGTACGCGCACGCTATAGGAGTGAAACATAGTTTATAGGAAAGGAATAGTGCTCAGCATGGGGTAAAACAATCAGCAAGTCAGAGGATGTTTTATATGAAATACTTTAGCAGCTTGGCGATCGTATCTGCTGTATATATCTCATCTATTTTTAGTCTGCAAAGAATAAAAATACAAAGTAAAAACTATATGATGTATAACACATTGTGGCAGACACACACAAACAAATCTAAACTACTTCTTTGTCCCACAAATGCAGGTTTGCACTTTAGCCTTATGCAAGTTACTGTTTGGAACGTCTAGTTATGGTTATGGGTTATGTCTTTTTATGCATTTATTTGGCAGGGCAGTAGACCGACAAGATCAGGATTTAAACCAGCGGCACACTGTCAGGCTTGATTATCAGCCTACAGTAGGTGCCTGTATGTCTACTCTATGGCAGCCCTCCGGACTGTTTGGGACGTCTTTCAGCCTGTATTGATGCTCACAGAGGGACAGTGAGCACAGAGAGGGACACACAGCAAAATGTAATCCACCCGGGGACTGTGTGCGGTAACAGGAAGGCTCGACCCAAATAGTACTTGGCTTGAGTATAGACAGAGTTACGCTGTTGCAAACTCTGTTCACTTGATGGGATCAGTCCAATGGCGGCTCTATCAAGTTGTGCTTCACCATGCTAATGATTTTTCTGTCAGGACCTTTACACTCTCAGGAAAATATTGGAAATGTCCCTCTGTGTCCCTCTTTCAGTCAGCAACAACCCTTCCGAGAGCTCAGTTTTCTGACCCCTCAATGTCGCAACATTTCGGCTGGTCTGAGTAGTATTTGGGCTGAACCTTTATGTATCCCTGTGTGCTATACCGTACGCAGGTTGCCCTGCTTTAGCCCTTCAAAATCGCCACTGTCTGCCCCACAGCAGCGATTTTAAAGAGGAGAGTTTCAGCTCCACATTTTAAAGGAGAATTTCAAACTAGAAGGCTTTCTAACCTTTATTTGTAGAGATCCAGGTCTTATATTGTGGAAAAACTCTTATTGGCCATTGGCCTCAATGAATTGAATGGGGACATTAGTGTGTTGTGCGTATTTGCTCCATCACTCAAAATGCATTTTTTTGTATATCCTCTCTTCATAATGTAAACAATATCCCAGTTTGGGGTCTTTGAATTGCACATTTTGAGATGTGTAATAGTAATACTAATAGTAATAGTAATAATGTAATAGTAGTACTGTTTAAACTCTTGAAAACAAACACATTGCAGTGGGAGTTTGCCTACTTTAAAAGCTGTAAAGGCAGTGGACTGGTCCTTTTTTGTCAATCAGGGTTAGAGATTTTTTTTAATATTGAATAGTAACAGTTTGGGACATAAGAAATGAGGAAAATAAAAAATAAAAATATTATGTACACATGCAATTATATGGTATGTTTGTTAATATAATGACATGCCCAAAATAGATACAACAGGCTGAAGTCAGGATGGTGGTGCATGCGTTGTCCATTTAGGAACAGTAGCACACCGTTATAGAATATGCTTCCTCATAAAAACCACACGCTTATTCAGATATCCTTTTTTTTAAAACAAAGTATTACAAACGTGTCCAGAAGCCACGCTTGACAACTGGGGGAGAAGCACTATTTATTGTTACATGAAACCCATTGCTTTCAGGGCTCAAAGGTTTGGGTTAGCCATTCTTGAGGCCCGTGGTCAACATTTTCGCTGCGTTTTTTCAGACTTTAAGAATATCTGACTTTGCAGGAGGCTTCTGGAACGTGTTTTGACCATACCACTCTGTGCCTACAAACCAGAAGATATGCTCGACTACTCATTCGTAAGAATTACACCATCTTTATTGTGCCATGCCAGAGTAGGCAAAACAATATACATATCGAATGTTTTATAATGGCTGAATCCACAAAGGCCACACTGGCAGTAAGAGTTCAGAAGAGGTTTTTTTTATCTCTTGATTGAACGGACTGGATAAAAATTATCATTGTTTTCTCTGAAACCTGGAAGAATTAATGTTTTCATTGGGATATACTGTATATCTAAACAGTACTCAAAGTAAAATAAATTTGTATTAAACCATTACTTTTACCACTAATAATAGCTGTTGTACAAGATCACATTGTGCCATAATGCAACACATTTCCAGCTTGTAGATATGCTATTTTCAAAAGATTACTATCCACTTGAAATCTTGAAATACTATAGTAGTGTGGTAGTAATAACGCATTACCTGATTCTGCATAATTAGCACTTTTTTTTTTTTTTTACTTAACTGTCCGATACCAGCATACCAGGCAATATCAACAGCCTCTCCTATGCTAACCCTTAGTGTACTGAACGCGTTTTGGTGTTCTAAGCATTATGTTTTAACTATTGAAAAATAGCAGATCTACAAGCTCATAGCGCGCCACCGAGTGGCGCGCTATGAGCTTGTATCTCTGCTATTTTTGAAAAATCGTGAAAACGTGGTGCAAATCTTTGAATATTATGTTATTCAGAAACTAGAAATCTAGACAGGACACAATGGGTTTTAAGGTACTGTTATTGGCATGGGATCAACTGTTCTGATCAGGAGGTTTGGGGAACGGAGGCTTGCGGACCCAGAGCTGCCTTACCTCCAGCGCAGGTGGCGGAGCATTCCGACCAGGGCAGGTGGTGCCAGGAGAAGCCCACCTCGTTGTCCCCGCTGCCCGTACGCTGGATAGGCACGTTGAACTTGTATTCTATGCCCAGGTTCTGCTCCTGAAGGAGTACCTGTGGATGAGAGGATAACTCATGTTGATTGTCCGTTTTTGTTTGTCCAACCCAGAGTCACACGAGAGAGATTCAGAGTCGAGTCACGGTGTCTTCGCCTGGAAATCTCTCTGCTCAACAAAGATAGATAGTGTATTTACTGCACAATAGTTTATTGGCAGCAAAATGCATCCTTACAATAGTTGAGTGCTGTATATAGTGTATACTATAGGACAAGAGGTATAATCCAAGGCCAAGGTTGGGGCTATTCAGAGCCATCGAGTAAGACAGAGTTCTGACTCACTCTCACATGGGGCCAGTCCAATGGCAGCAATTCTACAAAGACGTATATTGGTAAAGAGCATAACCAATAGGAAGCCCTAGAACCAGAGATTGCCAGAAATGCATCAGGCTCAGGCAACAGCAGATTATTTTTCAGGCAACAGCGTTTTTTTTTTTTAGATTGTTTTTTTTTTGTAGTAATACAACACAAACATTAGTGAGATGTTAGTGTTACTGTACAAAACTTTAAAACAATTGGCATGTTGCACACATGACTAAAATAGCTGCACAGCCCTAGTTTGAAAACAGTGCATTTCAAAATCCAGCTTGCTGTTCATGCTAGCTGCATGAACAGCACTTGAGCACACAGTTTTTTGCCCCCTCAATGTCGTAACTCTGTCTTACTCGATGGCGCTGGGTTAACTAACTTCTCACCCTCAGGACATCTTACTGGTATCAAAGGGACACAGGGCAAGACACAGGACCAGCACTGAGATCAAGGTCACCAGCTTAATGAAGTGACAAAGACAACAGTCCTGAAATATCATACAACGTAATTGCTGATGCAGTACGAGTACACAGCAAGCAAGATAATTACGCAAGAGAACTAAATACAACAGATACCAGGTGAACTGTGTGTTGAGCATGTTCCTTTACAGCTAGGTAGCACTCACCCCACATGACTGTTGCGGTTTGTCGGTGGGCAGGTATGTTGAGGGGGTAGGAGACCCCAGGTGCAGGGAAGTTAAAAAGATTAAAACTTAAAAAGAATTCAAATGTGACATGGTAAAAAGCCATGATACTGCAAACTAGAGGGTTAAACCGGTGTGGTGCAACCTTGGAACCACCGACTCAGAAATGAAGAAACTTCCTCAAAAAAATCTTAAAAGTTAAAAATTGATGTTGCAACAATAAAGACAGACAAACTGGTGCAAACCAACCAACCCTGAAAAGATCCTGAACGTCTTAGCCTCGAACAAAAACCTCAGCACCTATATATATCTAGCTGACACACCTTGTGACACACAAGTTCTGTTAGTATGGTTAGGGTTTCTATTTTGTGCTGCTCTGATGCCGACAACATGCGTACACTGACAACAATGCACATCAGTAACACTTAAAAACTGCTCCAGCCTTACAACATTTCACAGCTGTCGGAGAATGACTGTTTATGAATGGTCCGTATCATTTAGATGGTCTTACTTGTCAATACAGTAGCAAAGGACTGAAAACTCCCCTTTCATCAATTGTCTTCAAAGATCACGTATTTTCTTCTCATTTTATATGCCTTTTCCAAATTGATGGATTTAATCAATTTAATCAATCTAAACTGTCAGCAGTTTCAAAAGACTTTCAAAAGACATGATTTATGCTGTATCATGACCTAACTTACAGTACATTCCTACTCTCTACCTAGCAATATGGCCGCCAAACGAACAAGGGGCTTGCTGCTGTGTCTATGTTACATTCATTTTTCACCTGGTGCCAATTGCCTAAGCTGTAATCCTGGGAGCTACTCTCCCTCTGTCGACCTAGGAAAAGTAGTCCTCTTCACATAAGACGGCGTGTAGGAACACATCATTCCAACCAGTTCCTTTCCGCTCCATCAGATATGCCGGCTCACCAGGGGGAGACAGTATAGAGACTAGGATTACTGTCTGTTTTTGTGAGGGTACACACCCTAGGCCCTAGTGTAGACCCTGATTGAATTTGCTTTTTTTTACCTAGCATTGAATGGTCAGTATTTACAGATGTCTATAAAACAATTATGTAAGCATGTATGTGCGCAGAGCTGGAGCAAAGGAACTAAGCAGGACTTCTTCAAGCCACAGAAGAATGGTCTGTGGCAGAGAGGAGGTCCAGTGGTCTGGGTCTATTCTAGTGGTTCTGCCTGCAGCGTGGTCAGGTATTTTTAGGCACCGTAGCCCAAAGTGAAAGCCAACCTCGGTCCTGAGGGGGCACTGAGGAGTCCGACAAACATACGCGCAGTAGGTTTAAGTTACATACCACCACAGAAGCACGGCCACACACAAAACACACACATGCTCCCTCTGATCGGCAGTGGTACCTTTACCCAAGGACTGTACTTAAGTAACATTTGAGGTACTTTTACTTTACCAGAGATCTACAATTTCCAAAACCTCTACTCCACTACATCTCAGATCAAATATTGTACTTTTAATTCACCTTTAATACACCTTTAATGAAAAAGCCGACCTACAAGCTTGTACGTCTGCTACTGTCAAAAGATTTCTTTATATTTTCTGCAAAATAAGTATTTCTAATTTTGCCAATTTATCATTACAGAAAGATTTTTGTAAATCTGTACATTTTAGTACATGTTGATCACAATACCTCTGTAGAGATTCCGGATTTTACTGTTAACAGACTTATTACTTACTACTTCAGTACTACTACTACAAAACAAAACATGAGCACTCTGTCACATACATCAGGCAATGCAAGACACCTGTAATTTACAGCATTCAAATCCATGTACATACAGTACATACTTACACAGGTTCTTGGACATGCCAGAGCCATAACCCTTCAACAATAACACACGTCCTTCGCCAAATACTGTGTGTTTACCCCCCCCCCCCCCCCCCACACACACACACACACACACACAGAAAGCTTTTGACTTTCCCCATAAATAGCAGTTACCTCCAAACAACTGGCTGAGGGTCAGCTGAGGTTCTGCAGACAGATGTTGAGTCTAAGTGCGGACTGAGGCAGACCAGAGGAAACAGGCAGGAGGACACTATATCGCCCTCCGCTGTTTCTTGGCCTGTTGGTTCTGGGACCCCCCTGTTCTGATGCATCATGATCAAGTAGGGCAGGGGTTTTCAACCTTTTTGATAGCAGGGCACACTATTTATTCAGCATTTGAGCCACGGGGCCGACATTTGATGACATTTTCGCCCCACAGACCCCAAAAGTAAAGATTCGTTTTTTTCCACAATTCCAGGCTGGATTTGGGAAACAAAACAGTCCAACATACAGATCCTCTTGTTGTGTAGACTTGGGCTAATTCACATGATGAATATTTTAACTCTTGAGAGTGTAAAAATGAAACCAAATGGACCCGCAAGGGTCCATTTGGTTTCATTTTTACACTCTCAAGAGTTACATCTGGTTAACCAACTTAGCTGGGGACCACCTGGAACCCTCTCAGGGACCACTGGTGGTCCCCGGACTACTGGCTGAAAACCACTGAAGTAGGGTGTTCATTTTATGAAGAGAAACCCCACACAACAATCTTTTTTAAAATATGGAGATAAGAGGTTTCCGCCCAACACAGACGACGTACCATAAAAATGAATAAGTGGGAATAAGTCCAACCATGTGGATCTGGTACACAACAACAACAACAACATGAATGATGTATAGTTAGTTACCATGACAACGAGGTTCTCGGTGGTGGCCCCCAGGGCCTCCAGAGACTCAGGCTCGTCGGAGGGTCTCTTGTAGTAGAAGGCGGTCCCCGCGATGTCAAACTTGCGGGGCCAGTCGATGGTCCACGCTCCGTTGATGTGGTAGTCGTCCCCTTCAGACTTCAACGCTGCAAACAGACAGCATATAAAACACATATGACATATTAAACCAGGGGAAGGGTCGCTCTTCAGACCAAAGATGGGAGAGATGAAGCAGGGATCCCAGAGATGTACTAGGATGCCATGGCGCTCAGGTCAGGTGCACTTCCGTCTTGGCGTCAGTGGTGCCAGCGTCAGTGGTGCTAGCTTTTTACCCCCCCCCCCCCCCCCCCCCCCCCCCCCCCCCCCCCCACAGTGCCAAAATTAGTGAAAAACTCCTGACGGAAAATGTAGTGCTTTTTTGCTGGTGAGTTCAGAGATAAAAATGTGAAATGTGAATGTGAATTGCGGTGGTTTCATTTGGTTTCATTTTTACACTCTCAAGAGTTAAAATATTCATCATCTGAATTAGCCAAAGTCTACACAACTAGAAGATTAATGGTAATTTTCTTCTGTGGACAAAAGCAAAAATAAACCTTTAGTTTTGGGTCTGGGGCGCTAAAATGTCATCAAATGGTGGTCCGTGGCTCAAATTCTCAATAAATGGTAGGCCCTGGTATGAAAAAGGTTGAAAACCACTGCTCTAGACTACAGGTCTTGGACACAGAGACAGGTTGGGGTCTGATCAGCCGCGGCTGCACGCCGCCTGGGAGGTCGGTTGTAAGATCAGAAACTATTCCAGATAAGGACGGCGATGAGCGGAGTGGACTGGCCACAGGACGTAGCGGCCATATTGCTGTGCTGCTGTGTGGCTGCAGCAGGGTGAAAAGACAAATTTCCCTCGTGGACAATAAAACTTGGTCTTGATGTCGACCCTGAACTGTGACGGCTGCTCAAGTTATTATGATATAAAAGACAAATAAACACTTCTATCCTGGATCCTTTTCGCCAGCATCATTCTTGTGTGAGAACAACAAAAGGTTGTGTAGTTTGTTTGTATCGTTTACTGTATCTTGTGTAAAAGTGGTAGGGAGAGAGCGCGAGTGGGCTGTGTGTGTGCGTGTGTGCGTGCGTGCGTGCGTGCGTGCGTGTGTGTGTGTGTGTGTGTGTGTGTGTGTGTGTGTGTGTGTGTGTGTGTGTGTGCGTGTGTGTGTTTGTGTCTGCGGTGATATTAGGGCTTGTTTGTGTGTGCCCTGACAGAGTGGGTGGTTACTTTGTTACTTTACACCAGGGGTTTTCAACAGGTGGTCCGGGGACCACCAGTGGTCCTTGAGAGGGTTCCAGGTGGTCCCCAGCTAAGTTGTTTAACCAAATGTAACTCTTGAGAACGTAAAAATGAAACCAAATGGACCCTGGCGGGTCCATTTGGTTTCATTTTTACACTCTCAAGAGTTAAAATATCCATCATGCAAATTAGTCCAAATCTACACAACTAGAAGATTAATGGTCATGGACAGAAGCAAAAGAAATCTTTAGTTTTGCCGTCTGTGGGTCTAAAAATATCCTCAATTGGTGGTCCGTGGCTCAAATGCTGAATAAATGGTGGGCCCTGGGATGAAAAAGGTTGAAAACCCCTGCTTTTCACCATTGGAGTCTGGACGCTACACTGCAGGGCTTCATGCGCTTCCAAGAGCATGACAGCTCTGTAATCCAAAGCAGGCTCCGCTCGAGGAACGGTAGCTAAGACAACAGGTGGAGCCCAGTGTTTTGGTGCGATGATGTCATCAACGTCATTCATCATCATCATCATCCTCACCGCAATCATCATCATCATCATCAACATGTTGTGCTCCCTGTCTGACGTTACTGGCTGTTTTCACCCCGCCAACAGACACACAACAGAGAGCGGAGCGAGTGTGCACGCACATACGACTCAAGCAATGCATGTTGCGCGCGCACGCGCACACACGCACGCACACACACACACACACACACACTCACACACACACACACACACACACACACACACACACACACACACGTATGTGCACTAGAGCAGACATACTGCCATTTATTTCAGGTGCATTTACTCTTAGTTCCCACAATGCTGTATGCACAGGTACTGTATATGTGCTATTTTTATTTTTTTTTACTCTACGGAAGCTACTCACTGTTATGCAGTCATTTTCAAACGATTTGCATATGTTTGAAAACTGCCTAATGAATAGCTACTATAGCTACCTAAACAACTGCACTTGCACTTGTACTATTCTGACAACAGGGTATTGATACCCAAAATATTGTAGTAGTTCTGCCACCATCACTCACAGCTTGTATGTTCAAAACTGCAACTTTTCAAAAGATGTCTATTCCACTATTGCTAAAACAGACAGATAAAAAAACACAAGTCCTAACCATAGCTGAAATAGCTGGCCTCACACGTGTCTATTGCTGCACATTATAATGTCAAACTAGAGCATGAAATGAAAACTTGAAAAATGCAGATACAAGTTTTCTGCCCGACAGCAATGATATATGCCCTAATCTAGCTTCTCAATTGTGAGAAAGAACACATGCACACGCACACACACACGCACACACACAGACACACACACAGACGCAAGCACACGTCAGGTGAAAGCTTGGAAGAATCTCCTGAATACCATTCTCTCCGGTTGTCAAAACAAAGGTTGGTCTCCAACCACAACAAGATGTGAAAATATCCACTTTCTCAGCACTGAAATAGAGCCAAATTGAGGAGAAATGATCCCAGGCCGGGTTTATTGTTGTTCTTCTGTGCATCTGACGCTGGTACAATCCACAGGGATTACTGCAACACGTGTTTACTCCTCTTTTTGGATCGAGAGATTTATTTTTTTTTTACTTAAAACCTGCTTAAAGCCAAGCATCGACTTTGCAGGGTATACTAAAATAAAATAAAAAGGCACAATATTTGCATTTGAAATGTAAAGTTCTAAAGTATAGAAAAGTTAAACTACTGAATGAAGGTAAGAGACGAGTGCATGCATCGGGGCACCTGCTGGCCTAGTGGTCAAGGCGCGTGTTCGAGTCCCCGTTCATGCCGACCTTTGCTGCATGTCTCTCCCCTTCTCTCTTTCCTGGGGAGCATCTTCACTAGAAACTATCAATAATGCCCAAAACAAATATATACAGTATATATTTTTAAGTATCATGTGTCTCTATAAAAGACCATCCTAGAGGGAAAACGGCAGAGAGGCAGGCAGAGAAAGACCTGGATGGTCATCAACAGCATCAAGGAATGGACTGGCTGTAGCTTCCAAACCCTGATATACACAGCAGAGCGCTGAGAGCGCTAAGATTTTCCTGACTGGCCAAACCATCCACCATGAAACACCTACGGGCCCTGCAGGGGCGGATCTAGGCATGGGCATGGGGGGCAATGCCCCCCTAAATGCCCAGACTGCCCCACCATACATGATGGCATGCAAAACAACCCAAGATATTTCAAATTAAAGCGCTTATATTTAAAATGATATGAACCACTACCATTACTACAAACTAACTAAAATTGTGGCACCATTAACCATCACCATCAACCAGCAACTTCAACAACAACTGATGTTGTTATTGATGCTTTACTTGCAAGATAAAAGTCCTGTAACTGAAAATGGTATGGGTGCGCCTTCAATGGTATGGTATGGGTGCAGCGATGAAGTCGCCCCCATACCATTTTCTCCTGCCCCCACCCCCCCCCCCCACTCCCCAATTGGGAAATGTTACATCCGCCCCTGTATGGGATGAATGTGAATGACCGTGAAAAGTTACTATCCACCACTTGTGCCAGTAAAAGAAAACGTAGTGTTAATTTATTTAACTCACGCAGAAGTTACAAATGCGGGGGCAAGAGGGGGGGGCTTATTTCAAAGAGAGTCAGTCATTTCAATGGAATTTGAAGAAGGATTAGGGATCAATAGTAATGTCATGATGTTTACAAAACATCATGACATTTCACAATGTCGCCAGCTCTGATATTTTGTTTTGAACATGTAAATATTCAGTGTTGTAGGCCTATTGTTTAACACATATGGTTCTCAACTCCCAGGGGCCCAAATGTCTGTAACTCTGAGAGTGAACAGGATTCTTACAGTGTACAGAAAAGTGGGGGTCCCAGTGATTTAAAATAAAAAAGGTCATTAAGCGTTGGGTCAGGGGGAGGCAGTGGTTCAGGGGTAGAGCAATCTGGGCACCCATCGGCAAACATTTGGGAGAATTGAGCCACCGCTGTTGTTCCTTGAAACACGTGAGGCAACAGTCTGTCTAGAGAATAGGGGTAGAGTGGCCAGTAGACCGGCCGGATGCGGGAACCGCAAAGGTTCTCAGTTCGATCCTGGGGTTACTGTCGAAGTGTCCTTGAGCAAGACACTGAACCCCTAGCCTTACTAATACCCATACTTTCACTTTTCGTCAGCACTGCAGAAAAAGGGAAAGCCTGAGCTAAATCATTGGCCATGGTGTGCTAGAATAGAAGGGGCCGGGGGTTGACTGACAGATCAATGAGGTCTGAGTTAGTCCCCGCCTCTATAGGCCAGAATGCTTTCAGGTTAGCCCAGGCTACTGAACCCCTGACTGCTCCTTGTGCCTTGCATGTGCTGCATGAATGTGTGTGTGAATAAAAAGAACTATTATAAATACACCATTTACTATAAAAACTAAATTCACTGGCGGTGCACTGGCACCTGTCAGCGGGGAGCGCTGTAGTATTGTAGTAGGGTGAGGACAGAGGCAGAGTAGGATAGAGGCTTTCCGTCTCTCGGTGGGAGCTCCTCACTCACATGGCGGGTGAGTCAGTAGGATATACAACAGGCAAATGTGTGTGGGAAGGAATCAATTGGCATAACAACTAAATCAGAGAGAGGGGGGTGGGAAATGGGTTGCCCCACCTCCCCAGAAACAAATATCCTCAGTAATACACACAGCTATGGGACCCCCACACACGACGATGCCACAAAACAAAGACAACCGATCCCCCTTTTAACCAGCATGACACTACGTGACATTCAACCGCAACTTTACAAATTGCTCATGAGGGGATGTTCCGTCACCATCGGCTGGTAATTACACCCTTTAAACTTTTTTGATATATAGACATCATATGCCCCCCCTCGTAATCCTGCAGGAATCGAGCAGCTGTCACCACGCGGCCGCCGTAAATCTGACGCCGCCACTGGCTTTCAAAGTGCTTGGCGCTAAGCTCTCCGTCAACAGCGAGCGCTGCCATAAATCCAGCGACACTGTCACGCCGGCTTTCTCTCTGTTATTGGACCGGTCCGGGCCACAAAACAAGCCTCCTTCAATGAACAGCACACTCGTTTCATTGTTGTTTTGGTTGTACTGTATGACACTGGCGGACACAGTGTGCTCGCTGCAAACACACACGCCGCTGTGTCAGGGATATAAAACCATGTCCATATTGAACCCATCGACTTCCAACTCACTGAGGAGGTATTTCGACACATTCCAAAGCCAGCAAAACCCAAGATGTATTTTGTGTTAACCGTAGAGTTTAGAGGGAAAACTCCTTCTACTAGTGTACATCCAAAAAGCAGTTATTGTACTTAGGCCAGGATTCAAAATCAGGAAAAGCAAAACAAAGTGACCAACCTGGCCCGGTTCAGATTGCGTTCGAATTATAGGTCTGGTTGGATTTGAACTATAGATTCTGGTCACGTTTGAAGTATAAGTCAGGTTGTGTTTGAACTATAGGTCTGGTTGCGTTTGAACTATGGGTTCTGGTTGCGTTTGAACTATGGGTTCTGGTTGCGTTTGAACTATGGGTTCTGGTGGCAATTGGACTATAGATTCTGGTCGGTTTGAACTATGGGTTTTGGAGCGTTTGAACTATAGGTTGCTGGCGATTATGTTTAGGGTGAGTGCTAGAGAGCGTTAGCGTTCCAACCTATAAACTAGTCACGACCATAAGCAATTGGTCGCAACTAGCCTGCTATAGAGGGAGATGGGCAACACACTTGACAGATTTACACGTTCAAACCACAGTCTAACATGTTTGTAGCTCTGCAATTTCCACCAGATTTGTGTGGCACTGTAATATGATGCAGCAGGGCAATCAATCATTAAAAAATGAACATTTTAGTAAAAGTATTAGAAGGACTTGTGACAAAATAACAACTATGTTCAATCCAAGTAACAGTTTTGGACATGCAATGTGTGCTTTTCGTAAATCAACCCTGTACGTAATCATACTACTGTGTCACACAAAAGTATCAAAAGCAGTGTGGAACTCATGAGGTTTTCACTCGACAGAGACGTAATGGTTTTTGTTTAGTCTGGAAGTGAGGAGAAAAAGCCTGTCATCTGGTGCCAAGCTAGCCATTACATGATGCGTTTTTATAGGACAAGCAATGAATAGTTGTGCTTTATAGCACTGCATTAAGGCAACAAGTGATAAATAAAACAGCGGACTCCAAACACCGTTGTCTGCTTCACTCTCCAGTCTCGACAGAGAAGTCACACATGGGAGTGCAGCAGTGTGCTCGTTGACGCAAAGTCAACGGTTTGATTCCCTTGAGCAAGCAAGGCACTGCTCAGTGGCAAACAGTATATTAGACTGCGGTTGTACTGGTCGGCTCCCAGGTTCAAGTGTGTGTGTGTGTGTGTGTGTGTGTGTGTGTGTGTGTGTGTGTGTGTGTGTGTGTGTGTGTGTGTGTGTGTGTGTGTGTGTTGGAAATAAGCATCTTAGCTTAGCTACCTCCCTGAGTAAATAAAGTTAAAAGAAGAATTTACACAGTCGTACCAAAAACCTACCAAAAACAAAAAGTTACATGGCAAAATGATGATGTCACAAGTAGTCAGTTCTCTTGACTCTCTGCAGCCCTCCAATGAGACACAGACCAAGTAAAAACAATGGTGCCATCTTATTTTTATTTCATTAGCGAGGACTAATTATATGAAGATAGGTTATTTATCACCACCTTCCAATCACACCTCAAAACTCACCTGTTCAGGCAGGCCTATGGTTGACCATTTGTCTCTGCTCCTTGCTATTGTTGGTTCTATTCTACTTTTTAATTTTTTTTGCTCGTTATGACTGTTTTTAATATTTTCTGTACGGCGACCTTGAGTGCCTTGAAAGGCGCCTTATAAAATAAATGTATTATTATTATTATTATTTAGGTTGAAAATAGGTGTTATCCTTAAAGATGAGTGCTGTTATTTTTAGTATTTTCTCCCGCTTTTTATGTGTTTATGAGGTGACAGTACTTCATTAGACCGCTTGGTGTGGTCCTTATGTGCAATGAAGTCTTACCTTTGTTATTTAACGTTCCTTCCTGGAGGTTGAAACCTTGACAGTCAAACATGCCATGATGCCAATGAAATAAACAGTGGTATAGTGACATCACATTCCCCCCCTTAAACCCTCCCCCTATATCATACAACTACAGCTGTGGGTGATGCTTCAGTTCACCATCCACCATGCAAACCAGGCATACGTACTGTAGCTCCTGGACCGCCGATCCCGCGGTCGTTGTGTACGCCATGCGCGGTCCCGTTCGCCGGTAACGACGAAGGCACAGAAAACGACAAAATATAGATTTCATTCTTTAATCCAACTATTAGTCGCAGTGCATCGTCTGATGAAGATCCCGTTGCTGACTTTCATTTGGAACAGAATTGGCGCGACAAATTCTTTTTTTTTTTGTCCCATTCGCACCCATTCAATCCAATGCATTCAAAAGTCTCCTGAGATTCTGCCCCTGAATGTCGTGAGCGCATGGGTAGATCCTCTAGGGCTAGACGTCAATTCCTGACTTTTGACCCGGAACTTTTTTGCTCAGATCGTGAAAAGGACAGGTTAGTCAAGACACCAGAAACAGCATGACGTCATCGCACATCCTGTTTAGGAGATCTGGCGCTTCAAAACAAGGGTTTTTTACCGATTGCACTGGCTTGAGTCGTGGCATAAGGCAGAAAACCACGGCCGCGCGCTTGCGGTCGATGTAATTAATCAACTGGTGGGTGTGTCCACATGAAAAATGAAGACGATTGTGTTAAGGCTGACTCTTACCGATGTAGTTCTTAGACATGGCAACTTCTCTTATTTCGATGTGTACGGAGCCCCTCGGTATCTGGACCACCTCCATGTAACCTGAAAAAACAAACAAACAACAAAAGCCGCCTGGCATTAGAATGGCGCTTACAGACACTCCCACAACCTGTTAACAGTACAAGCACAGTGGTTATCCCTATGTATTTGGCTATGGAAGCCTTCTCTGAAAAATAGTTTGTGCCAAGGACCACCCCAGAAGAGAAGATTTATTTCGTATTAAAAATATCTTGGTTATTCAAAACTTTCCAAACATTTTTTGACAAGCAGTTGCTTTTGGGGATTGCAGATCTGCTACGTTTGATCCCTGCTGGCTCCCAAACTAAGGCAGAACTGCAAACTCACTCATATTTGGCTGTAGTCTGAAGACACCTCTACCACTGGTCGTTACACTGGCCCCAGCCTTGGCAAGTCTGCAGGCTTATGCAAAGGCTACAATGTATTTTAGATAGCATATTATAATTATTGACCATTCTACAGTGGTTATAGTTTATAGAGTTATAAAGTTTATAGTCTTTGGTGTATAGTTTTGTATAAGTTGCCCTTCATTAAAAGCATCTGCTAAATGCCTAAGCTGTAAATTTGGGAATGTCAGGTTCAACCTGAATATCATCATCCTTCAGAAAGTGAAAGCTTGTACTTTAGGTCTTATGGATCATATCAGGTCAGGATGCATAGAGCCACGGATGGAAGTGTGTGTTCACCCAAAAAGGACAAGGGGATTGTGAAGGAACCACAAAACAAATCCACCCCTCTTTCCCCAAACACATACACACAGTATTTTTAGACGGTTTACTGGCCATACCATAGAAGGAGAAATATGTTTTCTCTCTCTCTGTCTCTCTGCCTGTCTCTGTCTCTCTCTCTCTCTGTCTGTCTCCCTCTCTGTCTCTCTCTCTCCTGTAATACTTTTACTAAACTACATCTCACCCAAGTCAAATATTAGTCTACACTTATTGTATTTTAAAACTGTAGTTACTTTGTGGATTTACATTATTACTAGAACAGAACATGCATTAGCCCTATACACAGTATATACACACACATACACAGCTTGCAGATCTGCTATTTTCATTGTTTTAATACTTATGGTATACACTTCAAAACTTGTGAAACAGGACATTCTGCATAGTTAGTACTTCTACTTTGGTACGTTACACAGGCCTATATTTTCATACCAATGTTTGTATTTTTACTCCAGTACGTTTTGAATTCTGACCTTGAATAGAACCAGTACTTGAATAGTTCTTCATTACAGTAATGGCTACTTTTACTTAAAATTAAAATATGTTACCACTTTTTCCACCACCCACTGCTCTCTGAGGCCTGCCGCCTGATTTATCCTTTGACGCACGGTGGTGCATTGCGCCTCGAACAGCCGACCTACAAGCTCAAAGAGCGTCGCTGAAAACGGCGCGTTGAAAGATTGGAGGCCGGCGTGTGTTGGCGGTGCGCGCTGCAGCGCATAGATGACGCAGTGCTCTCTGTAGACTGGAGAATGTCTCTCCACACAGAGAGCCAAGTTAGCATACCACTATCTCTGTCCCTGATTCCCTCCACTGGATGACGTCACTAATAGAGCTATACAGTATATTTTGACAGCAGAGCTCTAAACAGGGGGACTTCGTTCACTTCATGGGATCAGACCAATGGAGGCTCTATCATCAAGTTGTGTTTCGCCATGTTAATGATTTTTTATGTCGGACCTGGTCCCGGTAGAGTCCATTTGATTCACATTTGTACACTCTCAGGAAAAAAAAATGGAAATGTCCCTCTTTCAGGCTGCAACAGCCCTCACGAGAGCTCAGTTTTCTGACGCCTCAATGTCGCAACATTTCGTCTGGTCCGAGTATTACTGTATTTGGGCCGGGTCTTCATGTATTCCTCTTTCCTTGCCAACCTGAGGAGAGTCCCAAACTTTCCTTGGTAGGACTTACTGTAGCGTGTGGAAGGAACACGTTATTCTAACCAGTTCCTTTCCCCTCCATCATGCGCACAGGCTGGCCAGGGGGAGGCAGTCTAGAGACCAGGATTACTGCATGTTTTTCCTGAGGTTACCTACCCTATTGCATTTTCATGTCAAAGACCCCCAAATTTTTTCACATTAGCCTGTGGACCCATATTTGGAAATACATGGAAAGGAACCCCATAAGAGAATATTGTTACAACTCTAGGGTCCCTTGTTTCACCTGAATTATTGGCCACGATCCCCACCTATAGTATATATCAAATTAAATACCTTTGGACATATTGGACGTTAGGCTATATGGCTTTCCTTCAGACAGTGCTAATATGCCTTATCATTGGTCGACACAAAAAAGGGGGAAAATACACATCTCTGCGAAAGAAAAAAAATAATATATCTGCTTGGCTTCAGTGATCTTTTGGCTCGCAGACAAATCCATCCTTTTGCCAAGAAGACAATGAGTTCCTGCATTTCCATCTTGTTTTCTTCACCGAGGGCTATTATCTACCAAAAAAGTGACTCAACGTTTTGTTGCACGTGGTAACCAGGGCCAACAACACACACACACACACACACACACACACACACACACACACACACCACACACACACAACACACACACACACACACACACACACACACACACACACACACACCACAATTCTCTGAGCCTCTACGTCACAGGCTATTATTTTTTCTTTTTCACCAGTCTGAACAAAAATACTCAAAGCCTCTGGAGAGGGATTTGAACGACTGCCGAGCAGCGCCTGTCTGACGTGTGCACCGCCGGTCACCTTGACCCACCTGACCAACCGTTCATCACGCTAAGTTACGGCTCGTTCCATATGTCTTGGCTTTGTTCAGGCAGATGATTATCCTGCGAGGACCTGAGAAGGCCTTAAGTCTATATCAGTGGTTTTCAATCGGTGGACCGGGGACCACCAGTGGTCCTTGAGGGTTCCAGGTGGTCCCCAGCTAAGTTGGTTCACCAGACGAAAAGTTGGTTAACCAGATGTAACTCTCTGTTTACGCTCTCAAGAGTTAAAATATTCATCATCTGAATTAGCAATTAACTCCTTGGTAGCCATTTTGCCAGCCTGTAGCGCCCCCTTGAGGTCAAGAGTGCCATTTATATGCATCAAGTAATTGATTGATTATCTAACAGCAGTTATATACATTTTTTCCACACATATTTCAGAGATGTGTAACTAAAGGGTTAATTTCCCCCACCCCCCATCCCCACCCCTACCGATCGCATCATTTCTGGTCCAGGAACTGTTACCTGGCTCGTTTTTGTAAACAAATACTCGTCTTAACGTCTATGGCAATTAAACAGTTAATGGTCATTTTGATCTGTATGTTAGCCTATTTTGTTTCCCAAATCCATCCTGGTGTTGTGGATAAAAGCAAAATAAATCTTTAGTTTTAGGTCTGTGGGGGCTAGAATGTCCTCAAATGGTGGTCCGTGGCTCAAATGCTGAATAAATAGTGCGTCTGAGTTCACACACATGCGTGTGTTTGCGTGTGTGTGTGTGTGTGTGTGTGTGTGTGTGTGTGTGTGTGTGTGTGTGTGTGTTTTACAGTACTGTACCTCCTCTGGGCAGAGACTCGTTGAACAGGCCCTCTGTGGTCTCACAGGTGCTGCCGTCGCCTCCACACACGCGACACCTGTCCTCCTTGGCGTCTGAGCTCAGGATGTTGTCACAGCCCACATGCTAGAGTCGAGAGAACACACCATACAGTACTGTCTGAATATACTACCACAGCAGCAGCACACATGCTAGAGTAGAGAGAACAACACACCATACAGTACTGTCTGAATATACTACCACAGCAGCAGCACACATGCTAGAGTAGAGAGAACAACACACCATACAGTACTGTCTGAATATACTACCACAGCAGCAGCACACATGCTAGAGTAGAGAGAACACACCATACAGTACTGTCTGAATATACTACCACAGCAGCAGCACACATGCTAGAGTAGAGAGAACAACACACCATACAGTACGGCACATATGTCAAACTCAAGGCCCGGGGGCCAAATCAGGCCTGTGAATGAATTATCTTCAGCCCACGGGATGATATTGAATTAGTATTGGAACTAGCCCTCTGAGTTGAGGAAGTAAAACAGTTAGTTGCATTAATTTCTTATCATGGTGTGTGCAATATACCAGTCTTATTTAGCTTTAATATATTTTGACTTGATTGTACAAAATGTTCACTCCGAAAGAACATATAATATTCAAATTTGCGCTGTGTTTTTAACATTTTTCACGTTTTAAGTTTTATTGAAAAAAA
Source organism: Benthosema pterotum (assembly GCA_039105355.1). NCBI lineage: Eukaryota > Metazoa > Chordata > Actinopteri > Myctophiformes > Myctophidae > Benthosema > Benthosema pterotum. The sequence goes on along the minus strand of CM076985.1, from coordinate 23,306,199 downwards.
TAGCAGTTTACATCATCGTAAACCGGTGTTGAAACACAGACCGGTGTCTCCGGCCCTCGACTTGTACCAATTTTTCTATTTTGGCCCACTCTGCATTTGGGTTTGACACCCCTGAGTACGGTCTGAATATACTACCACGCCGTCACAAACTCTGTTCCCTTCATGGGATCATTCCAATAGCGGCTCTTCTACATAGACTTCATTATCTTTATTTCAGATTGTTTTGTAATAATAGGATATAGCATAAACATCAGGCAACAGCCCAGCTATTGTTTTATAAATCCCTTTATTTTAGATCATTTAGTACAGCATAAACGCTAAGACAGAGTTACAACACAGCTTTGATGATCATAAATCCCTTTCTTTTAGATCGTTTTGTAGTACTACTAGCAAGCCAACCCTAAACATTACAGAGACTTTAGTTGTCACTGTGCAATACTTTAAAACAGATGTTGCACACATAAATAGCTCTTATTTGCACCGCCCTCATTGAAAACAATGTATTTCAAACTCAGGTCTGTCCCTCTTGCAGGCTGCAACAGCCCTCCCGAGCGCTCAGTTTTCTGACACCTCAATGTCGCAACATTTCGGCTGGTCCAACTTTTATTTGGGCAGACCATGCTGGTATTCAACATACTGCCACAGTCCACATGCTGTCCGTCAGTCAGTCAGTTAGTCTGACTAATCTATCTCGCTCTTCAGCACATGTTTGTGCACACAACAGTGGGTGTGTGCGTGCGTGCATGTGTGGATGCGTGTGTGGAAAAAGGTTCCAGAGGTTTAGGCAGTCAACCCAGAGAGCCAATCCCAAACAAGAAGATTCTCGCTACTAGAAATAAACCTGTGCAAATAAAGTCCTTAGCTGTGACCACGCACACGCACACGCACACCCACACCCACACCCACACACACACACACACACACACACACACACACACACACACACACACACACACACACTCACACAGTGGTGGTGGAAAGTTACTTCACTTGAGCATTTACATGTTTCAATACTTAACACACTTCTACTCCACATCATCTGCTAGGCTATTTTAGATGCCAAACAGGATTCAGCTTGTATACGGTCAGAAAGACGTCAAAGCCAGTACTTTGCATGAGTCCAAAGGAGTCATAGGAAAGGAATACACACAAACAGGCGCACACACACACACACACACACACACGCACACGCATCTCATTGTTAAGGCCGTTATTGTCCCGCCACTCAACATGCAATTTTACATGTATTTTAACCGTTTGTTTAATAAACAACAAAAAAGTACCCAAATTGTAATAACGACAATTCCTTGACACAATGTCTTTTCAAAATGTCTGCCAATATGTCTGCCGTGTGAATTTCCTGTTCTATTGGTTCAGAAACACAATGTGTGCTGTGCGCTGCCCGCAGCCTGCCTGTGGCTGATAAGAGAGTATAGAAGACAGTGCTGTACTGCTCTGCAGGGGCGGATCTAGGCATGGGCATGGGGGGGGGGGGGGGGGGGGCAATGCCCCCCTAAAATTTATGATCAGACTGCCTCACCAAACCTGATGGCATGCAAAACAAACCAAGATATTTCAAGTTAAACTGGTTATATTTAAAATGATTTGAACCACTACTACTGCTACTAACTAACTACAATTGTGGAAGCACTAAACCAACAGCATTTCATCATTGAAAACATAAAACTCTCTGAGTCAGACCTTTAGCTTTATGCATGCGGCGTGTCTGTTGCAACTTCAACAACAACTGATGCTTAATTGCCTAATAAAAGTCCTATAAATGAAAATGGTATGGGTGCGGCTTCATCGCCGATGAAGCCGCACCCATACCATTTTCTCTTGCCCCCCCAATTGGGAAATGTTACATCCGCCCTTGCTGCTTTGTATAGAGGCTATGAGTGTGACATCAGCATCGTACTGGCCAAAAACACTTGACAGCCCATACGTCCAAACAGAAAAGCTCTATCTGATTGTCCTATACAACGGTAAGAAAATCTTGAATTAGCCTCTTTCTATCTGAAGTGTTTGTTTCCCAAATATCCACCTTAGACAAGGAGCTATGAAATTCCTCGCAAGTGACAAGCTTGATTTCAATCACGCAACGTCCTGCAGCCTTTTCCATTATGAGACCTTTAGAAACGGGTCTGTCGAGTCACTTCCAACAAGCGCTTCCACACTACAGCGCTCGACGCTGAACATTTTCTGTTGGACGCAAACCTTGTATTTCCACAGTTCATCCTATAAAGACCTGAGACAAATTCGAACCCAGAAAACTGATTTCAGGAAGAAAGAAAAAAACAAAACAAAACTATGTACAGTAGCTACAGTGGAGCACTGTACATATCACACTTTTACATGGATTTTATTTATTTTCATTATTATGATTTGTTAAAAAAAAATGGGAGATCAACAAGCTTGGGAGAGAGAAACATACATTATACTGTATACTGTATGTTATATATTGGGAAACCATTTGAATGATCCGTAGACTAAACTGTATATTGTCAGCCAGAAACCTCTGTATCTCCATGTTTTAACTTTTTGTTTGTGTTTAATAAAATAAATGTCGTACTTCATCTCATACTGCAGCGTCACACAAAAGTATCAAAAGTGGCATATGTGTGAGCATGAAGTGTGTTTCAAACAGTAGTGTTGTGAGCTTGTGGTAACAGTAACAAAGAACAGTGTAATCTGGTTTTATTTCGCTCCAATAGAAACGATTGTAGTGTGGTGCCTCACCACCAGGGGTGTAGTGGAGGGGGGGCGCGGGGGGGCGCGGCGTCTCACATCTAAAATATTTTTGGGGCAAAAGTAGGCCTAGCGTATCTTTGTGCCTGTGTGTGTTGCGCAGGTGCACGCAAATGCACATGCAAAAGCAAGTGTGCATGCATGTGTCTTAAAGGGGAATTCCGCTCATTTTCACTATTTTATTATGTCATTAATATACCTTAGAGATGTTGTGTGAGCATGGTAAATAAAAAAGTTAATGAGTTTCCAATTGAAAATGGGTGGAAAATGGGTGGAATTCTCCTTTTAAGAGGCGTCCCACCACTTCTAAAAGTCCCACTACAACACTGCTCACCACCAAGTGTTTGTGTCCCTCTTACCTTGCATTCTCCGTTGATGCAGATGTCCAGGGAATCAGCCTGGCAGCGTGTACCGTCGATGACAGCGGGCGAGCGCTCAGTGTAGAAGTTGTAGCCCTCTGCCAAGCAGTTCAGCGCACAGGGCTTCACGCCACCTGCGTAACACACAGTACACATTGAGACACTAGCGTCATTTATAATGGGTGCGTGGGTGCGTGGCACCCATGGGCCCCATCGCCACTCTAGGGGGGCCCCGAGGCCCAAACAGACTTTTTTTCCTTCTCCTTTTATTAAAATATATCTTGTCGCGTGGGGCCCACGCGAGCAGCATACGGGAGATATGAGCTAATGTCACTTTACTTTCATCTAAAAAACAGCAACCTTATTACAGTCAGACGTACAAAGATGGTTAGTGTCAAAGCTGCGACATTGAGGCGTCAGAAACTAAGCGCTCGAGAGCTGTTTGTGCAGCATGTTGGTCCCTATTTATTGTCCCGATCCTCAATAGAAGTCCATGTAGAATGGCCGCCCTTGGACTGGCCACTTAAAGAGAACGGAGTTGTCGCTGCTGCTCGACTCTGTGCTTACCTTTTGAAAGTCCACCGAGATTTTTTTGAGATTCCAATCTAAAAACTCTCAGGCCATTCTCACCCGATTTCAATAATTCCAAGTGTGGTCCAAGTATATCCAAGTATATTTTCAGTTGCTATATAGGTCATGCGTTTATAGTATGCATTTATCACACAAAAGGAGAGGGGAAATTTTCGCATTTCTCCATGCACTGTCTCTGTGCATATCGGGGATTCCCCGTTCTTATAATATGGAATACGACACAGCTGTGTATATGGAGCTAATTACATGATCTCAGTCTGTTTGCACAGTATAATCTATTTTACTCTAGGCCTATATATAATCAATTATATTTATAAAATATAATCTTAATATAATCAAGAGCTATTTATAAGTCCTCAATATAAAATCACAAAGAGCTTAATATGCTTATCTTATGTGTTTATCATATATTTTAATTTAGCTTTAAAACATAGGTGACAGGAACTGTAACCAAATAACAATCCTACTGACTCTACTGATTAAAAAACAGCCACTGCAACCATATAACCTATGGTAGGATATGTTAATCACTTATCATGTGTGGCATAGCCCTAAATGTTAATATATTTTAGTTTTTTCTAGGGTGGGATGTCTGTATTCATCTATCAAAATACATTTATCTAAATAAATCCATTCATCTTCACCTGCTTATCCATAGCATGGTTGGCTGATTGGTAGACTCTTGTTATAATTTTCTGGCTATTAGTATTCAACCTTATGGTGCTTGTTGATTTTTATTAGTCAAGGTGGGATAGGACGAGAATATAGGCCGTAAAAGAGAGCCTTCCCAAACGATCCAAATTATCTGACAAACACCTCTGCACGCGCATGTGTGAGCGCACGCTGAGAGGGCCCTTTTGATATCGGCACCCATGGCTGATGAACCCTAATGTCGCCACTGGGTGGACATTGAGAGGAAGGTGGCAGTAGTGCAGGGGTTTTCAACAGGTGGTCCGGGGACCACCAGTGGTCCCTGAGAGAGTTCCAGGTGGTCCCCAGCTAAGGTGGTTAACCAGATGTAACTCTTGACAACGTAAAAATGAAACCAAATGGACCCCTGAGGGTCCATTTGGGGTCCATTTGGTTTCATTTTTACACTCTCAAGAGTTAAAATGTTCATCATGTGAATCAGTCCTAATCTACACAACTAGAAGATTAATGGTCATGAACAGAAGCAAAAGAAATATTTAGTTTGGGGGGTCTGTGGGGCTAAAATGTCCTCAAATGGTGGTCTGTGGCTCAAATGCTCAATAAATAGTGGGCCCTGATATCAAAAAGGTTGAAAACCCCTGCAGTAGTGCATAGACTACAGCACCTATGCATGGCTGTTTAGGCTTCTATAACAGGAACGGATCCCACTTCAGACACCATTATGTACTGTATAATGGAGGTGGGACACTTGGAGCAAATTAAAGGGACATTTCACCTTTTCACAAAATATATATGTTAATGACATTTAGAAGGTTTAGAACACGTTCCTGTTGGTCTGTCTATGTGTGTAATGTGTGGTTTTAGAATTTTTAGATGTTAGCAGTGAGCCCTGTGTCTTTGATGTTATGGACACTACTTCCTGGACTACATTTCCCACAATTCTTTGCTGCGCTACGTCTCCTTGTGGCTAGAGGGAGGGCTGTCTTACTGAGACAACATGTAGTCCAGAAGGTAGTGTCGATGACATCAGAGAGACTGGGCTAATTGCTAACATCTAAAAGACATAAAACAACACATTGCACACATAGATCACCAGGAAAGTGTTCTAAATCTTCTAAATGTCATTAACATACTTTTTTTTGCAAAAATGGTGAAAGGTCCCTTTAAATAATGACCAGGATGTCACTAATTGTCAAGCTCTTTAGTTTGAAAGTCAGTCCTGGATAAATTACAAATAAACTGTAGTTTATTTGTACTCTGGTTGAGAATCTTTTGGGGGGGAAGCAGATCTATAGCACATGTCATAACGTGAGATGTTGAGCATTTATAGATGTGCTATTTGTGAAAAAATTCGGAGAACTGCCATGCCCAAATTAGGGCATTTCTGCATAGTGTCCGATAGCAATAAAATAAAATACAAATGCCTGTCCAGCAGCAGGCACGGGGAAGGGGGTGGTTGGGGGGGTAATAGGACCCGAAACAGCAGCGGGGTCATCAAACGCACTGCAGCACTGCTACTATGCTGCGGAATCTGAGGAATTCTTTGGCCATCAAAAGAAGCCTGCTCACTGTTGGTGTTAGCTGGGTACACACGGCCGGCCCACAGACAGCCAGACCTGCAGACAGGCCTGCAGACTGTCACTGCAGAGGCAGAAAGGATGACAGCGCCTAGTGTCCACAGAGACACCGCTTTCCACCCAAGGCAGGCCCCGGGACCACCAAAGGGTTGCAATAGACCCTTACTCTTAGGATAGTTCTGATAGTTCTTTATGATTGACACTTACAGGTCTGTTCCTTTACCCCCACCCACTTCATTGTTATTCCCTATTTCATTAGAATATATATGATCTGCCTGGTTCCACTCGGTTTCATTGGGCTTCTTTGAGGTATTTTTTAGTCACATCGCTACATGGGAGTGTCCATTCATGCGCCCCCATTCAGACACACACAGAAAATGACAGATATCTCAATGTGCAAGGTCTGCTTAAAAACATATTTTTGGGGTGAAAAAATACACCACAAAATGTAGAATTCATGGTGGTCCCCCTTTAACTCATTGAGAGCCAGGCAAGTCAGTAGGATACAACAGAAGTGACTGACAACACAGAAACCTACAGTATGTGGGGGAGTAATCAACTGGCATGACTAAATTGGGGAGAAATTAATTAATGAATACATGCTAAATGCATGTATTTTTGTGAACTCACCACCAGTGTAGGGCTTCCAGTTGTAGTACTTCCCACGGAATGGCATGCTGTCGAAGTCGGCACACTGCTTCTCACGGAAATCGCGAGATCCCGCAGGGCACGGCTGCAACACAAGATAGGAACACCGTTGCTGTCATGGCAGTAACCTTAATGTAAAGGCGTTGCATATTCAGCTTGTCGATCTGCTAGTTTTAAATCCTTTTGAATTTGAATCCTGAAAAGCAACAGTTCTGGACATATGAGGTTTCCATTCGACAAAGATAATGTGCAAGCAAGTTTTCTAGTTGTTTTCTTGAAAGCCTGCTTTGTTGTTCATGCGTTTCTCTATGATGGATAATAGAACACGCAGTCAGTCTATGGCTGTGGCTAATTAGAAACACAAAGACAGCGCTGGAGGCCAGAGACACACATCGATCTGCTTTGAGAGGAGCATTTCTGGTACTCTCTGCTTGGATATTGCTCCAGCAAGAGAGAGGGGGCATTATTGGTGAGAAGGGGTCCCCTGCAAACCCCCACCTCCTCCGAGACAAATAAAGTCCAGGGGTCAAAGCCGTATTTCAGAGCCAGATAATGTTCCGATCCAATGTCTGTGCTTTAGAGCCTTGAAACCCATGCTGGAGGGTGAGTGACTTTCATTAGCACTTATCCACATGAGACCCTGCGGGTCGGATTATTCTGGAAGAACATAGTGGACCTTAACCTCATGAGACCCTGCCGGTCGGCCTATTCTGGAAGAAGACTGAAAGCTAAAAGCTCACGCTTGGCTATTTCCAAGAGATATTGGTCCCTATCTGTGGCCTTACCCATTATCGTTTCTCTGTTTTACTATTCTGAAATAAATGATTTTAACTAGTTCAAACAGCCGATCTACAAGCTCACATTGTGCCAATGACCTATTTTAAAATGATTAACAAAATAGAAACCATAATAAGTTTAGGCGGGGTAAGGCACACTTGCCAAGAGAGGGCAGTATTTATATCAGCAAGAATAGGACTTAGTTGCCATCTACTGCCCTACACAAACCTTAAAAGGCCACAGACCTTGTGGACACACATGGATTGAAGAGGTTAAGTGTCAGCCAACCCGGCAGCACTCAAACTTGAGCTGATTGCGTCAGAAGAACAACAGGGTTAACACAGCTGCGGTGATGTGATGTTGCAACGCCGATGGATTGACGACTGAATACCAGACAGGTTACACATCACGGCCCGATACACCCATGTTTGATTCTCCCTCTATTTTATGTATTTCCTGAGGGTCATTCACTGGACCACACAATTTAATCACCATTTATGCGACTCTCAAATTCAAAACTTCTAAAAGCAAATCCAGGTCAATATGTCACTGATTGTCACCGTAATTTTGTCTCCTGTACTTATTCATGTTTTAACATGTATTGTTGTGTTGAAACATGTTGAATAATGTGCATTCTATAAATAAATGAATAAATATGTCATAACCGTTGCAGCCGGGTGGGAACCTTTGGGTCCATGACGGTGCCCCTTTTCCCCCTCATTAATATAATATAGTGAAAGCAGCCTTTGTGACGAAGTATAGCATCAATTTATGGGAGGAAATAAACCCTGTAAAAAAGTTGAAATATGAAGATTCAAGTTTTCTGCCCGACAGCAATGATATACCGCGCTGTTTGTGTGAGTGTGCGTGTATGTGAGAGAACGCTAAAGCTGGGGTGCATGTCTGTGTACATTCAGTGTGTGTGTGTGTGTGTGTGTGTGTGTGTGTGTGGGGGGGTGTGTGTGTGTGTGTGTGTGTGTGTATGTGTGCGCGCACGTGTGTCTTTGGAAGGCAGTGCGGTCGGGGTAATGAAATATTGGTTGGGGATGTTGTTTGTTGTCCAAAGTAAACACTTGCTGCTTGCTCTCAGCTGTTATTTTTAAGACTGTGGTTGAATATCCACCGGGGCCTGTAACTAGCTCAATTTTCACCTTAGGAAAAAAAAATCTCTCCATGTTAAAGAAATGGCCACCTAGATATACAGTAGTTTAAACCTCCAGCCATGCAAAATATAGCTTTTTAGAGCAAGGCTCGAGAAAATATATATATATAAAAAAAGAAAACAAAAAAGAAAAGGGCCACGGATTGCTTTTCATGGAATCCGCAGGGGGAACATAGCATTGTGTGATTGACTAAACAATGTCTCAATGGAAAAGGACAAACAGTGATTGAAACAATGGATGCTAGAAACAATGGATTGCTAGTCCGAGTCAACGCAATTCTAAGAAGTTTACATATCGTCTAAAATTTCCAATATAGCAGATCTACAAGCACAAGGCATGACACTTCATGCTGCGTTGCGAGCTTGTAGATCTGCTCCTTACAAACAGGGTCACTCAGGGCTCTGTATACTTGGGCCAGCCTAATTAAAGAAAACTAACCTCAAATACAGAGCCCCACCTCACCCTGGAGAAACATGGGGAGAAGGGGCGGATGTAACATGACCCATTTGGGGGGGGGGGGGGGGGGGGGGGGGCAAGAGAACATGTTGGAGGGGCAAGAGAAAATGGTATGGGGGCGGCTTCATCGCCTGTGACGCTTCGCACCACGGGCGATGAAGCCGCACCCATAATATTATGGTTACAGGGCTTTTATTAGTCAAGTAAATCATCAATAATAACATCAGTTGCAACAGACACGCAGCATGCATAAAGCTAAAGGTCTGACTCAGAGAGTTTTCTGTTTTCAATGATGAAATGCTGTTGGGTTAGTGGTGCCAAAATTGTAGTTAGTAGTTAGTAGTGTTAAATCATTTTAAATAGAAGCACTTTAATTTTTTGGGGTGTTTGGGGGGGCAGACTGGGTATTTAGGGGGGCATTGCCCCCCGCATGCCCAGGCCTAGATCCGCCCCTGGGAGAATAGGGAGCCGAAAGGAAAGGGGCTCTCTTATAATGCACTGTCATCCTCTGACAAGGCAATGCCAAACATACACACATGCACGAACACACACACACACACACACACACACACACACACACACACACACACACACACACACACACACACACACACACACACACACACACACACACACACAGAAAGAGAAGGAGCAGCGATTCACCAGCGAAGGGGGAAAAAAGGGGGAGAAAAACGAACGGAGGATGAGCAGCCACGCAGTGACGGGCCAAACCCATTCCAGGTCAGAGGAGCGCTTCAACAGACCCAAAGTGAACTGCTGCAGCCATTACAAACCAGAGGCAGAGCATCCATCACAATGTACAGTTTAGATTCCCAGTCACTTGTATACAGTACTTTTGCTCCACATACACCAAGCAGGAGAGCCAGCAAAATCATTTTGCGCCTGCGACCACGGGCGCGCCCGTTGGGAAACGGGCGCCCGTTTTCACAAACGGGCGACCGTTTTCGAAAACGGGCGACTGTTTGGGCAGTGTTGGGAATATTACTTTACCTTGTTAATATATTACTTATTAATTATTACCTTAATTTCAAAGCAATATATTATAATACAATATTACTGTCTGAGCAAGTGTAATATATTAATATTATATCCCTGCTTTCTGGCTATCTCTACCTATCTCTCTCCCAGGTCCATTTGGTTACAAACTATCATTTTGCTGGGGTCAGGGACCACTGGGTCTGTGACCACTATGGGCAAATTAAGATGATGAATTTTAACTCTTGAGAGTGTAAAAATGAAACCAAATAGACCCGCAAGGGTCCATTTGGTTTCATTGAAACCAAATGAAACCAAATGGACCCTTGCGGGTCCATTTGGTTTCATTTTTACGTTCTCAAGAGTTACATCTGGTTAACCAACTTATCTGGGGACCACCTGGAACCCTCTCAGGGACCACCGCTGGTCCCCGGACCACCTGTTGAAAACTCCTGGTTTAAAGCACCCAAGTAGGAAGTAAACTTAAATGCAAAATTTACAATATATTTTTGGGCGGCAAGTGACCATGACCTGAGGGCAAGTAGAACCTGACTTGCACTTGCCCGATGGCCAAGTGCCTCGGAGACCTTAGTGTCAACCCCTGCCCCTCTATCACAGGGAACTATATTTTTTGAATAATTCAACAATACAAATGACATTCGTTTTGTGGATTAATGCACTTTTACTGCGTGGCCCCAGAGACCCCCACAAAATGACCAGAACTACTTATTGATATTGATCAAAACCAGAGCAGAACTCCCACCATGGGACTCTGGCAATCATAATAATACAGACACCACTATTTTAATGGCAAGTATTTCAAACAACCTAAGTTCCAAAAATATGAAATATCCCTTTAAGTAAGTTTTGAGTGAGAGAGTAGTCAAGTAAATGGGGGGGGGGGGGGTGAAAATGGTATGGGTGCGGCTTCATCGCCCGTGTCGTTTCGCACCACGGCCGTAGTTAGTTAGCAGCAGTAGTAGTGTTTTTAAATATTGAATTTGAAATATTTTGGGTTGTTTTGCATGTCATCATGTTTGGTGGGGCAGACTGGGCATTTAGGGGACCATTGCCCCCCATGCCCATGCCTAGATCCGCCCCTGGTGTCCACCCAACAGTGCAGCTTAAGGAACTCACGTCGGTGTTACAGGATCTGTAGCGCTTCCTCTCTCCTAGGCAGTACTTGCCTCCTCCAGAAGGGCTGAGAGACACAAAGAGGGAGAGAGAGAAGCAATGATTAGAACAAATATATCTTTTCATGTCAAGATGATATTCATTTGACAGCGAACCCCTCATCGTACGCATCAATTTGTGTGCCATGCCATGAGCTTGTAGATCTGCTTTTTTTGCAATTTGCTACCCCCGCAATGTCTTTTAAAACCAGTGGATTTGAAGCCAAACAGTTGGCTGGCAGTGCAGAGAGAGAGAGAGAGAGAGAGAGAGAGAGAGAGAGAGAGAGAGAGAGAGAGAGAGAGAGAGAGAGAGAGAGAGAGAAAGAAATAGAGAGCGAGAGAGAGAGAAAGAGAGAGGGAGGCACGTCAGTCAATCACATCAGTAATTACAATCACTCACAGATGACATTTTGTAATAGTCTTGTGACTTTGTTTATTTCACGCTGTCTGGTCACGTCTTCTGAAGAGCAAAAGACCACAGTCCTTTAAAGGACCCTCAACCCCATACATCCCAAACTGGTGGTCGAACGGGACCCCAAATTAATTTGGGGGAGGTCCACGAGAGGATTAGCATCATGACAATAAGAGAGTACTGTATAATAAGGTAATAAGGCTGCGTAAAGGCAGTATTAAGTGGCTAACAGTTCATTTCCGGCTCATCGAGCGCTCAGCAGCCATACGTTAACATACTGTATGCGCAATCTAATGCTTTCAATGAAAAAAACTGTACTCGTCGCCAATGACAGTGAAAACAGCTGGATTTGAACTGTATACTCAGTGAATGTGTCATTCACCAAGTATACTTTTTACGCCATTTTACCCGTCTGTAAAGCAAAAAACTGCACTTTCCACACCAGAAATGCACTATGATGAAAGCAAATGCCACTTTACATGTCATGCTGGAAGGCACCATTCAGTAGAGTTGCTTTTTACCCCCGCCTGACTTTTTTGCGTTGAACAATTTTGTTTCGAAAATCCATGTCGTACACATGGAAGATCTACAAGTGGAGATCAGTTATTGTCAGTTATTTTTCCCCAAAAGTGCCCCTGCCCCTCTAACACCCTCTTTGGGTTAATAGCAGTCCATCAGGGCGGATGTAACATTTCCCAATTGAGGGGGGCAGGAGAAAACGGGTGCGGCTTCAAGTCGCACCCATACCATTTTCAGTTACAGGACTTTTATTAGTCAAGTAAAGCATCAATAATAACATCAGTTGTTGTTGAAATTGCAACAGATGCATAAATACAGTATGCATAAAGCTAAAGGTCTGACTCAGAGAGTTTTCTGTTTTCAATGATGAAATGCTGTTGGTTTAGTGGTGACATAGCTGTAGTTGGTAGCAGTAGTAGTGTTTCACATAAATTTAAAAATAGGCACTTTAATTTGAAATATCTTGGGTTGCTTTGCATGACATCGTGTTTGGTGGGGCAGACTGGGCATTTAGGGGGGGCATTGCCCCCCCCATGCCCATGCCTAGATCCGCCCCTGCAGTCCATGGTAGGTATAGGCAGCTCCTGGCTAGAATGTGTCTGTGTGTTCAGCTCTGCTTGTGGGCTTACTTTGCCTACTTACGCTGGGCTGTCACAGTGCCTCAGGGACGAGGACACGCCGCCGCCGCACGTCCTGCTGCACTCCCCCCACGAGGACCAGGGACCCCAGCCCCCGTTGACGCTCTGCGGCCACGTCCCGAACAGCACGCACTCGCCCTGGTAGCACCACTGAGCATGCACACACACACACACACACGCACACACACGCACGCACACACACACACGCACGCACGCACACACACGCACGCACACACACACACAAATGCACCACATTGGTTAGCTAACTCTTGGAGCCGCCCTATAGGTCAGATTAGGGTAACAGAGCTGCGCAGCTCCGCCACTTTCATGACGTCGCCTTGGTTCCAGAAATGGAATCCTCATTCATTTTCCTCATAGACTTTTCGAAAATGGTTCATAAAAACAAGACTGCGCCGCGGACAAAGCCAACTCGGGTCGTGACAAATCATGACAACAAACACAATGTTATCATCCAATATCTAATTAGCAAGAAGTAGAAAACGGCAGGATACAACACTTTTTGTTTTGTTTTTCATCTTAGAAATTATTTGGTTGTCCAAAAAGATTGAGTGTGTCATCATGATTTGTCAAGACCCGAGGTGGCTTTGTCCGCGGGGTAATGGTCTTTATATGAATCATTTTCGAAAAGTCTATGAGAAAAATGAATGGGGAATCCGTTTCTGGAACCAGGGTGACGTCACGAGGGGGCGGGGCTGCGCAGCTCTATACAGCGCCAGCTTAGGGCGCCATTTTGGACCCATATGGGAATTTCACATAAAAGGGGAGTCAGGAAGTAAACACTGATCTGTCTGCTCTTGTTACAGTTGGTGGTATTTTCCCTGCGATGCAGTAAAAAAAAACACACAACATCATTTAAATGGAGGGTGCTTTTCACAAAACAGCGTGTAAGTGTGTTTTTGTTTGGGATGGATCTCCATGGAGAGCACGATTATGTTGCAGGGCGCAGGATGGGTGGTTGTAATCTGCCCAGCAACAGTGACAGGGGGTCAGCCGAAAAAATAGGTGATCTACAAGCCCCTAATGCTTGTAGATCCCTCAAGCTATACTCTATGGCTCTGGTTACAGGGAGACACACAGCTACATGTCTCTATAAAACCGTGCTCTGCCATTTTTTTCAATGAGAAAATGTTCAAGGCTTGAATCAGCATGCACATGCATTAATTGGGTTAAAAATTCAAAATCAGATTAATTAACAAAATTAATTAATGCCATTGACTTGGCATTAAATGGGATGAGGGCGGCTTCATCGCCCGTGTTGCTTTGTGCCACGGGCGATGAAGTCGCCTAAAGTTCTGTAACCTAAAGTTACAGAACTTTAGGTTATAGGATATTAGGCAAGTACGCATCAATAATATCAGTTGTTGAAGTTGCAACAAAATGCAACAGGCACGCAGCATGCATAAAGCTAAAGGTCTGACTCAGAGAGTTTTCCATTTTGAGCACTTTAATTTGAAATATCTTCGAAATTTGGGTTGTTTGCATGCCTTCATGTTTGGTGGGGCAGTTAGGGCAGTCAGGGCCCCCTATGCCTAGATCCGGCCCTGCCTCTCTCTCTCTTGCTCTCTCTCTCCCTCTCCCTCCCTCTCTCACTCCCTCATCATTCCATCCCCCGTTTGGCAGGGCCTCTCTCCATTACACGCTGGGTGAGAAATGGCTGACATTCATAATTCCTTTGAAGTCCCTCCACCACCACCACCACTACCAGCAGCAGCATGAAGCAGACAGCTTACACCACTGGCCTGTCCTAAAGCTTGGCCCAAAGCTGTTCCAACCCCCCACCCCACCCCTCCGCTCAACCTGGGGGCCCCTGTGTGTGTGTGTGTGTGTGTGTGTGTGTGTGTGTGTGTGTGTGTGTGTGTGTGTGTGTGTGTGTGTGTGTGTGTGTGTGTGTTGCCCTGTCCCGAGGCCTCCTCCCTGAAAGACTCCAGTGATCCTGACAGTAATGGCGGGTGACAGCTCGTGACACTCTCCCATTCTTCCCGTTGAGACCTCGGACCATGAGGCGACAATAGCTGCTGTAATCCCATGTCAAAACTGTCTCTCTCTCTCCCCCCCCTCTCTCTCCCCCAAAACTGGACCTGCTATGCAACGTGAACCCATGACCTACTACGGCCCTGGCATGGCCTGGCATGCCATGGCATGTGTGGGTTATACGGCAGTTTTTTTTCCTGTGTATTTGTCTCTGTCTATTTGTGTGTGCATGTCCATGTAGGGGTGTCATAATAACAACCTTTAGGTAAATGATACATTTCCATATGCATAGGCCTAACTAGCACTTAACAATTCCGATGTTGGACATTGGAGCATTGTGATTTGTGAATACAAAATGTGTTATACCAGTACCTTGAGGCCAAGCTACAAGCTCAACACTTGTCACAGCACTATCTATATGCGTTAAGTTTGTGTGTGATTGAGCATGTGTGCGTGTGCATGTGTGCCACAGATAATAAGGGCAGACAGAACACATAGGCGTACATTTCACCAAAATAGACAATGTGAGCTAATTGGTTATTCATTTTTGCAAGTGAGAGGTTGAGGATCAAAGTAAAAGCAGTATGCAGTAAAGAGACTTTCTGCAAGTCTCCATTGAGTGTGTGGGTGTGTGCATGTATGTACAGTATGTGTGTGTCTGGGGCTGTCTGTGTGACAGAGGACTCACCCCTTTCTCGATGCTGCCGGTCTGACACAGCGTCCCCTCGGCAGCAGGGATACTGTTGGTGACACATCGGTTGCTTTTGCTAAGGCACCAGAGCTCTCTACACACTTCCTAGGAAAGAAGGCAAAAGCAAGTTGGTCAGAATAAATCAATGCATTGGACTGTGGAGTGAGTGAATTGTACTAACAGACTGACCAACAGCCTCTATCCACAGGCTGTCAGGTTGCTGAATGAGCAACCTGTACCATGCCCCCTATCCCTGGACCTCCTATGTAATTAACTATCTTGAGTACTGATGGACTTGGACTTGCTTGCTACATGCTTTTTTGCACTCATCAATTACACTTGGGTTTATTTGTTATGGTTATTTATTTATTATGTGTATGCCAGTGGTGAAGCCCTAAACTGAATTTCGTTGTTTCATGTAAACTGTTGTTTCATGTAGGCAATGACAATAAAGTTCTATATATCTAAGACCCGTGGCCGTTGCTGGTCGATGCTATAGTACGTTGTAGGAACGCCTTAAAGATCAGTGGTTCTCAAAGGTTTTGGTTCCAATGAATCCCAAGAAAGTTGATGCAAAGGCTGCAGAGTCAGACAGCTCGATTTGTGCAAAAAAAAAAGAATAAACACAACTTTAAGATTATTAATAAAAATAATAATACATTATTGCAGTACATTCTTGTATATCAGTTATCTGCTTATTGATAACACCTAGAATGACATGCTTTCCCGGTTTCCTATGGACGCAGCTCTCCCTGCTCCTCAGGGCTGTGCCCTCAGTCCTCTTCACATGAGCTTCTTGACCACCCAGCCTTGCTGCATCTATCTGGCGCGATCAAAAACCAAAGAGTCAGCATGTTTGGGGGGAAAAAGCCCCCGTGACTAAACGATTTGCGCACGTTCACCTCAGGACCCACCGACCTTGGTGGGGGGTTGTGACATCACTTCAAGGAATCAAATCTAAGCTCCTTATGGGAAATCAACAGTGAGCAAAGAACCCCCCCTCCCCCTCCCCTGCCTCCCCCTGGCTGTCTTGAAATACTTGTAGGCATAACAAATACCTTTTGTATTACATATCTATCTTCTCCTCCCTTTCCTCAGCCTACAACAGAAGGAGAATCCATTTAGATGACTGTGTGCAGTGCACGCGTTCGTGTGTGTTTGAGAGAGAGACAGAGAGAGAGAGAGATATGGAGTGAAAGGAGACACAGAAAATTGTAAGTTGCCCCCAAATGTCGTCGCTGTCAGGACAAAATCGTGTGTGCCCAAAAGCTGTTCCTTTTTAAATGCTATTTAAAAAGAAAAATCAATGTACAATAAAACATCGCGTTATTGAGCCAATCCGCACACTCACGGTGCATTGTGACGCACTAGTAGTGAGCTCGTACATCTGCTATTCTCACTGTCTGTGTGACTCTGGCGTGACGCAACGGGTCATCAATTCACCACAAAATATACACAGACGTTGAATTAGGGTGATGGTATGGGTTTTCGAGCCCGACGAGGGCGATTTTATGACGGTCTCGGTCGGGTAGAAACCTCACATGTGCAAATCTGTTACTTTTCAGGGTTCAAATTCATCAAAAAACGGCACATCTACAAGCTCGCGGAGCATGTTACAAGGAACAGCTCGGCACAACCTCGCATTAGATCTGCCATAAAAAGCCGACCGGGTCGCCTTGCATCTCCGACTTCAAAGGGCCATTTCTTTCTTTCCCCTGCAGTTTTTTTTTTTTTACTTTTTTACAGGGGTGGATGTAAGATTTCCCAATTGGGGGGGCAGGAGAAAATGGCATGGGGGCGGCTTCATACCATTTTCGGCATCCATACCATTTTCGGTGACAGGACTTCTATTAGGCAATTAAGCATCAATAATAACATCAGTTGTTGTTGGAGTTGCAACAGACACGCAGCATGCATAAAGCTAAAGGTCTGACTCGGAGAATTTTCTGTTTTGAATGATGAAATGCTGTTGGTTTAGTGGTGCCACAGCTGTAGTTAGTTAGTAGCAGTAGTAGTGGTTCAAATCATTTTGAATATAAGCACTTTAATTTGAAATATCTTGGGTTGTTTTGCATGCCTCATGTTTGGTGGGGCATTTACGGGGGCATTGCCCCCCCCCACATGCCCATGCCTAGATCCGCCCCTGCTTTTTTACAGGACACACTGTGTACGGACGAGGCAGAGGAGAGGAGCGAGGCCCATGAAAAAGACTTATGATCCCCAGCGTAGATTGTGACCCCGGGGTCGGTAAATATGCCACGGCCTCCGCCAGACTCCGCAGAGCCTATCCAGATCAAATACAGCAGAACAACCGGCACTCTCCTTTCAGAGTTGCCAGCTCGCCAGAGAGAAATGAGCAAGTCAGCGGTATCTATAAATGCGAACAGAGCGGCTAATGGTTCTCAAACAGTCTGTCGGGGCCCAGGTGTGGGACGTGGACACATTTGTATAGGTTGTTTGTGATTATTAATTCAAAATATTTTCAATAAACATTTCCCCTGAAAAAATGCTACAATAAATTCAATGATTTTTCAATTGATTGAAAAATGGCCACATCGACAGGTTGCTGTACTTCATAGAGGGACTTCAGTAGATGATGCAGCCCACATGCTATATACAGCAAGATACAAAAAAAAGACTTAATCAGACAAATAATACTAAGTCGCTTATAGTAAGAGAACATGGCAACCTTTGTCCCCAGCTTGAAAACGGTGCTTCCCTTTCTCTAACACCCAGCTGGTTTCAATAAGCTCTATCCCCCCACACGCCCCCACCCCAGAGGTCAGCAGACCCTGGTCCTAAATGAACATACATGTGGACCCTGACATTTCTACACTAAAGCCCCAAACATTTATATTTGAAATAAAATCACAAAATAAATACACAAATACGTAATAATAATTATTAAAACATACATTACATTCAAGAGTATTTTTGAGGGGGGAAAAGGGAAAAAAGGGACACTAAAATATTCATAAATCTTGAAATATGATTTAGCCAGCCTAACTGGTAATTCATTGACACACTTCAGCTCAGAATAAGATTGACCATAGACCATTTATTGCAAAGCTTTTGCATGTTTGAAAGGTGGCGAGGCTCTTGCTCATGTGATATCAGACGATCTATGAACTGAATCATAGGTCTGATATCACATTTGATATCTCCTGTGCATCGAGACACAGCTCTGATATCAACAACCCCACTGAGCAGAGCCAAGATACAGTAACCAAAAACAATACAAGACTATAACACATGAGGATCATATCCAGTGCAGACTGAGACATTACATTTATCCAAAATACATGAACCACATGGATACAGAAAATATCATAGTCCACAGAACATAGTAATCACAGATACCATAACAGAACTAGATACCACAATATGTTACAACCCTTAAACCATGATTAATCAGAGACTCATGTACGCGGAACTGGTGCCACAGGGAGGAGGCCGGGGAGGTGGAGGAAATTTGAACACTGGCATCTGATCAACAAGACAGAGACAGCTAGAAGGAAGACTGAAGACAGACTGCTTATAAAGAGCACATGATTGAATGTGGGTGGACTGACTTAGCTGACAGCCAATGAGAGTGAGGGGAGTTGACATGGAGAGACTGCAGATTTAAAGGGACAGAATGAATTACTGATTGAGAATAAGGGGAATTAAATAAACCTTCTGCCCTCCGTGCCTCAATGAACTAACGCTACGCTGGATTTACGAGACACTGAAAACACATCACTTGACAACAAATTGCATAATGCGCTGGTCATCCAATCTCACTATTTATACATTTGTTTGTTTGTTCATTAATTCATGAACAATTAATTCATTTAAAAGATAGAGGATACTTAAAGATAGAGTGCCATGATTTTGTTCTACCCTAAAACATGATCATCAGGTATTATTGTTATATGAAGAGTGAGAAGTTTTTCAAAAAAGTGTACAGTGTTTGTTAAACTGTCATTTTTATGATTCCACCCAGCCAGTTCATTAAGTATGCCTGGTTTGCCTGGTGGGTGGTGATGGGTGGAGATCCACCTGAACTGAAGACACACCTACAACTTTACTTGCATGATAAAGGGGGAGGAGTTAGGGGAGGGGCTGAAAATGTGATGTCATTGTAATGGAGTTTTTTTCATTGGCATGTTTGACTGGACAGGTTCAGCCCCCAGGAAGAAACCCTAAATACAAAGGGAAGACATCATTGCACATAAAAAAACACACCAAGGGGTATATTTATATACTGTCACCTCTCAAACATGTACAAAATTGGAAAAAATACAAAAATCACGGCACCCCAACTTTAAGTGGTTTATTGTCTTTGTAGGTTTATATGGGACCCAGAGGGAGACAGACACTACGTGTATCTTTTGGGGTCTTCTTGAGCTGAAAAGGTTTGGCAGTGGGACCCCCACCTGGCTGCACTGAGGAGAAGAAGCAGCTCTCAGGGGCCAAGACGTTTTTTTGTTTGTTTGTTTGTTTGTTTATTTGTTTTTTATACCTTCATCTCCCCAATATCTCTGAGATTTGGAAAACGGTCCAAATGGGAGAGTAACTCTTCAGCCTGGTTCTGTTTTATATACTTTTTGTACCCAAACTGTTAGTGGGCCCTGGTATCAAAAGTTTGAAAACCACTGTTTCTCACGCTCACGCACACGCGCACGCGCACACGCACACGCACACGCACACACACACACACAGACAGTTTGGATATGGAGACTTCTGCCTAACAGCGATGTATTCCAGTATAGGATGTTTGCCGTTGGTGTCAGTGAGTTTAAGCCATGGACTGGAGGAAGCAACGATGGTACATTACATAAGTTCACATGTTGTTTTACATGATTAATTGCACATTAGGCCCCACGACTTCTTCCTCACAGCCTCTGCTGTGACGCAATGCCTTGTTGTGTAATGTGATGTCTGGAACGACCCCAACATCACATCCAGGACGTTTGCTGTGTGTGTGTGTGTGTGTGTGTGTGTGTGTGTGTGTGTGTGTGTGTGTGTGTGTGTGTGTGTGTGTGTGTGTGTGTGTGTGTGTGTGTGTGTTTGTGTGTGTGTGTACGTGCACGCAAGAGCGTGTGCGTGTGTGATACTAAACCACAGGTGGGTGCTGGGCTTAAAGAGTGCTTCAAGTAGATGATGGAGCCCACTAACACACACACACATCATATAAGGTACAAAAAGACGTGTTGATTTATTTGTCCGACAAATAATCCAATATGACATACAATCTGTATGGTGGAGCGTGTCATGCACAAAATAATCAGTGAACGAAGGTGATAGCCCAGAGTGAAAGGGGAGATATTGGCCAGTAAAACAGAGAAATGATACAGCGTGAGCTACTCACCATGGCGAATGATGCATAGTTGTAGTTTTCTAATTTTAGGAAACTAAACCATAGTGTGCATAGTTGCTTATTACCTAAAACTGGAGTATGAATGCCTGTAACTCTAAGGGTGTACAAACCTAACCCTAACCCTAACACATGGAACCAAACTGACGAAGAAGAAGAACTTATGCTGGAACGCCTACTGAATGGCAAAAAAACAACTTTAATTATATTGACATTTCGAAAGAGCACAACAAGAGTTTCTGCAACGCTGGGTGTTTCTGAGCAGTTTAGTATCCCGAGAATACTGCTTTTCAGTTACTTCAGTGAATGACAGGCGATCATTCAGGTTTAATGATTTCAAATAATTTAATTTGAATAATGTTGTAATACAATAATATCAAAGTCTCTCATGGCTTGTTCTTGCTACAAAACTTTTTCAGATGAGGTGTTCGTTAGCAAGCCAAATACACGTCAATCCTGGTCGTGAAAAAGTTTGAGACCCCAATGACTACTTTAGATCAGCTGTTGAGCTTTTGCAGGCATCGGTCCTGTTGTCTGACCAAGACCCCCTGTATCCCCAATTCCCCATGTGTCCTATGAGAACCTGTCCACCAGAGATCTCCCCTCCACACTCCAAGACCATCCTTCTCTCTGATACTCGACCCCACCTCCCTCCCATCCAATCCCATCCCCAGGCTGTAAATCAACTCAGGCTTCAAACCCCCTCTTCTTAGCATATCTACCATTCTATCCACACACTCTACAGAAATCTTGCCTCAAACTTTTTCATGGGAAAAAAATCACCACTGAAACTGACATGCATTTGTCCAAAGGACCATTGCGTAGTAGTAATAGTAATGTGCGATGTCTATGTCTGACACCTCATCTGAATAGGCAAGGAGAGAGCTTTCTGACAGCGATAGCACACAAAATAACTGATATGGAGCATTGCCATTGCATTGCGACATAGCTTGAACTGATGAAATAACCAATCAATAGTAGGGCGAGGAACTCAACCACTAGAAGTGTTTAGGGCTGCGAAACCTCCCACTAAAAGCCAGTGGGGAGGATAACACGCTGAATCGTGTGTTGCTGTCGAGTCAATTGTTTCATGGTTCAGATTGCTGGTAGTGTGGATGGGGTGTAATATGTTCCTGGCTGTATCTTGTCACCCTACCGTCTACAACACTACACAGACATGGAGGAGAGGATGAGAACCTGCTGGCCAAGACCTGACCTCTGTAGCGTGTTGTATTAAAGTAAACACGTTCGTGTTTGATGCCAATCCATGGAACTTGAAAGGGAGAAGCAATACACCCTTTATTTTGTAGTTACCACAGCACTCGGCCTTGGTTTTGGGTTAAGTTTTGTTTTGCAATTTACTTTCACAAAAAAACAAAACAAAATGAAGCTCTGAAACTTTGTCACAAGATGGACAAAATGGACACCATGGAGTTCATTTTACTCAATTTCCTAGCAAATTATGCTCCCT
The DNA here is from genome assembly GCA_039105355.1 of Benthosema pterotum. Classification (NCBI taxonomy): domain Eukaryota; kingdom Metazoa; phylum Chordata; class Actinopteri; order Myctophiformes; family Myctophidae; genus Benthosema; species Benthosema pterotum. Next base: position 23,283,979 of record CM076985.1, on the reverse strand, counting down.
TCCTCCCCACCTCCTTCCCTGGGGGTGTGTCATCTCTCTACACACTAACCTGAAGCACATGATTCAGGCTTCCATTCTTTTATCCTGACATTTCTACAAAGTCTTTGCTGGTGATTCTTCAAATCCTGACATTTTCTACAAAGTCTTTCCCACTTTGTTTGTCCTGAAAAACATCATTTTTCAACGCAGTTCAACAGCCTTTCCTGGAAAGTCACATATGCTGAAATACACGATTCCCAGCAGGTCAACTCCATGTGGGTCAGTGGGCCAGGTGGAGAACTCGCTGTCAACATCGCTACGCACCAGTGTTGATTTTGTTGACTTAAATTATACAGTAGGCCTACCTTTTATTTCACTGAAGAACGTGAAATATAAACAAATCATATGATGAGTAAAACTAGGGCTGAATATATAGACATCAGGGATGTTGATATTTTCAACATATTTATGTAAAATAACCATAATCACAGACAGTCTAGTAACATGGTATGGATATAATATTGATACTAGAACTACAGATATACCAATACTGTTTTGTTTGTGTTGTGTTTGCATTCATTCCTTTTATATTAATGCTATCTTAATAAGTGTGTATTGTCACTGTGTGAGACATCAAACCACATTTTGTTTAGTGCATCCACTAAAAAACAAATAGCAACACAGCCTAGTGGTGGATAGTGCTTGCCTCAGTATCTCGATACAGAGGCAACAATATCAATAATCGATATATCAATGTTTATTTAAAAACAATGTCCATGTTCCATAAATACAATAAAACACTCTCGGGCTCAAAGAGAAATTAAAACAAAATGTGTGTGTGTGTGTGTGTGTGTGTGTGTGTGTGTGTGTGTGTGTGTGTGTGTGTGTGTGTGTGTGTGTGTGTGTGTGTGTGTGTGTGTGTGTGTGTGTGTGTGTGTGTGTGTGTTGCAGCTTGGAAGAGGGCTTTGATAACATTAGAATAAAACACTGATACTACAGACAGTACAGGAGATCACAGGAAGGCCATCCATCCACTACATACTATTATTGCATTTGCCCATGTGTGTGTGTGTGTGCGTGTGTGTGTGTGTGCGTGTGTGTGTGTGTGTGTGTGTGTGTGTGTGTGTGTGTGTGTGCGTGCGTGCGTGCGTGTGTGTACATGCATATGTATTCGGTTGTGAATGATAGTCCATCAATGCTGTCACAGTTCTAGGAAAGAAGCCGTTGTTTTGCAGTCACGTAGTCCTGACGCATAATGTGTGTGTGTCTGTGCGCGTGTGTGTGTATGCGCGTGTGCATGCGAGTGTGTGTATGCGCGTGTGCATGCGTGTATGTGTGTGTATGCTTCAAACATGTTGGGAACCACTGCTGTACTGTTTCCCCCACGCAGCCCATCCATCTACCCCATAGCATCACATGGCTTCATTATTCAATCCTGACACTTCCTCGAAAATATCAGGTCACCTGGGTCACCTCCATGTGGGTCAATGGCAACAGACTTATCATTCCCAGGTGCTGCAGAATGACCACATTTCCTGAGCATGTTCTTCTTGGGTCAAACATGTTGTGCCCAAATGAACAAAACGGAAAAGAAAGCCAAAAGAACAAAGTACAAAGTGTCACGGCAACGCTCATAAATCCGTGCACACAGGGCTGTGTCCGCAGAGAATACCGTTTGACTTCTGAGGAGCTCTCTGGTATGGAAGCATACGGTAGACATTATGGAATTGATAATCTAATTCCACAATAGCATTATAATTTTCCATGTATGCACGAGTTATTTGTGACAAATTAGAAATTGAAAATGCAATAATTCAATTTGAATTTGAATTTTCATATCATGTATGGGCATTCCATGACAATATTAAAATTTAAATGGAAAAGCTGTTTCACATTTCATTTTGAAAGACTTAAACTGATATACAGAGGACTTTATTGAAATGCAATAAGAAAAACAGCTGCCCCAGGGTATGGCATTTACATTTCAGTGTCAACAAGCTCTTTTTTGGACAATTTTCAAATGATAATGTAATTTTCCATCAACTTGCAAATTAAAATGGCAATGGAATTTAACATTGCATTTGCAAAGACTTAAATTGATCTACAGAGGACATTATTGAAATGCAATAAGAAAAACAGCTGCCCCAGGGTATGGCATTTACATTTCAGTGTCAACAAGCTCTTTTTTGGACAATTTTCAAATGATAATGTAATTTTCCATCAACTTGCAAATTAAAATGGCAATGGAATTTAACATTGCATTTGCAAAGACTTAAATTGATCTACAGAGGACATTATTGAAATGCAATAATAAAAACAGCTGCCCCAGGCAATTGCATTTACATTTCAGTGTCTCCACGCTCTTTTTTGGACAATATGTAAATTATAGTGCATTTTCTAACAACTTGAAAGTTTAAATGACAATGGCATAAGACATTGCATTTGCAAAGTTTTAATACTGCAGCACAATGGACATTATGAAAATGCAAAAGGACAAACAGCGCCCCCCAGTCTATTCTGTTTTCATTTACATGTTGCAACGCAACGAAGAGGACAGAGCTTGGAATTGGAAATGGAATCTGTCAGTTCCTCTCATCAAGGCGGGCCTTGCGCATAGGCTCCGCCCCCTCCAGAGCACTCCGCTCTGATCTCCCTGCTGCGGTCTGAGTTGGAGCGCTTGTCACTCGCATTAAAACCAGGACATGTTGCCTCGAATTTTCTCATATTTCTTATTAATATGTGTATATAAAATATAGCTAACTCGGCGAATCTCTTACGTTCATCAATATTGTTCATATAAAATATTTGGTTTGGACTTAAATATTACGATTATGAAGATAGATTTTGCCCGTGGAAACCCCATTCACTTCAATTGGATGAAATGTTGATGGAGATTTTACACTGAAATGAATATTTACTGATATAAATACATGGTTTGATAACCTACAAGTAGGCTGAAGTCATTTTCTGCAAGTCTTATGCCTCTCCATCCACGCCGTGTCTCTAAATCACTGTCTACTGCATCACACAGTCTACACGCCAAAGCAGGGGTTTTCAACCAGTGGTCTAGGGACTATCAGTGGTCCTTGAGAGGGTTCCAGGTGGTCCCCAGCTAAAGGAGGGTTAGATCTTTATTGAGTACGGGTCAATTTGGTATCATTTTAGGCTAAAATCTGCATTACTTAATTTCCAGAAATCTACACAATTAGAGAATGTTATTAGAACTGTTACTTATCAGGGCCGGATCTAGAGGGGGGGCACCCAACTAAGTGTGCATCCACCCAATGAAAGGTAATATCAGTGGTTTTCAACCAGTGGTCTGGGGACCACTGCATGGTCCTTGAGAGAGTTCCAGGTGGTCCCCAGCTAAATGGTGGAAAGTTGGTTAACCAGATGTAACTCTTTGAGAATGTAAAAATGGAATGGATCCTTGCGGGTCCATTTGGTTTCATTTTTACACTCTCAAGAGTTAAATATTCATATCATCTGAATTAGCCCAAGTCTACACAACTAGAGAATGCAGTAGATAATGTATTAATGATCATTTTGATCTTCCAGCCTGGAATTGTGGACAAAAGCAAAATAAATCTTTAGTTGGTGGTCCGTGGCTCAAATGCTGAATCAAGGGGTCATCCCTATGTTCCCCGGGTCCTATGTTCCCCGGGTCCTATGTTCCCCGGTATCGGGGAACATAGGACCCTCTTTTCAAAAAAGGGTTCTATGTTCCCCGCTCAATCCAAGTAGGGGAACATAGGACCCTCTTTTCAAAAAAGGGTTCTATGTTCCCCGCTCAATCCAAATATACGCATACAGTTTCTCCCGATTTATTCCTCAATAATCCCAAATTTTATCATTGTTGATTCTGAATTTGCAAAAGGCAGGTCAGTTATGGTTGAGGTGCTCCAGTCTTGAAAAAAAGTATCTATGGCTCTGTGTCCGCGACGTCCCTTCCCTCGATCCTCTCCTCTCCTCGCTCCCTCTCCAGTCCCGATTATTAATTCAAGTTTGAATTGTGCATTAAACATTGTATAAAATACAGGAACGAACGCTATGGAGAGCTATGGAGGCAAGTACAGACAGAAGCTTTCACCAGCCAGTGTTGAGGGAAATAACCAATCAGTACATAATGTGACATTGTTCATATTACATCTTGTTATTATTTTTGCATGAGATCAGTGTGATTTTAATATGTAGGCTATGTATGTGTTGCCTGTGGAGTCTTGACGAGTCATTACGGTATTTATTTTGGACTCACATTAATGAATGAAATGTCCCGAAAAATAATCCGATCCCTCGCCTTTTATTTCTCTCCTCGGGGCGCAGCTGTGCTGTATGTGTTGATCATCGTGATCTTCTCATATCCACGTGGAGATGCCGCCGCATTTCATCATAGAATTTAAATAATAATACGGCAAACCTAAACAAATGTGATTATGCATAATCCTTACAATGTATTGTAACGTTCTATTTGTTTGATATGTTTCTGTGAAGATGTCATCGTGAGAAAAGGATAGTTTTTCAAACGTCGGGTTTGTGGTCTTTCTGTGCCCTAATGATGTTGCGGGCCTGGCTGGCCTTGATCGTCATTAAACTCTACGTCATTAATATTCCCTTCACTGCATTAAGTTCTATATAAGGTGCCCATCCTGGCCATTGACCACATAATGCCTGCAAAACGAATTTGGTTATAGAAACATGTATAGTTGTGCAGTTGCCTCTGGCGTGCGCCATGGAGACGCAGCAAGACGCGCATTACGCACAGGAGTTTGAGAGCCTGATCGATTTAAAACTTTAATCATATATATTGCCAAAAAAGCGCGCTCGTCTGTGCGAGAGAGAAATGAGGGTATCATTTATTGGTGCCGCTAACTTCCTCGAAAAATAGCCAATCTACAAGCACACAGATCTACAAGTGTGTGTGTGTGTGTGTGTGTGTGTGTGTGTGTGTGTGTGTGTGTGTGTGTGTGTGTGTGTGTGTGTGTGTGTGTGCGCGTGCGTGCGTGCGTGTGTGTGTGTGTGCGTGCGTGCGTGCGTGCGTGCGTGTGTGTGTGTGTGTGAGTGAGTGAGCGGGGAGGGGGGTCTGCAGTGCAAACGCATTCGCCTGACTCCATTCCAATTCATACGCCATGACTGGCGTATTGACCAGTTAGGCTATCAATTTATTATTAACACTCACGAGAACGTAAGGGAGAGAGATCCAGACAGACAGAGAGGGAGGCTCTCTGTGGAGAGATATGGTCCGCGGCTTTACGCACAAGGCATTCATTTGCCATGAGCTTTCTCCTCGTGTAGGCCAACAGTACTGTTTTAGGGGTCCGTGATATAATCTAGTGTAGAATTAAACGTTGGTTTTAAGGGAAAGGGAAACTTTTACTGAACATATGTCCCCGAAAAAAACAATTTTCCATTGGTTTTAATATAGTATCCTCTCACTTCGCAGCAGTGTGTGTTGTGTTTACTACTACTACTTACTTGTTGATGGTGGTTGCACTTTTTCTTGTCCCTCTCAGCGCCACCTTTCCTCTTTTTCTTATCCATTATATTAAATCAATGATCAGCGTTGTTTACTTTTTTGATAACTTACTCTGTCAATCTTATCAATCGCAACAGCCCCATGAAGTGAACCGAGTTTGCGTAACTCTCTCTGTCTATGTTCTAAGGCAAGCGACAGGCAGGGAGGTGTCCCCCACTGACCCTAGACCAGCTGGGAGCCGCGTAGCGCAGTCTCTCGCTCTCATGGAAACGCTGCACTGGTAGGCCTACTTACTAGGCTACTCTGGCTGGGACTGGCCTGCCGTGGACTTTTCTTAAGTAAATACAATAATAAATATTAAATAAATGAAATTGGCCCGGCCTGGTTGGTGTAGGACATCCTTTCATTTTTGAAAGGAGAAACACTACTTTGCCTGGCCTGGGCTGGCCTGTCTGCTGCTCTGGCCTGGACGTTTCGGGGAAAAACGTACCCCGTCCAGGCCACTAGGTGCCGCAGTCCACCGGGAAAAGTCCCGGTGCCCCGTGCCTGCATAATATAAACAGTATCTTACAAACATAATGTGCAAGGGAGAAAACAATTTTCTTACCTCTTGTGCCGCCTGAAAAACGTCTTTATTCCATTTATTTCATCCAATTCAACCTGCATTCCTTGTTCTCCTGTTTCTATGCTTTTTATGACAATTTCAAGACTTTTTATTCTATCCAACAAAGTGGTTAAGCATCAACATTAAGTGATGCAGGTATTGTTATTGAAGCAGGCTACTTGGGCTGTTTCCATTGGCTGAGCCTGCTCGAAAGGTATACCGAATCTTGGTCACTCTTGACCGTACCTTGGTCACTGTTGTTGGCCAGTTGTGGTCCAGCTGCAACCTGATCAGTGATGACTGAAGGAGCGGTAATTTATTTTATTCTTTAAAGAATACTAAGCCTTTCCCTTGTTAACCATGGAATAAGAGTTTTATAATCGTCAATATACACAATATAACATCTATACTGTATATACATCTTCTCAGACCCACCTGGACAAATGGCTTTTCTACAGCCAGCCATCTAAGAGGGCCAGAACCCTTGCTCCCCATATTTTGGAAAAATCTGTGTCAGAGAACAAAAGACACCCAAAATGATGTGATGTGATGTAATGACATGTACACACACACACACACACACACACACACACACACACACACACACACACACACACACACACACACACACACACACACACACACACACACACAGGCAGTCAGTAAGCAAAGGACTCACACAAAGTTTATTGAAACAATTTGCGCTCTAAATGAAACCGGCGTGCAATGAAGCCGCGCGCGTACACGTGCGTGCACGCGCGCGCACCCAGACGACATACACACACAAAGCGCACGTGGCTATCCCCACGTGTGTCCGCTACAGGTTTCTATAGCAACCATTAGTAAACACACAGAGAGGGGAGAGTGTAGGAGTCAGGCGAATGCGTTTGCACTGCAGACCCCCCTCCCCGCTCACTCTCACACACACACACGCACGCACGCACGCACGCACACACACACACACACACACACACACACACACACACACACACACACACACACACACACACACACACACAGGCAGTCAGTAAGAAAAGGACTCACACACTTACGGTATGTGATGGAGCAATTCTCCATTGAGATTCACCGTTTTTAAAAGCACTTTCTCTTTCCAAACAGAGTGCCATAATCTGCCATTACACAATTCATATTTTCTTTTGAGTGGCAACTTTCAATTTAAATTTAGTACTGTTTAGTAAAGCAGCAGTATGACCATTTTGATATGGGCCCACTGTTGATTCAGTATTTGACACAGACCACCATTTGATTTAGCCTGTAAAAAAAAAAAAAAAAAAAAAAAATCAAAACTAAAGAATTTTGTCCACATTATCATACTGTATTTAGGAGAGATGGCAGTCAAATGATAATCCAAATAACAATCAGGGCCGGAATTAGCCAGCCCGAGCCTACTAGGGTGGGCAGTGGCTTTCAACCTTTTTTTTCCACCAGGGCCCACTATTGATTCAGCATTTGAGCCACGGACCACCAACTAAAGATTTATTTTGCTTTTGTCCACAATTCCAGGCTGGAAGATCAAAATGATCATTAATACATTATCTACTGCATTCTCTAGTTGTGTAGACTTGGGCTAATTCAGATGATATGAATATTTTAACTCTTGAGAGTGTAAAAATGAAACCAAATGGACCCGCAAGGATCCATTCCATTTTTACATTCTCAAAGAGTTACATCTGGTTAACCAACTTTCCACCATTTAGCTGGGGACCACCTGGAACTCTCTCAAGGACCATGCAGTGGTCCCCAGACCACTGGTTGAAAACCACTGATATTACCTTTCATTGGGTGGATGCACACTTAGTTGGGTGCCCCCCCTCTAGATCCGGCCCTGATAAGTAACAGTTCTAATAACATTCTCTAATTGTGTAGATTTCTGGAAATTAAGTAATGCAGATTTTAGCCTAAAATGATACCAAATTGACCCGTACTCAATAAAGATCTAACCCTCCTTTAGCTGGGGACCACCTGGAACCCTCTCAAGGACCACTGATAGTCCCTAGACCACTGGTTGAAAACCCCTGCTTTGGCGTGTAGACTGTGTGATGCAGTAGACAGTGATTTAGAGACACGGCGTGGATGGAGAGGCATAAGACTTGCAGAAAATGACTTCAGCCTACTTGTAGGTTATCAAACCATGTATTTATATCAGTAAATATTCATTTCAGTGTAAAATCTCCATCAACATTTCATCCAATTGAAGTGAATGGGGTTTCCACGGGCAAAATCTATCTTCATAATCGTAATATTTAAGTCCAAACCAAATATTTTATATGAACAATATTGATGAACGTAAGAGATTCGCCGAGTTAGCTATATTTTATATACACATATTAATAAGAAATATGAGAAAATTCGAGGCAACATGTCCTGGTTTTAATGCGAGTGACAAGCGCTCCAACTCAGACCGCAGCAGGGAGATCAGAGCGGAGTGCTCTGGAGGGGGCGGAGCCTATGCGCAAGGCCCGCCTTGATGAGAGGAACTGACAGATTCCATTTCCAATTCCAAGCTCTGTCCTCTTCGTTGCGTTGCAACATGTAAATGAAAACAGAATAGACTGGGGGGCGCTGTTTGTCCTTTTGCATTTTCATAATGTCCATTGTGCTGCAGTATTAAAACTTTGCAAATGCAATGTCTTATGCCATTGTCATTTAAACTTTCAAGTTGTTAGAAAATGCACTTTAATTTACATATTGTCCAAAAAAGAGCGTGGAGACACTGAAATGTAAATGCAATTGCCTGGGGCAGCTGTTTTTATTATTGCATTTCAATAATGTCCTCTGTAGATCAATTTAAGTCTTTGCAAATGCAATGTTAAATTCCATTGCCATTTTAATTTGCAAGTTGATGGAAAATTACATTATCATTTGAAAATTGTCCAAAAAAGAGCTTGTTGACACTGAAATGTAAATGCCATACCCTGGGGCAGCTGTTTTTCTTATTGCATTTCAATAATGTCCTCTGTAGATCAATTTAAGTCTTTGCAAATGCAATGTTAAATTCCATTGCCATTTTAATTTGCAAGTTGATGGAAAATTACATTATCATTTGAAAATTGTCCAAAAAAGAGCTTGTTGACACTGAAATGTAAATGCCATACCCTGGGGCAGCTGTTTTTCTTATTGCATTTCAATAAAGTCCTCTGTATATCAGTTTAAGTCTTTCAAAATGAAATGTGAAACAGCTTTTCCATTTAAATTTTAATATTGTCATGGAATGCCCATACATGATATGAAAATTCAAATTCAAATTGAATTATTGCATTTTCAATTTCTAATTTGTCACAAATAACTCGTGCATACATGGAAAATTATAATGCTATTGTGGAATTAGATTATCAATTCCATAATGTCTACCGTATGCTTCCATAGGAGCTCTCTGGATATCATGGGGTGCACATCTTTGGTCTGACGTCCCAACAGTCTGACACGCAACAGTACAATACCCTACACTACACACTAACCTAAGCCTAACCGCACACACTTAACAAACTACCTTTAGGCCTGGCCTAAGTTTTCTGAAAAGACTTCAAATTTAGATATAGCAGCATCACAAAAATTGAATTTGTCAATAGTGTAATACTGTACGGAATCCAAAAATGGATTCCCGGCCTGAAAGGGTTAAATGACTAAAACTACATTCAAATGTACTGTCACAAAAACATCAGGGAGGGAGTAGGTTCTAGTGGATAAGAGAATTAGAACCAAGACAAGTCATCATCTTGTCACAGACGTGTCACAGACCCAATACAGCTCATCTACAAGCTGACAACGCCAATGTTATGTCCTCAACCCTGCCCCTGCGTTCTCAACCCAGCTCCAAACTTTCCCTTTCCGTCATGAGCTGGCCTGAGAATATACACGGATGAAAAAACAACAACACAGAAACAACAAGGACACAACACAGTCAGTCAGCCACACATTACTGCCTGCTCTTCTTCACCTCTCTCAGCAACAGCAAAACAGCAACGTGGAACAACACAACAACAACACAGACATTGGCCAAACATACATGCCTTTGCAACTTCAAAACGCATGTTTGTGTGTGTGTGTGTGTGTGTGTGTGTGTGTGTGTGTGTGTGTGTGTGTGTGTGTGTGTGTGTGTGTGTGTGTGTGTGTGTGTGTGTGTGTGTGTGTGTGTGTGTCTCACTCAGACCCACGATAAGAAACAACAACAACATGGACCGTGTGGCATTAGACGAGCCACAGGCATGCCAGATTCTAGCCGTTTACAAAATCAAGCATTGGCTTACGTGAGTGTGGAAGAGAGTGGTGGATGCTGGTTTCTTACCCCGTATTTGCACTGGCGGGAGGAGGCGCCGTACTGGAAGCGGCACTGCTCGTCTGCGTCGTACACCTGCCCCGGGGCCACTGTGGGGTACAGGAAGTCTCGTTTCACTGGTTCATTGTCCAGACACGTCCCCCGACCTGAGCTGTCAGAAAAACAAACCTGACACTAGGATTGTTTCTTACACAGAGCAACCCAATATACTGTAGATATACAGTATATATATATACCAAACCCTCCCTTCTTACACATAACACTGCTACTTATCCGACCCTCTCTTCTTACACAGAGCAACCCGATATATACCCGACCCTCCCTCCATTCTTACCTGGAGCAACCCTACTTACCCAACCTTTCTTACACACAGCAATCCTATCCAACCCTCCCTCCCCCTCTGCATCAGTGTTCATTTGTATGTACAACTACTTTTGCTGGGGACCCCCTGAAACCCCCACCATCATCAAGGACCTCTGCACCTCTCTACTTGCTCACCAGTGTCTACAGGAAGCACTATCATTTTAAATGTAAAAACGTCTATGTTTCTCATGTTTACAGAATCCATGATGGAGCCAATAAAATGACAAAGACAGACAGACAGGGAAAATAATTAATAAGAACAAGGTCTATTAGGCCATGAGTCCAGCTCTAGGACTTTCTGTTTAGTCTGTTTGTCAGACAGAAATGTGTGTGCACTCAAAAAAAAAAGAAAAGAGAAAAAGAATTAGAAAAACACGGTCATTTTGTATTCTGGTAAGCTACTGTAAACAGCAGCCAAGAAATACACGCATGCACAAAGGATCACATGCACTCGCACATGCACATGCAAGCGTGCATGCACACACACACACACACACACACACACACACACACACACACACACACACACACACACACACACACACACACACACACACACACACACACACACACACACACACACACACACAAAGGCTTTTGTTGTGGGGAGTCTTTCTTGTTTACGTTGGGTTCAAAGCACGCTGGGCAAGACCTACGCCGTAGACACTATCATTTGTTTTAGGCATAAGTTGCAAAATTTTTGGTGGAACTACCGATCAAGGGAATTAAGCTGATGCTTTATAAATCAGTTTACATTCTCTGCAAATGAAACACGTATTGTGATTGGTTGAAAAAAATATTGTATCCTGGGGGAAATACATCTGACCGACACTTATCGACACGCCTATAGCTCCTCTGCTTTGGATTGGAAACACTGAACTGGTCCAATGCTAGATGGTAACAGACAGAGAAGAAGATGCTGCTAATAGCCTCACACATGTCCACAGTTCCCATCCGGATGCAGTAACAGCATACAGCAACGGATGGAAAACGCAAGGCTCCCCCGGTTCGAAACCAAGGCGGCTCCCCCACGGTTGTGTCGAAGAGCAAGTGTTTGTGTTTGAGCAAGACTCTGAACCTCTAATATACATTTCCGTAAGCCCCACCCTCCCCCCTAGTGTCCAACACATGGGTTGGTCACTTTCCAGACAGACAGACTCATGGACATTATATATTTTTGGAACCAGACCTTCAAAATCTCTTCAAAATCTCTTCCAAATCCATCAACAAGGCCTGCCATACACAGTGGAAAGAATGTGTGTGTGACATTAAAACAATGTTTTATCATGCAGTAAAACTATTGGTGGAGAGGTTTGTCCATCACGTTATGCTTAGCTGTGATTGGAACATAGCAGTGTGGGGAGTGGCTTACGCCAAGGTCTATTGGAACCGTTGAGCAGGTTTGGTGTAATGTGGGACGGAATCCAAATCACATGCAAAAACCTCATTATGTCCAAAATGAAAAAAATACTTTTCAGGATTCAAATTCAAAAAACAGATATGCAAGCTCACTGCTTTTGCTGTCTCTTGTGTGATGCTGTAGTGTTGTGATCAAAGGGTTCATTTACGAAAAGGAAAAAAGAAAACTCTAAAAGTTAGAATATGTAGATTATAGGTTTTCTGTTCTTTTCTCTGGCTATTGGCCACAGCAGTGGATGTTTACAATACTGTCCTAAGCCATAGGGATAACATATTTCAAAGCTCAAATTCAGCTGTATTCTCCTTTGGGTACTAAGGACCTGGCTCGACTGAGGCTATAAATCGTCTCGGGTCTGGTCTATATATAGAACTCAATAATCAAGGACGAGAGTAAAAAGAAAAGAAGAAGACATGCGTCTCTCTACAAAGGCGCTGTGGTTCCCCGTCTCTCTCCATAAGCTTGAGTCAGAGGATTCTTTTAGAGACAAAACAATACTAAAAGTATTTACTATAACACTGTGTTCTTTTCTGTGGCAGCAGCAGCAGCAACGTGTGGTGGAATGAAATGCCTCCGCCAGTCCCTCGAAAGGAAAAGTGGGCTCTGTGACAACATAAACGCAGCAAGACTTTGATTGTGCAGACAGACAGACACACAGACAGACAGACAGACAGACAGACGAGAAACCTGGTCCCAGAATGGAAGATAGAGAGGAGAGGAGAGGAGAGGAGAGGAGAGGAGAGGAGAGGAGAGGAGAGGAGAGGAGAGGAGAGGAGAGGAGAGGAGAGGAGAGGAGAGGAGAGGAGAGGAGAGGAGAGGAGAGGAGAGGAGAGGAGAGGAGAGGAGAGGAGAGGAGAGGAGAGGAGAGGAGAGACTACAAACTACAAGGTCTCGTCGCTCTTTTAAAGTAAATTTACTCAAATAATGTAGGGTATTGAGTAGTATATGTAATACGTTGTATACCAATTACTGCACTTTATAACCGTTCCTCTCTCCCTCTCAATTCAATTTCAAAGGGCCAATAAGAAAACGTATGTCTCTTATTGGCATGAGAAAACAAACTGTATGTTTACATTGCCAAAGCAATGTAATCCCCCCCCCCCCACCTCTCTCTCTCTCTCTCTCTCTCTCTCTCTCTCTCTCTCTCTCTCTCTCTCTCTCTCTCTCTCTCTCTCTCTCGAATATGTAATAATAATCCCATGATGATGCATTTCTCCACACGGAAACTCACCAGTGGTTTCTCAAATACAGCAGACACACTCCATCATGCACAGTCAAACCTTCTGTGTTAATTAAACTGGGAGAGTGCACACACCAACTTCACTTTGACTTCACTTGGCTTTCATTTGAATGCCGACAGAGTTACAAGTTTAAAGTTGGAAGCTATTCTTCAATCTTGGCACTCACAACAAAGACTTTGCGCCTGCCTAATTCTGACAATTTCATTAAACAAAAAAAAAAATAGTGACCCCAATAAAAGAAAGAAAGTATACTAAATTAACTAAGTACATTACATTTCCATAAGTACTATTTTGAGATATTTGTCCCCACTGTTTCTAAATCCTAAAGGTTTTCTGAAAATGCATGTTGCATGTTGTTATTATGTATTAATATCACAGCTCAAATCTAAAACGCAGTATTCACTATCCGGGAGTTAAAGGGGTTAAATGGCAATGCAATATGCAAAACTTGAATGAATAAACTAAGCTAAATCCATGAGCGACCAACGACCTGGTCGCGCACAAGTGCAGTAAGCCAGTGGTCGCGACGGGGTAGCGACCGAGTGTTTGGTCGCTAGTGGATTCTGCCCTTCCAGTAGAAAACTCAATGCACTGGTGCTGTGCATGTGTGTGTGTGTGCGCATGTGTGCGGCCGCGTGCGTGCATGTATCCATAAACCATTCTTCAAAAAACCCCAAACAAAGCGTCACATATTACACCAGCATGCAAGCCAGGCCAAAGCCACAGCCAAACGTGTTTACTTGCCAGGGGGGGAGGAAGGGAGGGGGATAAAGCCTGTGACATATCCAGGCATCTGAGGGAGGGTGAGAACGCTACAGTAAGTAGAGTTTACAGACGGACACGGCTGGACCGACCTCGCCGTAATGAAAAACATGAAAGCAAAACGCGAGCGGCGACGACGATGCCAAAAAACATAACTCGATAGAAAGACTAAATATACGGGGTGGGTTCAACTGTTCTTCAAGAGCAAATAAGTAAGAGGTCTTAAAGTATTTGTCTGTCTTCATCTAAGCCTAATTTATAAGCTTCAGCGGGGGAGGGAAAAATGTGTCGTTGCAAAAAAATGTCAACCCGGCAAATGACCTACATTTCAACCGAAAACGTGTTGGAGAGTGTCAACGCTTTCTGTCAGTGGAACGTGATGTCATTAAAGGAATATTTCAAAAAAATACTTAACTTAAAAAATATCTTTTGGTCATTTTATCATCTACTCAGGTTTATGGAAACACCAGTTTCGATTCAGTGCTCAATTCAGATTTTGAGATTTGACAAGTCATTTTAGCTATTTATTTTTCATAGTGGACAACAATAACAAACAGAAGGAAGCCGGAGGACACTAAAGAATTACTAAAAATAAATGAAAACCGTGGGGGGAAAAACACAGTCATGAATGTTTTACATGAATCTAACATGGTTAAATTGAGTTTTATATAGCTACAATGGGTTTGTATGGGAAGGGGGACGGGACAGCTAAAATTAATGTCAAATATCTAAATACTGAATCCTGCAACTTAAAAACTGTCTGGGTTGTTCACATAAGAGTAGACAAAAATATGACCAAAAGGTTTATTGAAAGTGTCAAATCTCTTTAAGAGCAATTTCATTTTTATGTTTCATACCACTGCCTGAGTGCATAAAGTGAAAGGTTTGAGAACGCAATAATCCAAACTGTGAATCAGGCAGTTTAAGACCTGTTCCAGCAGACATTTACCTACTATACCGCTACTACAGATACTTAGTAGTAGTAGACACATTCCCCAAGTCCCCTGATACTGCTACTAATACTGAGCTAATGGAGACTTGTTTTAATGCCAGAACACCATCCCCGTGTTTCTGAATAGTTCTCCAGGGGACGCTGTTGGCCAGCATCCTTCGGGGGAGGACTTGACACTCTCCAGGGATGCGGAACGTTGAGTGTTGACAGATTTCCCCCGTGAATTGTTTATGGAATTCCCACTTGAGACGAGTGGCGGTGGAGGAGAGCTTCAAAGTTCTCTCAGGGCACCGTTGTCAACAACAACCCCCGCGCGTCCTTTTCAGAAGTGTGAATGTCGGAACCCCCTTTTTTTCCCCAAGAGGACAGTTCATCCTGGAACCTTTGGGCACGTTCCACCACGTTTTCCCACAGAGCCTGCATTGTTCTTTTGAGAGACTCATCGTTCCTGGGAAAGTGGCAGAGAGCCTGAACGCTTCTCCTTTTTGGGGGGAAGCAGACTGTGTGCATCTTCTGATGTAAATATTAATGCCACAACACTGAGAAAGTTCTTTCTCCTCTGTCTGTCTTTGTATCTCGCCAGCAGGTCCTTTCCTCTGATTACTGAATCCAAGCATCCACTTTTCTCCCTCCGACTACTGCTGCACACACAAACACTCACACACACACACAATGAACTCTTGTACTTACTCCAGGAAGCTGGTGATGTAGTCCTTGCTGCAGGCGGACCAGGAGAAGGGGTTGGTGTTGGCCGTAATGTGAGCCGCCATCAGCTTGGCCGTTTCGTGGCCTTTGGTGCCGCAGGAGTTCCCGATGCCGTCGTGGTTCATGCCGAAGCTGAGAGAACAAAGCAATAGGAAATAAAAGTAGGCAAAGCATGGTGTGCGTGCCTTTCAATACAGGGTGCAACAGGCGTTAGTCTGATAACATTATCACTTCCGACATGCGTGGGCAGATAAAACTCAGCCTCGGTTCACAACATGCGTGGCAGGTTAGAACTAACCAGTGGCGGGTTAAGACTATCCCGTGGCAGGTTAAAACTAACCTGTGGCACCTGTGAGGTTCACAGCAAGCACAATCAAGACCGGGACAAATTAGTGACGTCTTGATTGTGGCCAGATCAATGCAATCCAAGACCAGTCAAACCTGGCCCAGAATATCACCTGATTTCAACCAACACAAATTTTGTCCACTATAAAGACGGACGTCTCTGGATGAATCTAGTCGCTGGAGGATGTCATTGTAACGTCCTGCAGTGACTCCTGTTCACGACTAGGCCAGATCACAGCCCATATAGGGATGATCTTTACATCATTTCCAGGATGCCCTTCCACTGGTAAAGCAGTTGAAATAATGAAGCTTATTCTGGGTCAGATCTGACTAGTCTTTTGGTCATTTTATCATCTACTCAGGCTTATGGAAACACCAGTTTCGATTCAGTGCTCAATTCAATTGTTTTACATGAACCTAACATGGTTAAATTGGGAAGGGGGACGGGACAGCTAAAATTGATGTCAAATATCTAAATACTGAATCCTGCAGCTTAAAAACTGTCTGGGTTGTTCACATAAGAGTAGAGAGAAATATGACCAAAAGGTTTATTGAAAGTGTCACTCTGGATGATCTGACTAGTTATGATGGTTTTAAGTCAGGTGATATTCTGGGGCAGATTTGACTACTCTTCATCTAATCTAACTAATTCGTCCTGGACCGGACCGTGTTTGCTGGCTTCGGTTTAGGGTTTTGGGTTATAGGTAAAAGGTGTCTGACTAATGCCAAACAACACATGAACCCATCGAAACAATTTGGCAAGGTGCTGTACAGTGGACCAGAATACAAACTGTCCAGTTAACGTCATGAGACAGAATGCTTACAAAACAATTGGTTGATGGTTTAATTAAAACCATCAACCATCAATCAGCATTTTTTTTTTACAAGGGTGGAGCATTCCACAGCGTAGGAGGGACCACTGCAAAGGCGCCAAAGGTCACGCTGAGTTTTGAGTCTGGTATTTGAGTATGAAATATCACATCGGTCTATTTACAATTTAAGCAACTTAGCAGACATTCTTAATCCAGCGCGATTTACAGAAAGTTTGAGACGCCCTGCCGCATACGCGCTTCAGTGAGGATGTGTCCCCTCGCGGTTGCGTCACAGCCCTGCCTGTAAAAAGGTGGCAGTTCAGTCTGCGTGAAAACAGCTGTGTGAGAAGCAGCCGGGGTCAGAGGTCAAAGCTCCTGTCTGGAGCTCAACAGGAACGACAAAGTTCTAATCAGCACTCTGGAAGCCCCTCCCCCACCCGCCTGTCAATCAATATACCTGCAGGTTGGAACAGGCTCTGGGGGGAGGAGAGAGAAGAGGGTTCTACGTCTTATTGTTGGTCGAATCATCACACTTATAGACGTTGGTTCTCAACACGTTTGGGTTTTGTCTAATGAAACTATGACAGTGTATTTTTTTTCACAGATGAAAACTAAATCAAAACTAAGCAACCATGTCTAAAACTAAATTATATTTTATTCACAAAACGTCCTACATTTGTTCACAATCAACACTGTTCTCCACATTTGCAATTTATCACTTTAATTTATCACTAGACGTTGATTCTCTAGCTTTACAATTTCAAATAGAGTCACGGTTTACTTTAGGCCACGACTGACCCCTGTCTGGTCCGCCATACACGATCCTTTACTTTACTACTTTAGCTGGAGACCCCCTGGTAACCCCTGCGTTGTCCCTCTAACTCTCTAAAATGGCACAGATCGGATGCTTAACCGGATTAGATAGGCAGCAATTTGTTTTTGTTTTCTTTGAGAAATTCAGTGAAAACATCAATAATCTTAGTGCATTGTTTTCATTTGAGCATTTCCACACAATTCTCAGAAAAACATGGAGGAGTTGCTGGGGCTACATGACAAGAGTAAGGTCAGGACAGTTTTCTATGTTGGTTATACTCAATATTACAAGTCAAGGACCCCGAAAATCATCTGTGTATGGCCACTGACGCCCTACTGAAAATATGTAATTCCAGGGACCCCGCAGAAGCAAAATATTTGAGTTACAAATGTTCGCTGTGCCAGAATATGGCAAGATTTGCACACACATTTTCACTTTTTTTTAAAGACAGCAGATCTACAAGCTATGAGCTTGCAGATCTGCTATGTTTTAGTAGTTAAAGCTAATGCTAGCTATTGCTTAAAGCATCAAAAGGTGTTACCAATGATACTAACGAAGGCTCTGTTCCATATTCAGGGCCAACAGAGTCAGGGTGCTGCTATTGTTGCATTGGCTCAGTGGAAATACTCTGCAACCCCAGTGGGTCTCAAAATGTCCTTGACTGGGTTCCAAATGGCCACTTACAGGTGCATGACTCTGCAAATGCAAACTCACGAGTCCAATTGGTTTATTTGTACACTCAGAGTTATGGGGTCATTGAAAGTATTTAAATGGTATCTCTGGAAAAAACTAAGAAAAGAGACCACATGGACCCTTGAGGGTCCACGTGGTTTCATTTTTACACTCTCAAGAGTTAAAATGTTGATCATCTGAAGTCTACACAACTAGAGAATGTAGAAGATTTGTGATTTTTGATCTATCTTTGCCTGTTTTGTTTCCCAAAAAATCTTTAGTTGCCTAACTTTCCAGGAACAAATGAGCACATGAGCATATGTATAGTGAGCCTCGAGGAGAGAGGACCAATTATATATATGAAGATAGTTTTAATGAATGTTTCTATCAGGGAAAGAGAGTGCATGAGAGAGAGAGAGAGAGAAATGTGGAATGCTGAAACAAAAACAATATGATTTTCTGCGTCATCGCGAGACGGTGAAAGGCTTTGAAGGTGGCTCTAACGTTTCTGTAGAGTGCCACCGCTTGTCACACTGCCGTGACAGTCTGAAAGTCGCCAACGACGCGGCGGGCGCCTGTAGATCAGCTGTTTTTTGGCTACGGAGAGATTTGGTGTAGACCAAAAAGCCCATGTTCAAAATCCAGTTTACTACACTGAGCAAAGCCCAATAATTAGCCGGCTTACCAATTCATTTGTTTCTTTCTTTTCCTTTATTTTTAACTTTATCTGTCAGAGAATAATATTAAATGTTAGAAGCTCACATTACAGCAAAGGAAGTCCAAGTTTCCCCTCTTCCTATATGCTGTCCCCGAAAGCACAAATCAGATATAATGTATATAACAAACGTGGAGCCGGGCCACATTGCGCATGCCTCCCGAACCTGTTTTTCTAAGTCCCGGCATTTATGACATTTTACCCTACTCTGGAAATAAATCAGGCAACTGGTTGAAACCTGCATATTTTATATATACAACGTATATATATATATATATATATATATATATATATATATATATATATATATATATATATATATATATATATATATATATATATATATATATATATATATATATATATAGTACGTCCCCTCTCTCTCCAAGCAGAGACTATTTTTACAACAGGCCCGTAACAGAAGCAGACATAAGACATAATAAAGGAAATGGCCATCTCACTGAACCCCACCAGAGGGGGATACGTAGACTAATACATCATCATTATTTTTGCTCTATATTCAGGACGAGAGGGCCAGAGGTATGTGGTGTGTGTGTGTGTGTGTGTGTGTGTGTGTGTGTGTGTGGGTGTGTGTGTGTGTGTGTGTGTGTGTGTGTGTGTGTGTGTGTGTGTGTGTGTGTGTGTGTGTGTGTGTGTGTGTGTGTGTGTGTGTGTGTGTGTGTGTGCGCGCGCGCACGCACGCGCACGAGTGAGAGTAAGTGCATGGCTAGTTCCGCTCAGAAAAGAATAAAGACAAAGAAAAGTACCTTGTTGGGTGGCCAAAAGTGGCACTGTTGAGCAGACTAAAAGAGCCATTCACACTGAACACTATAACAATAACTGCAGCCAGCCAGCGATGGAGTCGAGCAGCCTGTACCACTCAGTTCACACAGGCGTGATTTTTCTAGTTTTTTTTTTTTCAGTAGTGCTCAATCGTTTCCATGTCAAGGTAGAACTCCACAATGATGTAAATTAGAACCTGATCTACTACTACGACTGCTTCTGGAGGGAGTGAAATCCAATCATAGAGGAGCAATGCCAGACCAAATCTACCCACAGCCAATTTGTTTCTATTTTGTTAGGCAGTGGCAAATACTTTTGGGGAACCGATGGTGTCGGAAGATGTTGGAGCAACAACACTCACTTGTGGCCGATCTCGTGTGCGATGGTGAAGGCAGAGCCGAGGCCGATGTCTTCATTGATGCTGCAGCTCCTCTCCGGCTCACACATTCCAGCAACGGAGGCCAAGCCTGCACGCACACGCACACGCACACGCACACACACACACACACACACACACACACACACACACACACACACACACACACACACACACACACACACAGAATATGTCTGGATCAGTGGTTCTCAACCTTTTGGATACCAGGGCCCACTATTTATTTGGCTTTTGAGCCACGGACCACCATTTGATGACATTTTCACCCCACATACCCAAAACGAAACATTTATTTCAATTCCAGGCTGGATTTGGGGAACAAAACAGGCAAGTTGTGTAGATTTGGGCTAGTTCAGATGAAAAATATTTTTAACTCTTGAGAGTGTAAAAATGAAACCAAATGCACCCGCCAGGGTCCATTTGTTTTCATTTTTACGTTCTCAAGAAAAAAACTTAGCTGGGGACCACCTGGAACCACCTGGAACCCTCTCAAGGACCACTGGTGGTCCCCAGACCACCATTTGATGACATTTTCACCCCACATACCCAAAACTAAAGATTTATTTTGCTTTTGTCCACAATTGCAGGCTGGATTTGGGAAACAAAACAGCCAAACGTACAGATCAAAATGACCATTAATCTTCTACATTTTATAGTTGTATAGACTTGGGCTAATTAAGATAATCATATTTTAACTCTTGAGAGCATAAACATGAAATGTTTCACATCTAGTTACCCAACTTTCCATCATTTAGCCTGGGGACCACCTGGAATCCTATCAGGGACCACTGGTGGTCCCCGGGCCACCTGTTGAAAACCCCTGGTCTAGATTCTATGCTGTATTGATGATAGGAGACATAATATGAGAAATAAGACAAAATAATATATTATACATTCTCTAATTGTGGAGAGTTTTTGCAAATGAAGTCATGCAAAAATGCTTGAATAGTTTAGCTCTTGAGAACATAAAATTAACCAAATTGACCTGTACCAGTCCATTCTGTTTCATTTTACTGTTGGGGGATTCTACTGTTAGACTGATGATAGGTTTTGGTTTACCAGTGATCCCAGATGACTATTTCAACGGATTTGATGTATTACCTTGTGTTGCTTACTATAAATCGCTGTGGATTACGAGCGTCTGCTAAATACCTATTAGAACTACTGATTTAGAAGGCATTTGTAGAATGGGCCTGGGGTCCGAATGGGTGGGAGTGGGGGTAGATTTCCCAGTCAGTGCTAGAGAGCTACCACAGGGGAATAGAGTTTAGCATTACTGGCTAGACTCTTAGCCTGCCTCGGCATACAGTTACTGCTTGAAAATGTCTAGACGAGAGCTAGATTTATACATTTCAATGCTTGTAGCAAGGGACCACCTGGGTAACACAAGCTCAGGAGTGGAATATAAGGATCCCCCCCTCCAGACACACACACACCCCACCCAAAAAGCAGACCATCAGAAATGTAGTTCGTAGTTGTTTTCCACATTTAACCGATGGTCAATTGTAGACATGCCTTTAAAATCAGCGTTTTGTATTTTGTGAATAAAAGGTTTGTGTTTAACTCTTCAAATTCAAAAATCTGTCAAGAAAGTGACCACATGTGAATAAGACTTGAAACGCAGGCGCAGGGTTTTCCTGGTGGGAATTAGAGGGGGAACGTACCTCCTATCTCCTCATCTCTCTACTTATTCAGAGACGTCTCGGGTCAGAAGAATGAATTAAATACACATTTTTATTTTTATTTTCCTCATAGGAAATGTAAGACCGCCTGATATCGTTGCTGTTATTTAGCAGGACCCATGGCTATTGTATATGCATATCTTACTTTAGTTATACAATTCTGTAAATAAACAACCTATACTTAATAACACTACAGTACAGCGTCACACGAAAGCATCAAAAGTAGCTGGCTTGCAAGCTAGAAACATGGCACAAACAATGCACTTTTTTGCAGATATTTTGTCCTTTATCTTTTTTATCAGACAGCAGTGCTATCAGATCTAACAGAATGTAGATCTGATATTTGCACTGGTTTTCAACCAGTGGTCCGGGGACCACCAGTGGTCCTTGAGATGGTTCTAGGTGGTCCCCTGGCTAAATGATGGAAAGTTGGTTAACCAGATGTAACTCTTGAGAATGTAAAAATGAAACCAAGTGGACCCTTGCGGGTCCATTTGGTTTCATTTTCACACTCTCAAGAGTTAAAATATTCATCTGAATTAGCACTATTTAATTAAGAAGGCTACAACTGTTTTGTTTGCAAAATCCATCCTGGAATTGGGAACAATTCTTTAGTTTTTAGGTCTTTGGTGCTAAGATGTCATCAAATGGTGGTCCGTGGCTCAAATGCTGAATAAATGGTCAAAAAGGTTGAAAACCCCTGTCTTAAGGTAAAGGGGAGAAAATACAAAATACTGTTGTATATATAAGGTCAGGAACCCCTGGTGTGTGTGTGTGTGTGGGGGGGGGGGGGTCGAGGAAGCCGAGCAGATGCCAGGGCAATTAAAAGGCGAGCAGGGAATGTGACGAATGCACTGGACCTGTCAAACCACCCCCGAAGTCACAATATTACCTCCAAGATATATTGTGCTGCCTGTAGGGCCTTCTCTGCTCTGCTCTGCTCTTCTTCACACAACATAAGATGTGGCAAGAAGAAGAGGGAGGGGGGGGTAGTGACTGACTGACTGATTGACGGCAGCATTATTGTAGTTCCGCTAACCACAAGAAAGCACTTATCTCCATATCCTAACCTTCAGTGCTTTTGTCTTTTTTTCCTTGTAAACCAAAACCCCTGATCATGCTCAGTGGTAGAAAGTAACTAAGTACATCTACTTGAATACAATTTTAAGGGGTTTGTAACAATTTCCAAGACTCTCACCCGCCCTAACCCTAACCCTAATCCACTACACCTCAGATCCAAATACTGTAGTAAATAAATTTACTCCAAGACATTTATTTGAAATCTTTAGCTACTACATTTTTATTATTGTTCCAAACCATCCAGCATACACTTAGGTCCTACATAAAATTTTGCTTGTAGATCAGCCAATTTTAAAAGATTTGTATACATTTGAAAACATGAAAAGGGACATTCTTCTGCATAATGAGTATTTGTATATCTGATTGTGTTGTGTGAGGGCCTATCAAGTGGGGTGCTAATCTACAAAAGAAAGTGAACACAAGAAGTTAGAATGTGGAGATAAGATGTTTCTGACCCGAGAGCAATGCTATGACAGCATTCCCTGTAATTGTCCTTTTCCTCTTTCTCACTGCGTTCTCTTTCAAGCCACTATTCTCTCCCATCTTGTTTTAAATCTCAATCTTTTCCCTGTACTTCCCCCAGTCTATCCCTAAATTGTCTCTTTGTATTCTGTTACAGATTAAACGGCTTCTCCTCTCAAAGCCAGGAGGAAGTGTATACACATGACGTCAAATTATAGATGCCGGCAGGAGCGGATATCTTTTGTTTTATTGTTTTGTTTTAGAAGTCCCAATGCCACCATGTAGGCAGGTTTTACTTGCATTAAATAATGTCAGCCGAAGGTACCAAACCATTGGCATCAGAATGTACTTACAGCCCTATTTCATATCAAACTATTGATTTGTAATTAGCAATGCATTAAAGTGCTTGTCACTTTAGTGTTGCTGCTGGAGAAGAGGGGCTGGTACTAAACTCAGACAAAAACATGAATGAAGAAAACAATACCCTCCTCCCCTTGTATATTTTTCTTTTCCTTTTTACCTCCACTATGATTTGCTGCTAATTGATGGAATGTACAAGATGGCCACTATTGGAAACAAGTGTATTCTTAACTAGAGTATCCATTCACAGTAAATGTACTGTAAGCTGCATAAAAAAAAATCATTCATTCATTCAGCAGGAATTAAGTGGGTTGTTTTTGGTTCTCTCATGTGTGTTTTGTCTATCCCCACAAATAGTTTGAACAATAAAACTTTCCTATCATATAGGAGCTTTAATGGAAATTGCTATCAGAAACACCTTGTTTGATTTTGGCCTCATGATGATGTCATCAGTGCACCCTACTTTGTATAATTCCTCCTCTTCAATCTTCAGTTCCAAATTCGCATGTCCACTTTGTTTACAACATTCGCCATTGTTGATTTTCCAAGTTGACATGGGATTTAAACAAGCCTGGTTTTATCTAGCATCAGTATTATAATGACTGAACTATAAAAAATAATCTGCATATCAGCGCCTCCACTGCCTCAGGGCATTGTGGTACTGCAGCTAAACTGCTTTCAAAGTCCAAAAACAAATGGAAAGACTGGTTTGAACCGTAATCACCACTGGCAGTGGTGACTAAGGCTCAAACCATTACAAATAAGCTTGAGTGACATATACAATATGATATTAAGAATTATAAACATTTTTTGGAAATGTATTTTATTTACTCTTCACTATGCAGATCGAGGCAGGGGTCATCAATCTGTCTATACATGCCACAGACAGATGTGTCTGTGGCCTGGTCTGTGGCAAACGCTAGATCTCATTTTTATACACCATTACAATGTTTTTGTTTATGTACTGCAGGGGTGCCCACACTTTATTGACTTGAGAGCTACTTTCAAAATGGCCGGCTCAACAAGATCTACACATTTAAAAAAAAAACAATTTCAAGGCCCCCAAGAAAGTTTGACTTTGAAATAGTGGTGGTGATGGTGTTACTTACTGTTATAGTGTTTAAGAATAATGCAGGGGGAGAATTGGAAGGTTTTCTTGTATATGCTACTACTGACGTTAACGCTCTCAAGAGTTACAGATCTATACATTTTAAGGGACTGTCATGTGATCTACCTGCATGGCCTGTGTGATCTACTGGTAGATCGCGATCTAGCTTTTGGGCACCCCTGATGTACTGTATGTCCGGGGGACATCCAACACAAGCACAAGCACGGCGATGACCCCCCTGGATAAAGACATGAACATGTGACCTCCAGATGGAATCACTCACCAAGGGTCCCGCAGGGTTTGTTCTTGTATGTGCAGATGTCATACCTGTAGTCAGAAAAAAACAACAAAGCAACACAACAGAAACTGTTACATTTCGGCAAAAATAGTGTTGTGTTTTGGCACCGGACACTGGAACATTATGAATAATAATAAAGATTTCATTCCTGATTGGCTTTTAGAATGTGGAAACGGAGATTTGCACAGGGCAGAACTGACAAATAGATAACAGGACATATAAACAAAGGACTCATTTAAAAAAGATTAACATGTACTGTAGTGGAAATAGTCGATGCACAAGCTCCTACAAACCTATAGGACATACAAGCTGCACTACAAGCTTGTGTGCTTGTGGTTCTGCTATTTTCAATATATTTTTAAATGTTATCTCAAAAGTGCAATTAGGCCATGGACCTCCCCATCTGAAAATACTTTGTCCCGGGCATCCAGTGGAATATTGTGGTTGTTTAAATGTTTTGAAAATAGTCTGTTTGTTTTTGTTTTTTTCTCCCAATATTCTTTGAAGTCTTTAAACCAACCCTGATGCAATATGAACTGTTTTTTTCTACGGACCACCCCAGGAAACCCCCTCAACGACCCCTGGGGGCCCAGGGACCCCACGTTGACAACCATGGATCTATGTCACAAAGGCTTCCTAGAAATGGAAATTCAATGTCCTGGTCTCCCAAGGAAGGGGGAAATTGCTTTTACAGCTTGATCCCAGCTGATAGCTGCTCAGATGGCTCTGATGAGCTGCCAGCAATGTATTACTTATTGCTCATTAGACATTGAGCAAGACAGGGGATGGGATTGAACCAGCAATCTATCAGATAACTGCCTCTCTCCCCGCTGAGCTGCAGCTGACCTCTAAATGTCATTGAGCTACCCCGCACACGCACCCGCACACGCGTGCACACACACACACACACACACACACACACACACACACACACACACACATGCGCACACGCACATTCTTTTTTTAAAATCACACCTGTGTGAAGTGAGGGCTGCTCTTATCTTATCAAAATGGATTAAAAAATATTTGTTTAGGCAAGAGCTAATAAAGTCTGTCTATAGGCCAAACTTCATTGAAGAACTCACTTAAAGCACAATAATAAAGGCTTTTAATAATGGAAATATGAGATCTCTGCCTGACAAAAGTCAACAGAGAGGCATTGAAACCCTGCTGTGTGTGCTTGTGCATGTGTGTCCCCATCCGTGAGTGTCCTCTATGTCATTTTGTCTCTGTCTCCGAGGTGCAAACCTCATATGTCCAAGATTCAAATTTAAAAACAGCAAAGGTAGCAGATTCGCGTTGCTATGCGCCACCTTTTGAGCTGCTGCGGGGGTTTTCAGGGGTTTTCAACCAGTGGTCCAGGGACCACCAGTGGTCCTTGAGGGGGTTCCAGGTGGTCCTCAACTAAGTTGGTTAACCAGATGTAACTCTTGAGAACGTAAAAATGAAACCAAATGGACCCTTGCAGGTCCATTTGGTTTCATTTTTACACTCTCAAGAGTTAAAATATTCATCAACTGAATTAGCCATTTTGGAATGTATGTTTTGCTTGTTTTGTTTACCCAAATCCAGCCTGGAATTGTGGACAAAAGCAAAATAAATCTTTAGATTTGGGGTCTGTGAGGCTAAAATATCCTCAAATGGTGGTTCAAATCCTGAATAAATGGTGGTCCCTGGGATGAAAAAGGTTGAAAACCCTTGGTGTAGTATGATCAAGTAGGGCACATATATTAACTTTTTTGTTTTTTGAAGAAAAAACAAACAAACACAAATTTAGAATGTGGAGATAAGAGGTTTCTGCCCAGGCAGCGATGACGAAATGAATGTAATCCAATAGAGGAGAGCAACACTGCGGCATTATGCTTTAGGATTCACATCATACATTTCAATGAATGATCCAATCACTGCCAAAGCTTTTAACCTTCTGAAAAACCGCCGAGACCACAGCTAATTCAATTTAATGTCATCCTCCGCTCTCCCTCCTCTCCTCCCAAACTTCTCTAGCCCTCATCAGCCCCCTCCACCCCTCCCTCTCTGGCTCAGCTCCAGCTCCATAGCGATTAGGCACAATCTTGAGGACATCCAGACTTGACAACCATTACGGCAGTGGCTGCGTTCTCGACCTATTTTGACCTCTGGGACCACTATGAGGAGGACCACCCTAAGCCAGCCCAAAAAGACATATTTATTTTAAAAATGTATGTGATTTCTTAGTTATTTTCAATTGTCTGTACTTACTATAAAGTACACCGAGCCCTTCCCCCCTCACTGTGTGTGTTGGATTTGTGAAGTATGTTTTTGTAAACTGACAACATTACTGTATACAATAATTATCGCCTCTGATGGGTGGAAACCTCTTAGATATTAAACTGCCACTTTCCAAACACAAAAAACGGCAAAAGGAACAGATCTGCAAGCTCTAGCCTAAGCGTTGCATGCAGATCTGCCGCTTTTGATGCTTTTGTGTGGTTAATTTATGATCTTTCAGACCTACAGCAACAGTATTTAACATATATACATATTTTTAATTGCTTGGTTATAAAGGTCACCCTGAGGGGTGACATTACAAAGGTGGTATGCCATTGTTTCGAGTCGAACCGTTATGTTCCTCCGCCCCAGACTGATTTGTTTGGGAAACACACACTAACGCTGTGTTTCCCAAACCAGTGTTTGTCAAACAATTTCATGTCAAGGACCCTCAAATTAATATGTATTTGGCACACAGCTTCCATCACTGACCGCAATTTTAAAAAAGACAAATGAGCCCCAACTCACCGCAACCTCTAAAGAAAACGTACTACCACGTCTGAAGATCAAACAGACTCAAAGAGTTCATCATCATAATGTTTAGTGTGTCTGATGACTCAAAGAGTTCATCATCATAATGTTGAGTGTGTCCGATGTGTCCTCATTGATGGCTCTGTGTGTGTGTGAGGGATTAGAATGAGCTTCTTGGCAGAGTGCAGCTCTATGACACTACTTAACATTCACAATCAGCATGAACTGACTTTCATATGGAGCTGGCTCTTAATGACCAGACCCTGAGCCCCCCCCCCCCCCCCCCCCCCCTCCCAAAATAATCATATTTGATCTGGGGACCTCCCAAAATAATCATATTTGAATTGTAGTTCCAAAGATCAATATGGTGAAATAGCCGAAGTAAATTTACAAATGGAACCAAACAGGATCATTACATGTCCATTTGGTTCTCAATGTTATTGGGGTTCACAGCCTAGAGGGCCTTTCACACAGGAAGCGATCGGTTAAATTTGCAAAGTGACCTGTGTTTTTGCATGGGGTAAAATAGGTTTGAGAACTCCAGCTTTATGCTACAGTGTGTACATACCGGGTGATGAGAACGGCGTTGTCGTGATGAGCCATCCCATTCTCTGGAATGCTGTTGCCGTCGCCATGGTGACTGAGGATGGACTTCTGCCACTTGCAGAAACTGTCTAGAGACTTGTCAGCATGGTGGTTGATCTCCAAGTTAGGCTACCGCACGCACGCACGCACGCACGCACGCACGCACGCACGCACGCACACACGCACACACGCACACACGCACACACACACACACACACACACACACACACACACACATACACACACACAATGAGAGCAGGTATACTCGTTTGCACGGCAGCACAAACTGACACACTGTTAGCTTGTGTATCTGCTATTTTTCAACATTTTTGTCAGGTTTTGTCAGATCGTATCATCGGTAACACTGAACCCCAAGAACAGCTTGCCAAAGTTGAAGCTGCAAGACATAGTGGTGGAAACCGGAACTGCAGGCGGGCCCTTGAATTTACCTGCAGGACGAAGCAAGTCTCTGTCTGCAGGGAAACAGCTGCAGCATCAAAGTAGAAGCAATGTAGAGGGGGGAGGCAAAAATATAGCTATATATCTACTTTGATTTTTGGCTAAAAAGTTGCCTCCATTACCTTTAACAATGAGTGCTCAATTTGCACTAGAGCATTCTTTTGGGTGCTTCAAAATGCCAGTGAGCAACTAATGAAATGAATAGCAGGGAGCAGGGCTGTCCATCCTATATCCTTTCTAACTATATATCACCTACAAAAGAATTAAGGAAGTGGCCCAATTTCTTGCCAGCATGGCTGCTGTGAACAAGAAATGTTCCATTCAATTCAATTTGAGTGTCAAAGTGCCAAATCACAAAAAGCTGTACAGCAGATCAGAGACCTGACGTTGTTCCATCCTAAAAAAATTATACCTACACCTATATCTTTTTCTTTTCTTTTTAACACCTATTTTAGGTGTTAAAAATGTGCATTAGGTGCATTTAATGAATGCCTCTGTGTTATCATATCATATGATATACAAACTCTTGAAAGTGGCAATCTTCATATAAGAGAATAAAGTTAATATAAGTATATGTAGGCTATATAAAACATATATAATTTTGTAATTTATAAGAATGATACATGACATTCAAAACAGATATAAAATCAATAGTATTTTTTGTAAAGTGACATGTATGAAAGGTGCCACATGACATACCGGTATATAAAATGTTCCATATGGGGTAT
The DNA here is from genome assembly GCA_039105355.1 of Benthosema pterotum. NCBI lineage: Eukaryota > Metazoa > Chordata > Actinopteri > Myctophiformes > Myctophidae > Benthosema > Benthosema pterotum. Next base: position 23,254,111 of record CM076985.1, on the reverse strand, counting down.
GCGACTGACTCCAATGCCATTGAGCCCCACTAGGAGTGACTGACCCCTGTACCAGCCCCCCATCAGGACCACGCAGAGCCTCCGTCCTACTCCTCCTTCCCAACTCTCTATGCCGACAGGTAGGAGCTACATGAGCTAATTGTATTCATATAGACCAGGAGTTTTCAACCTTTTTGATACCAGGGCCCACCATTTATTCAGTATTTGAGCCATGGACCACCATTTGATGACATTTTAGCCCCACATACCCCAAAACTAAAGATTTCCTTTTGCTTTGGTCCATAATTCCAGGCTGGATTTGGGAAACAAAACATGCAAAACATACAGACCAAAATGACCATTATCGGTAATCTTCTAGTTGTGTAGACTTGGGCTAATTGAGAGGGTGCATATTTTAACTCTTGAGAGCGTAAAAATGAAACCAAATGGATCCGCAAGGGTCCATTTGTACTTTCTCAAGAGTTTCATTTTTACTTTCTCAAGAGTTACATCTGGTTAACCAACTTAGCCGGGGACCACCTGGAACCCTCTCAGGGACCACTGGTGGTCCCCGGACCACCTGTTGAAAACCCCTGATATAGACGCAAAACAGAGAGGGATGAGCAACGGTAGATTTGAAACCCATAAACTCCATGGTGGTGGTAGTGGCCACTGGCCAGGCACTTTTACCACTGCACCTACCCAGCGCCTCATTGGCGCTATTTCTGGTCACATTCTTGTGATTAGAAACCGTGTTTAGTAGTAGTCTTATAAGATCCACCAAAAAACACCCAAAACACAGAAAGAGATAAAAAAAAATGCAGAGAGAGAGAGAGAGTTCGGCTCACCTGGTCTTCAGTGAGGACAATTAGTCGGGTCACGATGATGTTCACAACATTTCCCAGACTGGCATCACGGTAAAGTTTGGCAACCTGACCTCCAGAAAAGAAGAAAAGACACAAAGTCAGACAAATGGTGTCCACGTGATACACAGCTCGGTCTTGATTGGTCGATTTTGTGAAAGTGGACTGTTCTAGAACATTGTTTCAATGGCACAATGGTTCAGGACCCATTTTGTGGGTCACATGGTAGCCTTTGAGAGGGACGAGGTGTAATGGGCTGTACCATGAGACATGAGGTTTATGGTTACAGGTTGGATCTTCTCTTGAATTCGTTGAATTCGCACTTAGGCTAGTAACTCTGACCTGAACTGATCTGAGCCCTTGGCTGCTGTGGCGCCACACTGCTAGTGATCGACCGATCCTACCTACCTAGTACCTACGTATCTGAGAAATCGGTCTGTCAATCATCCATCACAAACCTCATCCCTATCAATCACAAGCAGTCCAAACGAACGGCAGGATCACACTTACAATATTCATCACAGACAGGATGTAGTGCTCGATGTCTTTGCGTCCGTGGTAGCCGACCATCATCTTATCGGCGACCACCAGGGTCTCCACAAAGCGCTCCGTGCTGACGGAGCGCCTCTGTCTGTGGGTGCCGTTCACATGATCGCTGCTGCTGTCCCGTTGTGCGGTGGGCGAGTGGTGATCACTGCTGCAGTTCTGTGGTGTGGTAGGCGGGCGCTGATCACTGCTGCTGTTCTGTGCTGCGGCGGGCTGGTGATCATTGCTGCTGTTTTGCGGTGCGGTGGGCGGGTGGGTGGTGGGAGGCACGATAAGATGACATGGCGTGCTGCTTTTTAGGACATCTGCGGATCAAACGGACACTGGTTAGGATTTGGATGGAACGAAACCATCTGAGGCCGACTCGACAGATGCTCTTCTAAAAACGTATTTCTCAAACTTTTGCTCAACCTGTGATTTCTCAATCTGATTAGCTACATGCAGAACAGCGGGATTGTATAGAATGATATTAACAAAACATCCACAATTATGGAGAGGGGACGTGGGTACGAGATTTTTATTCCATTGTAGTTCCAATGTAGCTCCTTATAATATTTTTCATTGATTAAACATTCATGAAACATTCAAAATAACATATCCTGCTTAGAGCTTGGGTACAATACAAACTGCTTAAGTAGCAGATCTTATACATTTAATCCTTTAATCTACGCTGTAGTAAGTATGATGTTAATTTACGAATAAAAATAAAACGCAATAAGTTTGTATAGCAGGCTTCTGGCAGACCGCAATGTTTTATACTGCGGTAATGCGACTCCCCCCCAACACACACCCACACACACAAAAAAGAGAAAGGCAGATGAAACCTTGGGGAATCTGCCCCTTTGAACCTTTGCCGCTGAAGCAGCCTTTGCTTTATGACCCAGATGCTCTGGGAAAAACCTATAAGATGCTACGTGTCAGGGCATGCTTAGCTTCCTGCCCATGACAGTCTGTTGCACTTTGCTATAAGACCGTGGCCAAAAGAATACCTAAATATCCACCTGGCTCTCGCCTGCTTGGTGCCATCAGAGCTCACACAGTAAGCAAGACAATTTGTTGGGAGCTGTTGCAGGAAATGCACAGGATCATTTGCTTCTATATGTAGGACAGGCAAGATTGTACCGGTATAATGTTAATAAAGTCACACCCATGTGAAGTGAGTGGTGTAACTCTGTGTGGGGAGTAGTAGTAATGCTTCTAAGTGCCAAACTGGTTCCAGCGAGCCACCCCCCTTTCCGAAACGGTGGAAAAATGACAGTTACCCGGGGTCCCTGTGGGGTCTCCAGAACATCCAGTCCCCTATGCGGGCCGGCGAAACGGTTGAGGAATGACTACAGTAACCGTGTGGGGCTTCCCTCCAAAAAGAAATAGTTTGCATTCAAGCCAGGGCCAAGTTGTCTTTGCCTTTGGCCCTTGAAGCAAACATTTCCCCCTTTTTGAAAAGGCGGAGGATGGTCTGGCCTGGGCTGGCTTAGCGGCTAGCCCAAGCAATCTGGCTGGTAATCAAGCATGACAGTGTGTCGCGGGTTCGAGTCCCGATCCCGGGGGAACATTGCTGTGTGTCTTCTCCCCCATCTCTCTCTCCATTTCCTGTCAAGCTACTGTATATCTAAAAATGTGTTTCTTAAAAGGAAAAAATAACATTAGCTTGAATCATACTCGGTCACATATGGTTTATCTTGCCAGAAATGGGCCTGCGTAATTATTCTGTGCGTTGTTTCACCAGTACAGCTGGTGAGATAACGAGTAGACCCCTCCGGAAATAACCGATGTACAACTCACACAACACGTTGTGGCCTCGGTGCTCTGTAAGCTTGTAGATTGCAGGGATTAAAGTAAAAAAAAATCTTGAGACTGAAAATGATCTTTTGCAAACCCCTGTGAAATCCTCAGTACTGAAATCAGTACCCAGTACTGAGAACTTTAATCCCTGAGATTGGCTATTTACAGCACGTGACTAACATAAATCATGCTCTCTCTCTAACAGGTTGGGAGCTGTTGGCCAGTGCCAAGGAGCCGACTATAGCACACAAGGGAGCCTTGGTCATGGTGTCCACCCCAGGAACCCTGGGCCTCGAACCAAACCAGTAACTTCCTCTGAACCTGCTATGTATAGCCAGTCCCTTATTTTCCCCCCGTTTTTACGTCAGTCCCCGGCCAGTCCCACCCCAGGCTGTGGGTTCACCAACCTGAGATGCCACAGCTGACTTCCTGGCTGTTCTCTTGCGGTGAGGGAATGGCAGACATCTTATAAATAATGTGCTGCTGAGCCTGCTCCAGGTTCCATTCACTGGAAGAGGTGTTCTTCAGTGGCTCTATTAAATACTGCTCCTCCTCGGTTGTTATAACGCCATGCTGGTAGTGAGAGGCAAACAGACAAGAAAAGCAGCATATGAGACATTTTAGAGAAATGTGATGCAATGCAAGTGCAAGATGGATGGATGGATGGATGGATGGACATGTTTTTGTTTTGTTTTTGTTTTTTTGATGGGGGGGTAACTGCTGTATAATCACAATAGCACAACTGAGGTGCTTTTTGTGCTTTGCCCTCATTAATGGCACTTCTGCGCTGATGACAGAACTTGCCTGTCAGCTCGTTTCAGGGACACACAAGCTCACACTCCGTATATGGCCAGTACAGAATTCATTCCATATGTTGTCGGATATATGGCCAAAGCGCCAGCAGTATGCCGTCACCCAGGTGGACGTGTGCAGGTGACCTCGCCCACAGGGCGTCATAACTGTCATAATTATGTGTGGTAATCACCTGTTTTTCTCCTGACTTTACATGATTTGAATCAATGAATTATTTCAAATGTTCTCCGGTAGTACAGTTGCTTATTCCAACAGGAATCCAGTGACCCTCCAAATAACTCTCATAAGATGCAGGGGCAATAATGTGGAAACCTACAGCACACTGAAGCAATTTGAAAAGTTATGTTTAAATTGGAGGAAAACATTAGTCAAAAAATAGCAGATCTTGTTTAGATGAAATTAGATTAAAATTACACTTGCTCTAACAAGATATAATGAAGCAATTACCTGTGTGTGTGTGTGTGTGTGTGTGTGTGTGGTGTGTGTGTGTGTGTGTGTGTGTGTGTGTGTGTGTGTGTGTGTGTGTGTGTGTGTGTGTGTGTGTGTGTTGTGTGTGTGTGTGTGTGTGCGAGCGTGCATGCGTGCGTGCGCTTGCAGATATGCTACTAGTGATCTGACACTATAGTGCCATAGGGTGTTTGGGCATTTTTGGGCAAACCCCACAAGAGCTTAAAATACGGAGATCCGAGGTTTCTGTGCTGTCAGTGACGATATGGTGTTCTCAACCTTGCTCTTGGCAACATGTATGGCTAGAACCAACCAGAGCAAAGCATGCTTTTCTCTCCACATAATTAGAATTGCTACAAACAGGACCTTTTACTTTCCAGGCATTTTGATAATAAGGAGGATAACAGCTTTCAAAATGGTTCCAATTTTCTTGATTACCAGAGCCTAAGGACTAATGGCTTAGCCGTGGCAATTCTCTTGAATCACATCATTAACAACTGTCTTAATGAGTGACTGGTAAAGTAAATTGAAAATCATTGACTAAACCTCCAACTTTCAATTGAGAGGCTAATTTCTTTTTTTTTTCTTCTTCTTTTTTTTTTTTTTTTTTTTTACAATTGCAAAACCTTTAGGAATTCTCACCACAGGTGAACAATAACCTAAATCTGACTGGCATATTTAAGAAACACCATTGCTTATACATATTATGAAAAGGTTCCTAAAAGCTTGACTATGTTAACACAATATACCTTATATACATGTGGGCTGGTTGTACCATTTGATCTCCCTGCTCTTCTATGGAGAACTTTACAGTATATCCCGTATCTATAGGTTGGACACCAGTTTTGCCACAAGCCTGTTTCTGCTTTGACACAGATTTTGACCTGAAGGTCCAAATTCTATTTGTATAAATCAGGCAGAACTTGCACAGGAGATCCGGGTTAAAATCCAAGGCAGAACTACAAAGTCACGGTACATAGTGCAGCTTTAAGTTGAAGAAGGTCTGGTCATGCTGATTTATTTAGAGTTTCTCCTCCCCAGCGCTGCCTTTTGGCCTGAGTTGTTTTAAGTGTCACCGTGCCAAGATGGCAGTGGCCAACATTATATCAAGCAAACTACAATTGCCCTAATCTTTGGCACGAGGTCCAAAGGATTGGCTGAGATAAACAAAGCATTTAAAAAATGACTTTGACATCAGATACGTGGGGAGGTAAGCACAGCAGTAGCTCCTTGTGCCTCACAGAGCAGTGCTTCTAAAAGCTTTTCCTGTGAGACCTCCCCAAATTCATATACTTGGTCACAGACCCCCATCATACAGGATTTGAGTTGTATGGACTATGTGACTTTCAGATTTGATCTTGTGGTTTTCCGTGCAAGGGCTTAGTTTTTTGTTTTGCCATTGAGTTAATAAAGCCTTCCTGCTGAAATGAAATCTTGACTTTTTACACAAATATTTGTTTGAAAATTAATGATTTAGAAGGCATTTGTAGAATTGGGTTAGTACTACATGAACCCTATAACGGTCCCTATACCAATACCAATATACCTATACCAATTTGATGTAGAGGCGAAAAAAGTATTGACTCGGTCAACAAAGTATGGCTACAGAGTTGAAACTTTAAAGGACCACTTCGCCCATTCTCAAATCTCAACCTATGTTCAGGCCTCACTAAGGGGCCACTTCACCCCATTTGCAACCAGATCTTATCTAAATGATGTCTTGGTAGGTTTAGGTTCAGGCTTTCACAAGGAAAGGGAGAGGGCTGTCTTACTGAGATAACAAAGGAGTCCAGGAAGGAAATGAGACCAGTGTCCATCCATGACATCACCGGCACTTTGAAATACTAAAAATTAATTCCTGTATTTGCTGGTTTTCTGTCCACTCTGGCCATTTCTCTCCACTCCCAGGAGAGTCGTTGACAGTTCAGAGTGATGTACTCTATCAGTGACATTGTGGGTTTTAATTAACTTCTTTAACAAGATTTCATACTTTGGGGTAATGATGGACTCTCTGGCGCAAATACCAAATAAATAATGGACCTTTATATGAAAAGATTTGAAAGCCACTGGGTAGTAGTTCATTTGAAAGAAGGAAGCAGTGAGTGTTCCTTACCAAGCCCTTGCAGTTGCTGAGCGCCACCCTGGTGGTGCTGTCTTGGTTCTGTAAAAAGCCCACGTAGTGGCAGCTGTCCACCCGGTCGTGGCGCCACTCCAGACCCTCCTTGCCCCAGTACTCCACGGTGAAATGTTTGGACACCAGGTGAGGGTTGAGGGTTAGGTTTAGGTAAAAGTGCTTCCCATAGGCAGACAGTTTGTAGAACAGGCGAGACTCGGTGGCGAGGTCCGGCTCCAACTCTGTGGGCTGTGGGGGTCCGGGCACAGCAGCTTGGGGGTCCCCCACACCACGTCTCCGCCGGCCCGGCCGGTGGTGCTTCACCGTGTAGCTCAGGAACTCTCCATTCTCATCTACTCGCACCGGCACAGTCAGCTGGTAGTCCTCCAGGTAGGAAAGGAACTCCTCTGGGTTTGGAGCAAAGACAAAGTTCATGGAAGAGAGAAAAGAGAGGGAAAGAGAACGCAGCGAGAAGAGAAGAGAAGAGAAGAGAAGAGAAGAGAAGAGAAGAGAAGAGAAGAGAAGAGAAGAGAAGAGAAGAGAAGAGAAGAGAAGAGAAGAGAAGAGAAGAGAAGAGAAGAGAAGAGAAGAGAAGAGAAGAGAAGATCACGTTTCCAACATGTCATCATCAGTGCTACTACATTTCCTTCTAATGTAAACAATTGGAGGACTTCATCCACCACAGGCCATTATGACAGTGCACTCATCCCTCCCGCCCTTTACCTACAAAACAAACTAACAAGGCCACCAGATGTTTCACCATCTCTATGTGCACAACACTGCACATTATCATGAATCCAACACAACATGCTACACAGGTCTATGAAGCTTTCTCTGAAATCTGAGAAACTTGAATCTGCAACACTATTTTATACAACATGCAGTGGGGAGTTCATGCTTCCTCTCTCAGCAAAGAGGTCCTTGACCTGAACAAAACAAACTGAAATCCCCCTGTTTATGGCCCTTTCTATTGACATTTGTGTCGGCATACCTTGAGATCTGTGTCCGTTGATGCTTTGAAGTTCTGCAGCAGCCATGACCACCAGGCTCAGTGTCCAAGTCAGCGTCTTCCACAAAATTTCCATAATTCAGAAAAAGATCTGACATGGGGGTAACAGGGAGAGCAGAGGGCGCTTTTTTTATTACAACAAACGAGCTAAAAAAAGCACGCAGTGGGTCCGCTGCCACACCATAACAAGTCCATGGTCTGTCTCCCTTTTCACCATGAAATGAGCTCTCTCGCTGCGGTGGTTGCGCTGGGATAGCGGTGGTTGGCGGTGGGTTGCAGGGTCTCAGATTTCCCCTGACAGTGGACACTTCCAGATGTCACTGGCATTGGAATCCGAGCTGGTGTCAGCGGCAGCGGCAGCAGTAGCAGCAGCAGCGCTGTAATCCATCCAGCCCACCACACCACAGGGCCACTTCAGGTGGAACTCCAGGGGAACAAAAACAACAGATCTAAATCGGGAACTTGTTCTGGCCACGCCATGTGCAGCTCTGCGCAGACAGACAAACAAACAAAACAGACGGACAGAGGGAAATTAGACACCACAAGCTTTTGTCACTTCAAGACAATACAATTGTGGACCACCGTTAAATAGCCTACAATTATGTTTGGACCGGCACTGACCCTGTATAAGGGTCAATTCCTTGGGAAGTCCCATGGTGGGGCCCCAGACTTGTCATTGAGAAACAGTGAATTCAGTGATACTTTATGATTATTAACTACATTAGTTACATTATCGGTTTACCCTACACAAACATGTGAAGAAATGCAGATCATGTTGTGCATTCTAAAGCAAACAGAACCAAGCAAGACAATAGGCTGTCAGCAGAGTATTGTTGCATTGAATGTTTTTTTCCCACATTATTTGTGTTTTCACTATATCTATATGAAAATGTAGACACGGGGTTTAAAACGAGGATTAAGATACAAGGTTAGTACTGTAGGTAACATGGATTTACTAAAACTTTAGTGTTGCCGGGCACCACACACGCACACGCAATTAAATGGACAGACTAGAAGGGCATTCTGCCAAATATCCTTATAACACTGCAAGCCCCAAAGCCCCCCGACAACCCACGGAGAATGCTTAGAACACTCGACTCTCTAATACTAGAGTGGACTCTAGTGGTCCTCAAAGTGGAGTCCAGGGACTCTACACATTTACCCATATACAAGTCTGTAGAACTGTGACAGTGTGCAAAATTGCTTGAGAAGCAATGCCTCGTCTAGATAGCTGTGTACTGCAGTGTTTAGACTAGAGTTTTAAAGGATCATCTCGCCACTGATTCAGACCCCCCCCCCCTTCCCCAAGCGAAATGCACTCAACTCGGCTTTTTAACAGTGCATTGTAATTACGGAGTAATTAGCCCATACTCCGGGCGGTAGAAACTTTTGAATGGTGAACCTATAATCTTGTCCTATCAGAGCTGAGTGATAATGGCAGCAGTGAGATGATCCGTCTCTTCCCCCCACAACAACGGACGGTTTGGACTAGTAGTGTTTCTGTGTGTAGAAGATAGTTACCGTGTTCCTCTTCATTGTCACAGCGATCGGTTCAGAATGCAGGGCAGAATAACGACACACAAAACCTCCCCTCAACTCAAGAAGACAATAGACTTGCTCTCAACAAGTTCCGCACACACATTGTGTCTGCTGCTGCGCTGCTGCTCCGTTTCTTTTTCTTCTCCCATCACATCATTCTTGCCATTCTCAGACTTATTTTGGCGAGGCTGCTGCGGGAATGGAATACACGACTAGCCCTGCACGATGATGATCGCGAAGGACTGTTGGTTCACCGTGAAAAGTTTAAAAGACAAGTCTTCTTTTTTACGAAACAGTTATTCGACATTCCAAGATCTTGGACTTGCACGCAAAAAAACGAAGGAAAGTCTTCTATTGCCAGCCCCAATCCTATTTTCTCGCGTAGTTATGATGTGTGACTAGTCTTAAAAGTGAGTGTAGATATTCATTGCAGAGAGAGAGTAGGACCATAGATATTCCGGGTTGCTGTACGTGGTGCCAGAAGGATATAAGGATGGGTAGCCAGACTATAGAGGAAGTGTGCAGTAAAGTATAGTGTTAAGTATAGCAGCCAGCCAGCCAGCCGGTCGGTTCATATGGAATGGGACAGTGACTGGTGGCCGACAGCTTCAAATTGGCAGCTTTTTCAGGGGCTGGAGGTGACGTCAGTGTGCATGCACAGTGTGTGTGTGTGTGTGTGTGTGTGTGTGTGTGTGTGTGTGTGTGTGTGTGTGTGTGTGTGTGTGTGTGTGTGTGTGTGTGTGTGTGTGTGTGCGCGCGCGCGCGCGTGCGTGCGTGTGCAGATGTGTTCCTCTCTCCCTCCCTCCAAAGGAGCTGTTATTGGCATGAGAAAACGAGCCAAAGCAAAAGTGCAACAAAACAAAACAACGATAAAACAATTAAATATACGTCTATGGCTGCAAAGCCAAAGCCGTGCATTTTTTTTGTCAGAGATAGTCTGAAAGTTTGCAGCAGAATTTCAGAATCCCTCTCTCTCTCTCTCTCTCTCTCTCTCTCTCTCTCTCTCTCTCTCTCTCTCTCTCTCTCTCTCTCTCTCTCTCTCTCTCCATCAGCTGTGCAGCCTGTGCGCATGTCTGTCTATCGCCTCTGTACTGCCTGGCTGCCTACTGCCATGCAAGAAAGGAGAATTACATAAAACGTTAGCTACTTTTTGTATCTGTGTGCCCAGCAGACGCACAATAAATAAATCCACAAGTAAGTAGCTTAAACAACACAGAGCCGTGTGTGCACTCACTGTTTTCCAACTAATCTAACAACTGATGGTTTTGAACAGGGGAGTTATTTCTGACATATTTTTAACAAATATATTTAGGCTGGTTATCTGATTTTCACAATGATCACGTGAAAAGCCTATTCATGAAGTTGAATTATATTTGTCAGTCTAATAGGCATATTAGACGAGACAGCACACTCTTCAAGTGGATAATTGCGACATCATGTGGTTCAAACTGCAATGATTAGTGGGCTACACTATGCGTACCGGTATTTAATTGTCATTTCGTTTCTTAGGCTATATAAGGCCAATGGAGTGGACTGGAACTCATGCTGCTATGAAAGTACAGTAAGTGACAGCGCGGTTGAGACGTTTAAAGAACCACTGGGATAGTTCAACCGCAAAAAAAAAAAAAAAAAACTTTCATATTTAGCAATGTTAATTGTTAGATCTTTTTTAGGTCTTGTGCTCAGTGGGAGAGTAGGAGTAAAATTTGTATCTTTCATCATGACACAATTCATTCTAAAAGTCTAAAAGAAAAAAACATTAAATCATTAATACATGTTCTTCTTATTATACCATTGACTTTGACCCATTTAAGATTTTTTTTCTGAGTGTACAAATGTGAACCAAATGGACCCATTCCATTTGTACTAGGTCTTAAGAAATAGGTCCTAAAATAAAATTCATTGACATGGTGAAACACAACTTGATGACCTCATCAAGTTGTGTTTCACCAAGTGACTTTTTTCCCCACACCTCCATTTCTAGGAAACACAGAATGGGGGACCTTTTTTTTTATCATGTCCACACAACATCTCTAAGGTATATTAATGACAGTAAAATGTTGAAAATGGGTGGAATTCGCCTTTAAGTTAGCTATGTTGAATTCTCGTATTCTGATTAATATTTTCAATAATAATAAGTAAGTTAAGCTCTACTAAATCTACTATGTAATAATAGTAAGGATAAGATCTTACTCAAGTCGTTGACCTATACAAATTGAGACCCACAAATGGGACCCGAGCCACTGTTTGGGAGACTCCTGTTTTGTTTTTATCTGGACACTGCTGCCACCTGCAGGACTTTTCTTTTTACTATTCAGGGAAATTAAATCAAGCTAGCGTTCAGTGGACAGATATGTATGCTCAGACAAAGCATTAACAGAGTTTGCTAGGGGTTCATGCAGCTAAGAGGAGGACAACACTAACTGGAGTTGGAAATAGAGATTGATTGTATTGCAGACATACCTGGATTTGGGCGTATTTCCGCTGCTCTCATTGAAAACAATGTAGCACGCCTAATGGTCTGGCGAGTTTCAGCTGCGTTCAAAGAAAACGTGGTCGCGCGCCGACAACGCCGGCCACAGATCTACAAGCTCACAGCGCGTCAAGACGCGGTTTGTCTGTGGGCTTGGAAGGCCATTCCCTGCACCGCGCACGCGCGCAGCGTAGCAGCGTTGCCAGATTTTGCGAGGGAAAAAAAGAAGAAGAATGCGACTATGAGCTCACTCAAGTCGACCACACTATTCGCTAAACCCTTAAAAATATGCTATTTGAAAATAACAGATGTACAAACTCACAAGGTTTGTAACTTGTGGCATGTTGTTAGTTGCTTATATGGGCTCGTTTTCATAGACCTCATTGCTTGTTTCTGTCAATGCTGCGAAATACAATGGCTATTTATTTATTTAATGGTAGGGCATACATAGTTGTCACTGAGACGTTTAAAACTTTGATTTTGTTCACTGTCTGGTGGTTTGATTGCTGTTGAGGTGTTTATTTTCAGATAAAAAAAATAATTGAAACTAATTGGAGGAGGCTGGTCTTATGCATGCTTGCAATGCATGATGGGTACCGGCCATATGGTACCGGCTCGTAATTCTAAAGTAAACTTATACTCGTCAAAATGTAACATTTCTCATGAATTTCATTACATTATTGCCGTATGTTGCAACAATAACGCATATTGGGGGATAAAAAGTGTATTGTGGCTGAACGTTATGTTGTCATTGTCAAGACTGTATCTGGGCTAGTGGTTAATATAACCATCAGCGTGACTGGTACGTCTATGAAAGGCTTTACTATCTCTGACATGAACAACTCATACTTACCTGGCAGGGGAGATACCATGATCATCAAGGTGGTTCTCCTAGGTTGAGGCTCGGTCATTGCACTCCGGCTGAGCTGATATACTTACGAATTCCCCAAATGTGGGAATCTCGACTGCATAATTTGTGGTAGTGGGGGACTGCGTTCGCGCTCTCCCCTTTAAACGGTTAAAATAAAAACAATAGAAGAGTCTTAAACTGGCAAGCTACGTAAGAGTGTCAGAAATCTAGCGCTCGTGCGAAAATAGAAGATTTAAATGCATTATTATCAACCCGAGCAGCGCGAATAAATCTGTTATAGCGATATGTGCAATATATCAAATTAGCCACATAAAGTACAAGTTTGCGTTGCGTACGCAACTATATGACGACCTCAGAATGGAGTCACTATAAATATAGTAGTTTAGTAGACTTCATGGACTGGGAACAGCAGGGAGATAAAACAGCTTTTGGTTTATGGCATTGCCTGTCTCAAATTGCTCTGGATTAAATTGTAGATTGCCAACTATCTCTCTAGTGAGATCATCTTAATGAAACAAGGACAAGGACACCCATAAAGTATAGTTCAATATATCAAGCAAAATCTATTGAATAATGTAAAATAGTGTAGAATAAAAACAAAATGATGGCTAGTAGGCTAGTAGTTTCACAGGATTATGATGAATGTGGTGGTGATACTTGGCCAATGTTTATCCCATGATAAATTGTCCTTTGTGGTTTACATTCCTGTATCCACTTAATAGGGTATGCCAATGACACTAATCTGTTACATTGTGGACAATGACATGCATCTCTGTTTACATCTATGATGATATAAATTCATTATTTATATCATCATAGATGATATAATCAGGACCACCACAATAAAGACTTTAAATGTTTGAAAAACAACATGTCAGGAGACCTTTAATACAATATATACAGTACAACATGGTTGAGTAATACAATAGTTATACCATGGCCCACTTGGAGTAAGCAAGGAGAATATATGGTGAGGAATTAGACCATCAAGAGGTAGTACTGTATATCGGTACATCCATGTGACAAAAAAGCATCACATTCTGGTCTCCTCTTGAGTTTGCTTCATGTAGTCCTGAATGACCTGGTGAAAAGGTGTCCACTTGCTTATTGATGCTCTGATAGCCAATATCCACCTGTAGGCAATACAACTATAATTAAAATTCTATCTACATCATCTCCATCCTAAATACAGTATGCTGTACGGAAAGTTTTTTGTTTCATAAAAATCCACCATAGACAATGTTATGAGCTACTTTCTGGCAAGAAATTCTGTGCGGGTGATACATCTGAGATGTTTCTGTATGGCTTACAAGTTAGTCATTCTTATTTGATGGTTGGGTTTTACGAAAATGTAGTAAAGTAATTCTGCAACAGTAACATTAACTTTTAATCAAAAAATGTAGGGATTTCAAAACATTTGCCAGCACGTTATTCATATTTAATAGGCTATGTTTATAGGACTTGCGGTGCAGGCGTTAAAAAAAAAGAAAAAAAAAACTGGGATTTCCAATGCAAATTAAATGTACCAACTTTTTATTTCTGGTCATGTAACAAGTATACATCAATTAAGCCTAAAAAGTATACAGTGTCTTAAGTAGTTTGCATCATTAGATTGAATCATGTATTGTAGATACCAAGATTAGTAAGCATTTCTGGTCATGTAACAAGTGTGTCCAGAGGGTGGCTGCAGGCAATGGGCAGGGCAGAGGGAGCCCAGTAACCTGGTGCTCGAAACACTGATTCGCCTTTCTTGTGCTTTGTGTGCTTACAGGTTACACGCATGTTTCTCAGGGGAAAGTGTTGCGTGTGCATCACTTTATGTATGTGGACTAGTAACTAGCTATACTTGTGGATAACATAACTAGCTTCTATATAAAATGGTCAGTCTAGTAATGATTCAAAGAAATTAATTCGTACACAATCTTACCGTTTGTTCTCAGTATTATTTTCAGCACACAGGTGGAAGGTTTTGAACTCATCGGACGGAGGTTTCAACTCAATCGTGGACTTCCTGAATCCAATTGGCTGCTCCTTTACTGAATATCCTTGAAGATATATTCCACCTGGAAATGAATGCACTGACAGTTAACATTACCGTTTCTCCGATGTGAAGATAGATTCAGGGGTGCCCTGTTGAAAACCAAGGGATGTATAGAGCATAAGACATACTTATGCAATATTATACGAGAGGTGTGCGTTGTCGTGATTATTGGCATGCCAGTTATGCAGTCACAAACAAGGTTAATACACGATCCTTATATTGCATTTATAATGTAGTGTGTGTATCAAAGAAATTGATGATTGATGCGAAAGTCAGTAAGTCCAACCCTGACAACAACAAAAAAAAGAATAGTTATATTGTATTTTAAAATCTTGAAATCTTGTACTTACCTATTGCACATGTGGAGCGAATGCCACTGTAGAAGTAGAGACAGCCATCTTTCAGAATGCAGTAACGCTGCACCCACAAGTCTTTGGTCTTGTCCAGTTGGTGCAGGAGTCCCAGGCAGTCAGGCTGCTTCACGGCCAACGGGGGCAGACTGGAGTTGTGTCGGGTCACATCTACCCACACATGGTTCTGAGACAATTGCATAGAAGAGTTAGAACAAATCAATGAAACGTACAGTGTATGCATGTAATATAAGGCTTATCATAACAGCAATCATAATAATATTCAAATAAACAAATACAGTGGAATGGCTTTCTGCAATGCCCCCTCCCTATATCCCAAAGAATTAAATTAAAGTGTTTGGGTCCTATATAGTTATAGGTGAAATATAGTAATAGTTATAGTTATAGGTGAAACTGAAAACGAAGACCAGCAAGGGCCGAAACATTGTTTACTCTCTCCAAATAAAGTACCTGGAAGCTCAAAATCAGGTGCAAACCCTCCAACATATGAGCAATAATAAAAAAAAGGTGTCTGTTACCTGAATAATGGGAAGTACAGCCTTTTGCATGGCATCCAACCACCTGCAAAGGTCAAGCAGTCACACACTTAGTAACAACGGTAACAAAATATACTTATTAGATATGCTGTAATATAATATTTGAGTAGCCTACTTGTTTTACATTGAATCTTTTCTGAAAGGTCTCAGAAGTCTATCCCTCACATTGATTAGTGACATCACATTAGGGTTAAATCATAATGTAGTAATTGTAAGTTTGAGTCCTATAGAGGAGTGAAAAACACAATATCCGTCTTTGAATGTAGTGGCATGAAAGCAATAACTTATATAGGCCTACATATACAATATTATATATACAGCAGCTTTGCACAGCACAAATGAGCTCATGAGCTTGTACAACGTATATTTGCTAAGTTTTAAACAAGTATAGGTTAAACTATTTGTATTTGTTGTATTTGCTGTGATGTTATACCTATACATTCACAGAAGGCTACACTGTCTGTAAGCACTACAGAATACAAACATCAAAGTATTTCTGCTCTAAACAGGTTTTCTTCAAACAGTACCTTTTCATGTCCATTTTGGAGGTGGTACAGAAGTAGTATGCTCGGGTGGCAGACAGGGGGCAGCACTTGAACACAAAAGGTTTTCCCAGGCTCGTGTCTGGTCTCACATCAGCTCCTTCCATCTTCACCACAGATAAAGCATCCCGTCTTCCCTCTTCCTGGAATGGCATTCAGTCACTTAGAAATGTGCTTATAATGCACACATGTACATATATACTAAATGTATATCATGTATGACTGTCTGTCTGCCTGTCTGTCTGTCTGTCTGTCTGTCTGTCTGTCTGTCTGTCTGTCTCTCTCTATATATAAACAGATGTCTCAATAGAATAGCAGCTGTTTGTGTCTGTAGCAATCATGGGACGATATAAAAACATGTCACAATTATTGTGTGCTAAATAAATTGTGATTAACAATGTTATCACAAAATAATCTAACTTAAGAGTATAAATGCCATGAACATTGACGAAAAAAAGGCCTGTTCTATAAAATAACCTATATAGAGCTGAGCATTTAAATAATCCTGGATTTGCAACAAACGTTGATTCAAAACGGAGGACCATTTCACACTAAATTTAAATCTCTGCAATTACCATGAGCACTTTCTTTTTTAACCACAGGATATGATAATAACGATTATCACATCACACCCATCCCTAGTAACAACAACTCACCCGTTTGTGTGTGTAGTAATAAAGGCAGCCGTCGGTTGAGAGCACAAACCACCTCTTCCTCCAGCCTTTGATGAGCCCACAGTGGGTGCGCTTGTACAGGTAGCCCCTGCAAGTGGGTCTGGGGGTGTTGGGGGTGCTGGCGATGTCTGAGCCAATGGTCAGAGTCAGAACGTCTGGGCCTGTTCCAGAACACAGCATCATAATCTAGCATTATAGCAGGGTTTCTCAAAGTGGGTGTCGTGACAATAATATGTTTCGATCCACAGGCGCAAATCTTGAATGGCACACATATTTTTAGATGAGGATCTGCAGACAAATTTTGGTTAGTGAAGCACAGAATGATTGTTGTAATTTACAATAAACATGTATTATAGCCTAATACAGTTCCCAGATTTTTTGTTCAAATCTTTGCTTGCAGGGGGTCCAGGCTGGCACACAATATCGCCACTAAAATACATACCTGTTCGGGCCAATTCTGCCGCCTCAGAATGAGGCATGCTGGTTACATCTGTCCCGTTAACAGCCATCACGTAATCTCCCACTGTCAGGCCGGATTCTTCAGCAGCGCCATCTGAAACCATGGAAGGAAAATCATATATTTCCAAGAGCCAGAAAATTCCTGTAGTGTACACAGCCACCTAGATGTTTTTATGTTCAATTTCAACCCGTTTACCCAAAAGCTACATATTTATTATTAAGTGACCAAGCAGTGACTTGGTCACTTAATTGATATTGCTGCTTTTCTCCTTCTTCTTCTTCCGCCAAAAATAGCTGTTCTGGCTGAACCGTGCAGTCGGTTTTCGCGAAAATTGGTAATCTGGTAGAGGGTGATGCCAAACGGTGATGATGCGAAGCCTGTGACCACTGGTCAAATGGTGGCGCTATAGCACTCAACTGAAATTGCAAACTTTAAACACTTATAACTTATGAACTGCTTGACTCTCAGAAATGTAACTTATATTCACTTATGCGTCTGCTTATGCCGAACAACTTTTGTATTCTGACTTTTGACCTCTGACCTTTAGATGAACCGCCATCTTGAATTATATGTAAAACAGTTAAAATGTCTGTTCTCCTACAATCTTTGATCAAAATGCATAACAATGACCTACACATGAACTTTGGAGCCATACGAATATGAAAATAGGTGTGGATTTTGTTTTAAGTGAAAAAATTATGTTTTTACGAGCCAATGAAAATTGCTCGTTTGTGAAAATGATTCTAATGCCCCTAATCTACACATGCAGCGTAATATGCTTCTGATATTTTACAGTTTTGTAGAGGGGGATGCCAAATAGCAGCAAAACCAGTCTTACTCAAATTGCTCAAATGGGGGCTGTTACGTGTATTATTATGGGGGAACAGACAGACAGACAGTGCAGGCAGCATGTGTTCCTCCCCTCTATATTCTGCTCTCCTCTCCTTCTCTCCAGTTTGTCAATCATACTCACAGGTCCAGCCCACTCATCTCCAGTACCAGCCCACTCCTCCACCTCTCACCACCGGTTGGGCCACCACGCATCTGTCTCCTCCAATCACCTCCATCATCAGACTATATAAGGCACCTGTTGTCTTCCACTCACTCCCTTTCCAGCCTGCCAGCAGACAGCAGCTCCAAACCATTCAGTGTCCTAAGCATACCAGTTTTGCCAGTTTGTCCAAATACAAGTCAAATAGTAGTCCTTAGAAGTTGTCCTAAACACAGCCATTTTGTAAAACCAGTCTTTGTTGTTAAAACGAGGCTATTCGGTAAAGCCCTACTCTAGCCACAGTCTCACAGTAAAAGTACTGTTAAAGTACCGTACTGTACTGTTTATAATCAGAGTACTTTCTTTTGTTTGTAGTTCTAGTATTTAAGTTCAGCCTTCCCATTTTGAGTTAAGTTCTTCAGGGAAGGGACAGGGGAAGACAGGGTACCCTGTACATTTTGCAACACGTAGGTAACTCCCGTGTTTTTTACACCAGGTTAGAGGTGAGTGCCACATGTTGTAATTTCCTTTTTTTGAAGGTAGAGTAGGAATTGTTTGTTTGAGTAATTCCCGGTAGGTTAGAGGGTTGGGGTTCTAGGTAGGTGTGTTGTTGATTGTAACTTTTTCTGGCACCACCAGTCCCTTCCCTTAGCTTTTTGTATTTTCTGTTCAGTAACCTTACTACTTTAATTCAATAAATTGTAACCCTCAGTTTTCCATATATATATATATATATTAAGGCTGTTGAAAATAGTTAATTAATGGGATTAAATTAATTTTGTTGATTAATCTGATTAAAATTTTTAACTCAATTAACTCATGTGCACACTCACTCAACCCACTGAGCATTTTCTCATTGAAAGAAATGGGTAGAGTAGGGTTTTACGGAGACTTATAGCTGTGTCTCCCTGTAACCAGAGCCATAGAGTATAGCTGGAGGATCTACAAGCATTGAGGGCTTGTAGATCGCCTATTTTGATAAATATTTTAAAGATATATGGTTATTTTTTTCACAGATTCTGTTGTTTTTTTTCGGAAAACATGCATATTTTGGACATAGTTCGAATGGTGATTAATCATGATTAAATTAATTTTGAAGCTGTGATTAATTTGATTAAAAATTTTAATCATTCAACATCCCTAATATATATATATATATATATATATATATATATATATATATATATATATATATATATATATATATATATATATATATATATATATATATATATATATATATTATATATTGTGTGTGTGTTGCATGTAGCAGGGAGACCTGTCTCCAGACAATCAGAGCCATCTAGTAGAAGAGTTGCGACATTGAGGGGTCAGAAAACCGCCTGGTCACGTGGTTCTCATACTCGAGCCCATAGGCTTCAATGCATTCAGTAACTTCCGGCTGTCACTATCCAACAGAAGTTTATGTAGACGGACTGGCCCCATGAAGTGAACAGAGTTGGCGTAACTGTCTATTTCCAGGGCTCTGCAGACAATGATCTGTGGCCACTCCCCAAACACTCACCCACTTGCAGGTGGCCACTGACAGCCCCTCCCCCACTATAAAGCCAGGGACTTAGTCATTCAGTCCTCCTATTGCTGTCAACATGCACTGAGTGAGCAAGGTAGGCATTAGGTGTTTTTTATGCTAAACCATCACTCACATTATTGTATGTAGTAAATGGTCCTGTTGTTCCTCAGGTGCTCTCCTCCTAGTTCTGGGCGCTGAGGGACAAGCTCCTGTTGGGTTGTTTGCACTTAACTGGAGGTATGTTTATGCACAAGGAGCTTGTAGATCAGCCATTTCTAATTGACACTTTACTATTTGTATAATTTTACACTGTGGTTCAGTATTCTTCAGGTGACCTCTGCATAAGCCTCAGTACTGCTCAAGAGCCTCTTTTGTTTGTTTTCTTGCACTTAACCAGAGGTATGTTTTAAAGGTAGGGGAAGTGATTTGAAATTCATGGTGTAGTACCAGCCTGGTGCACTAGGGGCCCCCAAAAGTAGCTACACTATGTGAACCTGCTGCTCTCTCCTGATTGGAGGAGAATTGTGGTGACCTGGGGAACGTTTATTAGCTCCTCTGCTAACGTGGGGGGGGGAACTCCATATGTGGTTTCCACACCTTATAATAGAGCATTTTAACAGAAAAAAATATTTTTTGGGTGATATCTGACAAAAGTGAAATCACTTCTCCTACCTTTAAGCAAGGAGCTTGTAGATCGGCCATTTTTAAATGTTCATGTTTGAATGTTTTATGATATATTGTGATTTATGTACTCATATGGGTTTTTGTTACACTTCCAGTGTAGACGGGTGTAGCCTACATGACCTGTTGGTGGACCTGTTGCGTGTGGCCATGACAGCACACACACACACACACACACACACACACACACACACACACACACACACACACACACACACACACACACACACACACACACACACACACACACACACTCTGTCTGTCAATCAGTGTCTGTGCTTAACTCCCTCTGTCTCTCCCTCACTCAGTGTGGCACACCCAGCTGGCACCTGCAGCAAGTTCCCCAATCAGCCATGCTCCTCCTCCTGCATAAAAGCCAGCTCCTTCAGTCTGATGGCAGACAGACCAGACAACAGCTCAGCAGCCCAGCTCTGTTCTTGTTAGCCTTTGTTTTCAGTTCTCTTTAGTTAGTTTATTTCTGTTTGGCCTGGAGATGGCCGGCAGCCTTGGTTTTCGTTATGTTTTAGTTCTCGGTTTAGGATTCATTTGTTAAGTTAGGGCGAGGGGTGGGAACAGCTTCGACGTCCCTAGGGGTGGCCTGGGCCCCCCCTCCTGTTTGCGGCATCTCCAGGTCTTCCTTTGTTCTCCTTGTTTGGTAAAGTAATCATGTAAATAATTCATTACAAGTAATCAGATTACTTAAGTATCCCTACCAGTTCAACCAGCAATGCTGCCCTTGTACAAATGTAATCTAATACTTTTGGGAGTGGTTGTTAATAAAAACCGTTAAACCTTGCCATTCTCTTGATGTCCTTCTTTTATGTTGGAGTTTCCATTTTAGCCACCTCACTGCTTTTACAATGGAACTTGCATGGCTCATCAATGAAATGTTTAAATTACTTTGAAAATAATTCATTTGACCATCAAATATATAATGCAGCCTGGCATTGGTCATTTTATGAATCACATTCACTGTTAACATTGATGTGTAGGCTCTTGTTTTGAAGCATTTTTATCATAGATAATCATTGATTAAGGGTAGTTGTTTGTTGAAAGGATACACTTCATAAAAACGTACTGCTGTAAACCAGTATACTTTTATATTGTATGTAGAGTTTCACATCAGAATGTGGCAGATTGTCACACCCCCATGTCCTATTGCTTCAGTTTTCTTTATAAACTGATTTGTCTTGTGTTTTGTTTATCCACTGCTGCGTGCTGATCTAAAATCCAATTTTAATGCAACGCTCCAGAGCCATTTAGAGACGGAGTTGCGCCAATGATGGGGTACACAGTTACATTTGGTTAGTCACGTGATCAGTGGTCACAGTGAGCCTAACGGTGACAAATCATAGTCTAGTGTCTGAAACACATTGAAGTGAGTAAGATGAGATGTAAAATGACAGCCGGTTTGAATTATTTTACAGTAACAATTAAAGTCTCTGCAATGTGTATGATTTGCTATTACTTAAAAAGACCTAACATAAAAGGATTCAAGCTGGGCTTTTACTATGAGTCCAATGCATTTCTGCCTACTTCTCAATAGCACTGAGTTACACTCGCATATCATGAAAGTGACATTCACGGAAATGTCACTTTGTGATTGAGATGATAAAACTCAATGTAATGGTAATGGCACCAATGCAGTGGCCTTATGGTTAGAGTGTCTACCCTGAGACTGGGAGACTGGGGTTCGATTCCCGGCCAGGTCATACCCTGACATTCTAGATTTCCAGTAGTAACCTACCCAACGAAAGCTTTGCATTGTACAAGCCTTGATCATTTCATGTAACAGTGTAGTGGTTAAAACATTGTGCCAGATTATGTTAGATTAACTTCTTGAACAAAGTGGCCATTAAAGGTAGGGGAAGTGATTTCACTTCTGTCAGATATCACCCAAAAAAAAAAATTTCTGTTAAAATGCTCTATTATAAGGTGTGGAAACCATGTATGGAGTTTCCCCCTCCCCCATGTTAGCAGAGGAGCTAATAAAAGTTCCCCAGTTGGTGGCAAATTCTCCTCCAATCAGGATCGAGCAGCAGGTTCACATAGTGTAGCTACTGTTAGGCGCCCCTAGTGCACCAGGCTGGTACTACACGATGAATTTCAAATCACTTACCCTACCTTTAAACAACTGTTGTTAACTAGTGTCCAATCACATTTATTTCACAATTTCTTCTAGTTGTACTTGAATTGTACTGTAATTGTCCAAGCTTTTATCAGTTTTGTTGTAGGAGGCCAGGTTGTAGGCTACTGTAGGAATTTTACATTTCATTTATTCATTCACTATTGTATGGACCCGGGGCAAAAGCACCCCCCTCAGATAATTTCTCAAAAATATGTTCCTTCTTCTGCATATTGTTCTGACTCCTTATTGCTGCTTGCTTGGTCACGTTTTATTGCTGCTTGCAGCTATATTTTTATTTTATTTTTTCCCCCTTTGACTTCATGAAGCCAGTCTGCTTGCTCAGGGGATAAATGGAAACAAAATTTGTGTCAAATCCTCTGCCTATGTGAGACATGAACTTTGACATATCTAAATATCGCAATAGAAGAGCAACAACCAACCACCCCAACGGTATACGACTATACGTGATTGTTTTGTACCATACAGATTGTATAAATTAAAGTTATATTCTATCAACATACTCTAACATACATATTGTGAGTTATTTATTAACAACCTGTAGTCTACATGCAGATTGGACATCTTTTTCGGAAAAAGATATACAGTACAGTAGATGTACAGTATATATAGGAATTTGAATCCGCCCGACACCCCAGATTCCCCAGCAAAATTAGATCTAAAAATCTGTCATTAGCCCTAATTCATACTTCAGCTATTTAGGAATTTGGCAGATTGACAAGCTCACAATATTTTTGAAAAAGAAAGTACTTACTTGTGTCGACCTCAGTGACCACGATTGGTTTGGAGAACTGGATTCGGAAGCCCCATGGGTAGTCCCCTGTCCCTTTATTGATTCTGAGGGTCCTTTCTCGAACTAAAAGAAACAAAAAACACCATTCACACTGTTAATTTAACTCAGTACACAGTAGTGTGTGTGTGTGGCTTGGACAGGAGGCATAGCTGGAGGTGGCAGGACTACGTCCTACAGGGGAAGCTTGGTTTGGGGCTCTCCCCAGGTTGTCAGTGGGAGAGTATAGCACCGGGGATTACAGTTTGGGGTGGCAATTGGCACCGATGACAAATGGGATAAAATATGATGGTAATAATAATAACGGTTTGGCCCCCGAGACCACCTGTACACTTACTTGACACTTGGCGCGGTCTGGTGGCAGCGAGGCCGCCGGGGGGAATGGTGTCTGAACCGACCTCGTCTCCTCTGAAAAGCCAGGGGCCTGAGTGGAACGTCTCCGTGTAGAAGCCTCTGTCTTCAAGGTTCTGCACTGTCAAGTCCACCAGGCCCACGGGCGATTCTTCTGACACTGTATGAAATAAGAAAACGAAATGGCTTCAGAAGTCCAAGTAACATTCTATACAAAGCATAGCAGTGGTGGCCATTTTCTGGATCCATCAATTATGTTTTTGAAAATGTATAGTGTATGTAGTTATGTAGCAGAATCTAGTTTACTGAATGTTTCGTGAAGATTTTTGTAAACCATGTTTTTTCTGTTCTATGAACCCTATGGAACATGGAAAAAGTGGTTTACATTTTTTTTTAATCTCTGCCCATAAAATATTTACCCATAACATCTCATATAATGTAATAATTAAAAAATATAATCATACTTTAAGAATCACATGTGACATGTCAAACTAGGGGTTTTTCATGCTTCTGAATCCACCCCAAGCATAGAAATCATGGAAAATGTGATGAGGTCAGCACATTTGGGCAAGTATCTAGGAATGTTTTTTGGGCAAAACTAATGCTTGGGATGGATTCAGAAGCATCAAAAACCCTAGTTTGACATGTCACATGTGCTTCTTAAAGAATTATTATATTTTTAATTATTACATTATATGGGATGTTATGGGTAAGTATTTTCTGGGCAAAAATAAAAAATGTAAACCACTTTTTTCATGTTCCATAGGGTTCATAGAACAGAAAAAACATGGTTTACAAAAATCTTCACGAAACGTTCACTTAAATACACAATGACATGCACTAGTATGTGCAAATGAAATTGTACGATGACACAATAACGAGGGCAACCCCAATGTCTTTCAAGAATATAGATTAAAGGCTTGAATGAATGAATCTTTTGGCACCTTTCATCTGCCGAATGTTGTGGGAATGCTGATAATGTGATCTTTACTTTTATCCAAATAAATTCATGCATTAGTTCAACTTTACCTGAGTCTTCTGTCACAATGTCGCTGGCGTTAGAACCTGCTCCAGCAGAGCTCCACGGCCTGCTCTCCTTGAAGAACTTTCGTCTCTTGGCCCATGTGTCAGTAGATCCACTGTCCTGCTCTTTATGAGAAGATGATCTCAGGCACTCGTTCACCCAGAAGGAGGATGCTAGAAAATATCACAGGTCATCATCAGTAATGGAGATACCTATTGTCAATATTAAGCCCACGTAATGGGAATGCTCATAAAATCCCTGATGTCATTAATATTGGCCAGCAACTCTACACCTGACCTTAAACTCTAAACCCTTAGATCTCCATATATGGTCCTGACCTGTTCTGACATTCCATATGCTGATATTTTCCAATCTATCCGTCCTCTTCAATGTCTCCCTTTTGACTGATACAGTGTACCTGTCCATTTAAACTCTGCCCCAAAGGTATTAGTGCAGCTGGCAGCCAGCTGTAGCAGATATGCTACTCACATTTAGATGCATCCTGTTTTCCCGCCTCTTCAGATGCGCAGAGTCCCACTTCCCTGTGGGACTGGGTCTCTTGCTTCCCTGGGCTGCTGGTAATATGTAGAACAGCATCCACCGGGGAGCTGTTTGCTCCTTCGCTTCCCTTTCGTCTTCCCTTAACTAGCAGCTGGTCTTTAGCTTCTTCAGTAACCTGTGAGATCACAGGACTGGAGATGCTTCCTCTCACAGAGAGATGCTTCCTCATCTGATCATCATCCTCTGTGATGTCATTTGTGCTGAGTGAATCCTCCTCTGCCATGTTGTCCCATAATACGGTGGGTTCCCCTGAACCTAAACTCTGGCTGTCCATTTGAGGTCTTCTTTCCAGAGAATCGTCTGCTGACAATTCGGCGGTCGCCTGTGCTCCTGGGGGACTTTGTTTTGAAGCGACAGCTGCTGAGCCTGGGACCATGCATTCTTTTGAGCCGAAAGGAGATGGAGGGATGACCTGAATGTGTAGTTTTCCTTTCGAAAGTTTATCTGTAGATGCTGAATTAAGATCTCCTACCTCCCCAATGTCTTCATCGATTCCACTTTCCAGCACCTGCTGCTCACTGCCATCATTATCTCCTTGATCCGTGATGTCTTCAATATTTGTCCTCAAGTTGTATCTTGCGGGATGATATCTCTTTTCTTCAGCATAGACGGTGGAAATATCTTTGGCTTTTGGCTCAAGATGTGCATCACTGAAGGGACAGATGTGCCTTTGGATCTCATTGTGGTCATTTTGATTCTCTGAACTAGGCCGGCGACTACCTCCAGTTTGACAGGACTTATGACATCCTGTACAAAATAATGAAAACATGTCGTCCGGCTGGTGAATCCTCCCCAGTGGTAGGGACTGCATTATTACGGAGGTAAGGCTACTCTCAGAAAAAGATATCCTATAAGATTGACCCTCTAGCATTGAATTCGGGCATTCTGAGAGCCCGGGGAAACTTTGTCGCCTTTTTAGCGGCACAGAACACAGTCTACAAGCCTTTGTCTCGTGATTGTTGATGAAGTCATTGGTAAAGCTGTAACTGCCATTGGAGGATGAGTGTCGAACAAGCATTGGCTCCAAATTGAAGCAAGGCGCTATATCAAGATGTTGTCCTTTATCCAGTGAATTTGGGCAACAGGTATCCTTCTTTCTAATGTTGAGTGTCGGGTAAAAGTACTCTTCCTGTTTGCTGGTACATAGACTGGCAGCAATATTTAAAGAGGCTATGTTTTGTGTAAAGTCATCTATAGGGTCATACTTGCCATCAGTAAACTGATGCAGTGGATGAATGCCCCAGAATTGATCACAGCTTAAACTCTTGAATAAAAACTGTCTTTTTCTTTGAGGCCTTATGTACGAGAGTGGGGGCAGCGCTGATATATAGTCAGGGTCATTAGTGCAACAACTTTTGCGGCAAATTGACGTGTTGCCAAATGGGGATGGAACAACTATCCTGGCGTCTTCCTGTGCATCATGTTGTTGCCGTTCCTCACTGAAGCTAAACGTATAACTGATGGTGTTTTCAGTCTGACTTTTACTGATGACGTTTCGCTCAAAAGAGATATTTGGTACACACTCAATCTCACATTTGCTCTGTAGACAAGGCTCCGTACCATCGGCCTTTCGATTCAGGAGGACGAATGTAGCCTTAACACCCGATGTATCAACTTCTAGAGTTTCCTGAATTTCAAACTTCACACTTGATCCAATGCCTTGGATTCTTCGTATGTTAGTGACTGCCGATGGAGGGCTGGAGGAATGATCTGTTTGCTGTGATGTGCTGTTCGTACATGACTTTTGTAGGTGGTCTTCAATGGACACAGACGTTGTGATCTTAATGGTCTTTACTTTGGCCTCTGGCTTTGTGAGGTCAGGAGCATTCACAGGGTTTTCAGATGAATCCAGGTTGTGGTGGTGGTGGTGTTTGCTTTCCTTGTTTGCTGGTTTGTCACGTGTGTTGTTCTCTTCGTCTGATTCTGGTAGTTTGTCACATTTGTTGTCCTCGTCGCCTGATTCAGACGTGCAGTTCTCCTTCGTGAAGGAGTCTGTTTCACCCTTCTCAACTACATCATCTTTGCAACTCACACTGTTACTTTTGCTGTTCCTTTGAAAGGCAAGCGGAGAAGTACTTCCTGGAAAAGGAAAGCAAAGGAAAAGTGTGGTTATGCTCATGATCATAATGATTATAAAGAAATGTAAAAATGTTATACACAATTACACATATTTATTATTAGTAGTAAATTGTCCATTTGTTTTGATCTCACTCAATAAAGTCTGAAGAGTATTTAAATTAAAATGATACTATTCCATAGTTCAAGATTAACTTTAATTTAATCTATTCACATAATTGTATCTTTCACATACGTTTACTGCCCCCAGAGCTCTTCCGTCTGCTGTTCCTCCTCCTCCCACGCCTGCTCATTATCCACTGGGACCTGCCGTCCAGCAACTGGACAGGAAAACAAAACAAATAATCACTACATGTTGGTTTGGCGATTCAATGAACTATCATTTCTTCAAACTGTTTAACCCCTATATTTCTACACGATCTCAGCAACCAGTATTCCACCAACAGTACAGCAAAAAGATGGTTCTTTTTTGTAGTCTCTTTTGAATAGGCCTATGCTGTGTTGATGAACTGAATACACAGGACCACAATTTAAACAAGTCCCCAGGAGTATCTGTGGTTTCTTTTTAGCCATGATGTCTAAAGCAGGCCTATTCAGGCAACTAAAATGGGAAAACAGCTACAGAAGAAAGCTTGGTAGAGCTATGCTTGGTGACACCTATAGAGCTATAATATAATCGCGTGGCATGAGGTAGCACTTTCCATGACCTAACGTCTGCTTACACTGATTGGTCAAAAAAATAAAGTGTTTATCTATGTAATGCAGGAGTTCTTGGATGAACCACTGATCTAATTATTGAATCAGTCTGTTAGCTCCAAGTCTAATGGATCAATCAGCCAATTTGTAAATAAACAACAACAACCAACAATAACAAAACCTAAACTCTATTAAAGAGTTAAAAAAAAGAAAATAATCAAGAAAGAGTAGCCTACTCATTTATCAGTAATGATTTGATTCCAGTTCCAATTTTGTTATTTTTACCAATTTCACTGGACACTAGATTTCAAAATATAGAGCTATTTAACACTATCAAAAACATGTCACCCTCTAACATACAGCAGCCTATATGTATATATTTTCACTAAACACTAGGCATACATGATTGATTTCAGAATACAAAGCCCTTTAACACTAAGTCTAACAAAAACATATCACTTCAAGTGCCTTCAGGTTCTAAGATGTACAGTAGCCTATATGTATTTGGCAACAAGTTATAACATTTATACTTTGGGTTTCTGTCTAGATAATGGCCTGTGCCTTTACCGATAAATGATCAACACGTTATACTTCACTTAAATGGGTGAAATCTGCTTACCAGATGTATTCAATATCAGAAATCCAAACGCTGGTGGATGGTGCACTGCAGCACTCGAGACATTCCCACATTGTGGCTTATAGTGTCTATTCTCATCCTAAAGCAGCTTACCACGTCTAATCTCGTGAACTTGTGAGGTCAGTGTGAAGCCTGTTACTTGGTAGACGCGCACACTGCTGCCAGTGGCAGTATCCATTAGATAAGTGCTTCTCAAACATTCCATGCAGGACATAATGCCCCCCCCACCCACCCCCGCGCCCCCCAAACAAAAATTATGCTATTTGGCATATTGGGAGCACACTAAAACAGCTGTTCAAATGCTCAAATGGTTTATTTTCCAGGGCACCCTGATGGACTACTAAATGGACCCCTAAGGTCCATTTGTCCACCACAATGATGTTCTATGGGGTCTAGGAACACTATAGGCCAGGGTATAGGCCATCTCATATGGAAAAAACGTTATATGCTATATGCAAACTCTTGAAAGTGGCACCTTTCATACAAGCCACTACATGAAACATACTATGGATCTTATATCTGTTTTACATCTCATATGTATATTATCTTATTAATTACAAAATCATATATGTTTCGCTTTACAAAGAAATACTATGGATCTCATATCTTTTTTGAATGTCATGTATAATTCTTATAAATCACAAAATTATATAGGTTATTTCACTTTACAGAGAAAATACTATGGATCTTATATTAACTTTATTCTTTTATATGAAAGGTGCCACTTTAAAGATTTCGCATGTAAAATATTTTCTATATGGGATATGGTAGTACTCTATGTAGGTCCTATACTATTTTATATTGAGCCAAGCCTGAATGCAATCAGTTGATCAATCATTGAAATAAACATGCCTTAAAAATGATAGGCCTACCCAATTGGGTGGCCACCAACACTTTTGAGATTTTCACCAGAAAATGTCTCTTCTGTCTCTGTCTCTTCTGTTGTTCTGTGTATTAGAGAGCTGGAGAAAGCAATACACAGAGACACAAACACAGACATAGACTAATAATCTGGTATGTTGTAAAGTTGTTGATATTCAAAGTGGAGGTGGCAAGCACTTAAGCAAAACTGGTGGCCTTTCTCTATTGCAAGGCTGTATATATACTGTATATCTAATATATGCAACTGAATAGTTGTCCCGGTGTTGCCAACGTCAACCCTTTAATTAATTACTAATTCATGTTTTTATTTTACTTTTTCACAAACAGTGACAGCTTGCAACAACTGTGACAACTTGTAGTGCACGTGGTGTGCAGAATGCTGTGGATTAGGATATACAAACTGGCCTAATGGTCCAGGTACATCCCACATAATATAGATTCTCACCTGCAGCGCATCCGTGTCTGGTTCATGATGAACTTTGCTGAATTTCTCTCTGTACCTCTTTCCTGTCTATCTTTACTGTAACCATCAATAAAATGCACAAAAGCCAAAAAACAAATATTAAAAACAGTTATGAGACCTCATATGAGGCCACATAATATCGTAAATGAAACCAAATGGACCTGTAAAGGTCCATTTGGTTTTATTTTACACTCTCAAGAGTTAAATTATATATAAACATCTGAATTACCTAATTTTCAAGAATCGCTACATATTTAGAAAAGGTAGAAGAATTGCTATTTTGACCAACATTTTGCCAGTTATTTCGCCTAAATTAGTCAGAGACTAAACTCAACATCAAATGGTGGTCCTCCGTTGCTAAAATGCAGAATAAATATTAAATAGTGGCCCCTGGTATGAAAATGGAAGGAAAACCCACTGCTCTAGCGCATTCTAGTGCATTTTGGAAGTGCCACTAGTGCATTTTGGATTTTGGCAGTTGGCAACACTGCTCCAGTTGGTTAGGTGTGTATAACTTCTTAGAGTATAGGTGTAAAGTGTTACATGTGCATGTGATCTCATTTAAAACCAACAGAGGGCAGTGTTGCCCCATGGCTAAAATGAACACCTAGTAGACTAGAGTAGACGAGTGGTGATGAAGTGGGAGCTTTAACAGAATACACAAATGAAGAATAACTTTTTAAATTAATGAATCAGGAAAAGATAAAACGAGAAGTGTTGGCCATAGTAGCCGAGTGTTTATTCAGGTTAAGGCTAGCAATATCCGTAACTTACGATATAAAACAACAGCGTGATGATGCGTGCAAGGGTGTACCTGCCACTGGGCATCAAGGTATCATAACCTAGCCATTTTACGACTTCCCCTCAATTATCATTTATTACATTGATTAACATTGTGCCTTATTAAAATCTGGACAAAATCATAATGTAACACAGCCCTTGTGCAATCCTAATGCTACCTAACTTGATTTTAAAAATGAACACCGTTTTTGCATCACAATATGGCTCATACAATCCTATACACATCACGTGAATCCTTTATTTTGAAGTACCAGACAGGACGCCGAGTGTTGATGAGTGTTTGACTTGGTGGAGCATGATCAATGTTGCCAAGTCTGCTTATTTTATGCGACCTCGGGGTTGTTGCTTGTAAATTATTGGTTGTTGCAGCACGCTTTTTGAGCTTGTTTGTTTATAAAGTGTTGGTTAATTTAGGCTTGCTTCCTATTGTTGTTTAAACCTGTAGTTCATTGTCTTCGTGTCAAGGTCAAGGACCCCAGAAATGAATTGCAACCATGGCATTTATGAACCTGCATCTCCCATCTGTGAGTCCCCAGCGCCTCCACACTTTATCTTATCCACTGGTCAAAATTTGTGATAATATAACGCCTTTCTTTCTTTTTCTTTTTTAACATTTTCTTCTACTTTCAAATAACATCCGATGCATAGGTTTAAAGAAACAACAATATTAGTAGTAGTCACTTATTTCGGGCTTGTTTCCATTGTCTGGTCGCCTGTTTCTCTCGCAGAACCTGGCAACACTGTGTATTCTGTGGCGACGCTATTGGCTGTGGAGCGGTGATGATGTGATCATACAGATACTGCCAGCTGCTGCCTTGTTGCTCTTTCTAATAAGGGTACACACAGAGCACATGAAGGTGCATGCATGTGGGCCGATGGGGACAATGCACACATCATGGACGGTGAGTCTAGCTATATGTTACACATGTTACATAATATTGATGTACAGTGTGATGGTGGATGCAACGGATGGATGACACACCTGACCATAATAATAACACCATGATGCAAAGGCATGTATGCAACCTGCTGGAGGCTGAGCGCATGCGTCATAATGTAGCTTCTCTCTCTCTCTCTCTCTCTCTCTCCATCTCTCTTTCTCATTCTCCATCTCTCTCTAACCTCCATCTCTCTCTCTCTCTCTCTCTCTCTCTCTCTCTCTCTCTCTCTCTCTCTCTCTCTCATTTTCCACCTCTCTCTAACCTCCACCTCTCTCTCTGTGTGTGTCTCTCTCTCTCTCTCTCTCTCTCTCTCTCTCTCTCTCTCTCTCTCTCTCTCTCTCTCTCTCTCTCTCTCTCTCTCTCTCTCATTATTTTCCACCTCTCCAACCTCCTCATCTCTCCCATCTCATTCTCTGCCTCGCTTGCTCTCCTCTCCCTCTTCACAGCCCCCCCCCCCCCCTCTCTCTCTCTCTCTCTCTCTCTCTCTCTCTCTCTCTCTCCTCTCTCTCTCTGTCTCTCTCTCTCTCTCTCTCCACACTGGCCCATTAAGTGAAAGCATCAGTTGTCATTGAATGAAGTCCAAGCCTCTTAAAGCCTATATCCTGTAGCCTGCTTCATTGACTGGAGTTCCCCAGGGATCTATGCTAGCCGCTCCCCCTGTCAACTCAGATCTCCTATTTTCACTGAATGTATGTGGGCTCATGGAACATCAGGTGTGTAGCTTCCAGTGATAGGGAAAAAGTTTATTTCTTTGCGGTACCAATGTAGACTAATGTAGAAACTACAAGAAAAAGTCCAGTATTCCGTTTTCTCGAGTAAAAGTAGATAAGTACATTAAGTATACAATGTAACTGTGTGTGTGTGTGTGTGTGTGTGTGTGTGTGTGTGTGTGTGTGTGTGTGTGTGTGTGTGTGTGTGTGTGTGTGGCTTGAAAGAAAAATCAATGCTCCACACTCAATTTAATCTTATCCCTCTCCACTCTCACTTCACTCGCATCCACTACTAGCACATCAAAGTCAACAAAATATTTTTGTTGACTTTTTTATATATATATATATATATATATATATTTCATTGACACACTTCGGCTCAGAATAAGATTGACCATAGACCATTTATTGCAAAGCTTTTGCATGTTTGTATGGCGGCATGGCTCTTGCTCATGTGATATCAGACGATCTATGAACTTAGTCATAGGTCTGATATCACATTTGATATCTCCGATTATCTGTGCATCAAGACACAGCTTGAGATATCAACAACCCCCTGAGCAGAGCCAAGGTACAGTAAAATACAAGACATTAACACGTGAGCATCGTATCCAGTGCAGACTGACATGAGACATAACAACATTTATCCAAAATGCATGAACTACATGGATACAGAAAATATCATAGTCCACAGTAAACATGGATACCATAACAGAACTAGATACCACAATAGTTACAACCCTTAAATCATGATTAATCAGAGACTCATGTACTCGGAACTGGTGCTACAGGGAGGAGACGGGGAGGTGGAGGAAATTTGAACACATATCTGATCAACAGGACAGAGTCAGCTTAGCAGGAAGAGACAGAGAGGAGAGGGAGAAAGAATAGACTGCTTATATAGGGCACATGATTGAATGTGGGTGTGACTGACTAGCTGACAGCCAATGACAGTGAGGGGAGTTGACATGGTGACGCCAATGAGAGTGAGGGGAGTTGACATGGAGAGACTGCAGATTTAAAGGAACAGAATGAATTACTGATTGAAAATAAGGGGAATTAAATAAACCTTCTGCCCTCCGTGCCTCAATGAACTAACGCTTCGCTGTATATATATATATATATATATATATATATATATATATATATATTATATATATATAATATATATATATATATATATATATATAGCTTTTCTTCACACACAGCCTAAATCCTTAATGGTTTAGTAAGACGCCAAGGAAAGAAATCACACTCACGTGAAGTGAGTGGTGCTCTTATCATTATAGATCATCATAGATCATCACATTCCGTGCATGCACACTCAACCAATCAAATCATCACAATGTGGTACAAGCACACACATTTATGTGCGTGCGTGCCTGTATGTGCGTGCATGCCTGTGTGTGTGTGTGTGTGTGTGTGTGTGTGTGTGTGTGTGTGTATGTGTGTGTGTGTGTGTGTGTGTGTGTGTGTGTGTGTGTGTGTGTGTGTGTGTGTGTGTGCGTGTGAGAGAGAGATGCTAAATGCAGTGGAAAACACAACCGCTCTGCAACTGCCTCGAACGCCTCCACTTCCTGTTGGTTCTAAACTTCTGAAGGCTTGGTCAGAGTGTGTCTCGGCAGCTGGTCGAGGCCACGAGATCACAATCACAGCTTCAGACATAAGGCTTAGATTCTCAGGGATTTCTCTCCAAAACATGACCTTTTTTCAGCGCTTTAGGAGAGCTCAAAGAAAGCCAAGTGACCCCATTTTCACAATTTAACCCATTAAGATGTGAAGCCGACTCTACAAGCCTGCAGAAAGCCTTAATCTTAATCAGTTTTCAAATGTTTTTGTGACAAGGAGCCCCCTCACCCCTCCAAAAGAATAAGATCTGTGAATGTTGTGTTGTGGTTGGGAAATGCAGATAATAAAATAAGATTTGAGACAATATAAAGATAAATCAGACAACAATCCCTTGACCTGGTTTATCCTTTCGCCTTCGCTGAAAAGAATTCATTAAAAAAAAGAATTAATAATTAAATAATGAATTAATAAATCTACAAGCTCACCTTGCGAGCTTGGAGATGGGCTGTTTTGCCACACACAAAATAACGGCATTTGAGATCACCTTGCGATGAGGAAGTATTATCTATCTAGATGAGAAGAGAACAGAGGATACAGTCTGTTTCTATACAGTATATACAAATATTGGCACACATTTCCCACAATGAAAGATAAACTAGCAGAACTACAAAATGTGTTATTTTGCAACAGATAAATGTTGAAGTGGTTACAAGCTATGAGGTGACACAGATGCGTCCTCAGATCTGTAGAATAAATGTTAATCTATTGCACCATCACTGTCTGACAGTCTGTCAGGGTGGATTTTGTCGACAAAAACTGATGAAAAATGTCCGTCGGATACGTTTTTTCACGAAAACAAATCTACAGCGACTAAAGCTATGACCAAATAGATTAATAGAATATTTTTAACAAATAAAAATTATAGTGAATTTAACGATTCGCCCAACACACACACGCGCGCGCACACACACACACACACACACACACACACACACACACACACACACACACACACACACACACACACACACACACACACACACACACACACACACACACACACACACACACACACACACACACACACACACACACCAGGACCCCTTACATCATTTTTCATCATCATATTCTCCTCCATTTACATCTCATTGGCAAATCAGAGTTACAGACCATGTTGAAGGTATCACTGGGTAATAGAAAGAATTAATAATTAATAATTAAATTAATATTAATATTAATTATTTAATTAATAATGAAATAATCAAGGTGTTTTTCCCAATTTGCCGGGGATTCATTTATGGATAATACAATTAAATACTGTAAATGGCATCACAACCAAACACATTTCAAGCTAAAACAGTGGTTGGTCTGAGTCATTGAGAAGGATAAAGGTAGAATAGTATGTGTGTAGGCATTAGCGGACACTGTTATCAATTAATTGGTGTATGCAATTTGCTGTCCCTGCCTGCGCTGTTTCCTGTTGTGGTGTTGAGGGCGTATTTGGCCTATTGCAGCGTTTTAAAATAAATTAAGGGAAGTTGAGAGGCCACTCATAACTCAAGGAAGTGCGTTGAAATGAGGAAGCATCACATCACAGGGTCGACTCTCAAAAGGATAGTTAGTTTCATGCATCGCCTGTAAAGAAAGTCTAGCCTCTTTTTCACTTTGTTGGCCCGTTTGGCAGCTGTTCTTCTGCGTAAAGTTAGTAAGATGCACAAGGCTGACCGAGTTGCATGTTGTTGAAAGAACTACAAAGTGACAGGGGGAGAGGGTGCGTTTAATTCAGCACACTGACCTCCACACCATATACTGTGAGTACAGTTTTTTGTTTGTTTGTTTGTTTTTTGCTTTGGTGTGTTTCTTTATTTATTGCTAATATCTTGGAAATATTCTTACATTTTTCATGTTTTCTTAATTTAATCAGCGGTGTGTTGCGGCCATTCTTAAATATTTTAATGTCAGCGACCCCCCTATCTTAAATTACGTTTGGAGTAGCAACCACCATGAGAGATTTGTCAAAATGTGCGCTTTGTGAGCTTAATATGGGATTAGATTTGACTTGCAGAATAATTATAGGGCATAAGTGTTGAAACTTTTTTTCCCATTTTGCTGGGGACTATCTGGAATCCCCTCCAGGACTCCTAGGTGGTCTCTTGGATCACACTTTCAGAACCACTGCTTTAAAAGTACTTCAGGGTAGTGTGAGACATACTTAAGTAAATGTAACTTATCTTGCTAGGAAGTGACTCGGATCAAAAGTACCTTATAAAACATATTTATAGGCTATTCTTTAAACTACACAAAATTACTGTATCTATACTGTAAATAATTTATTTTATTTTTATTAAAAGACACAATGTGTATTTGATCATCCTATATGGTCCCACACATGGGTGGAGCAAAGGTTGTTCTTTTTCAGCTTCCATATGCTTTATATCATTAATGAGATTTTAATAACATGGGTCTGTACTGTAAGAGTAACATGGAACAAAATGGACCAAATGTAACCAAATTTTCTCTCATGAGAGAGTATACAGATAGAACCAAATTTACAGGTCTGTAACTCTATATGAGAGTTATATACAGTACCAAATGTGCCCTTGCAGGTCTGTAAGTGTGGGAGATGGAACCTCCCGTAGCTCTTATTTGTTTGAGACCCAATGGACCAAATTATTTCAAAGGCTGGTGATCTGAGGTAGACTTTGGGATGTGGATGGATGGGAAGATGATTCCTTAGACGAGGGGCTTACAACTAATAATTTACAATTTAGGCATTTAACAGGCAGTCTTTCTTGGCCCATTAATTAAGACCAATGCGAACCAGCGGTTTTCTGATAAACGTGTGCTAATGGTGATTAAATGTATATGTATTTGGCCACAGACCCGGAAAACAAATGTGACTGGGACAATGGGACATCCCTAGTCTAAACATTATAATGTCAAAGAATTAAAAAAAAATCTGCTTATTGACACTTTACAAAGAGGTCAGAAAATTAACCTGACTTCTGTCTAAATAACATGCTTTTAACATTTGCATTAGACTACATGGTGGACAAGTGCTTGAAGGGTAGTCTGCAGAGGTGAGTCTTCAGACTACATACATAATAACTATATAGGCTTGATGGAGAATGTTCTGCCACCAATAGCAATAAGTAACAAAAATGAAATAAAATGAAAACAGGAACCTGGACCTTATCATGTATCGCAAATGGCCAGTATAGAAATGAAAGAAAATGAAAACAGGAACCTGGATCTCTATCATCTATCGCGTGTCAAAGTGTGGTACTGCGCTGTCTGCAGATCTAACAGTTACACTGAATAAGCTGTTTTAGGCAAAAATTGTGTTTGGTGTGTGTGTGTGTGTGTGTGTGTGTGTGTGTGTGTGTGTGTGTGTGTGTGTGTGTGTGTGTGTGTGTGTGTGTGTGTGTGTGTGTGTGTGTGTGTGTGTGTGTGTGTGTGTGTGTGTGTGTGTGTGTGTGAGAGCGCGCGCACGCATGCTCGTGCACATGCACGTTTCCCCTCATATAAACCAGTGGTTCCCAAATTGGGTAAACAAAGAAACTTCTAAATCTAAAGTTACCATTTAATGACTAGCCAATCTTCAACATTCTGCTCGCAACACCTCACCCTGTGAGGCATTGCAAGTTTGTAGATCAGCTGTCAACATGTTTATCAGGGGAACTGAGTCAAACAAAATGTACTGTACTACGATTCGAAGTGGTTGACATGCGGTATTCCGCATGTCAAATAGGATTATTTTGGGGGGTTAGGGTAGCCATAGAGGGAGAAAGTTTGAAAAGTTCAGGAACCATTAGCCTAAAATCTATGTTTGAAAACCTTACGGCACAACACATTGTGACCTGGTTGGGAGATTGCTAAGGTCATGTACTTGACTTTCTGAGTCTAGTTATAAAATACTGTAAAATATAACCCCATACAGTTGGAATAAATAAAATATATTATATTTAATACTTCATCTAATTATTTCCAGGTAATTCCTCTTCTTTATTTCCAGGTGACTCAAGTTGGAGTCGTTCCAGCTCTGTCAAAAAGAGACGCTCACGAGCCAAGATGGCAGAGAAAGCCTCGTTCTTCTACGGAAACATCACGCGGGAGGAAGCAGAGCATTACCTGAAAGACGTAGGTGATCTCTGTGTATGTTACCAGCCTCTGTGTGGTCTACTGTTTGATTCAATGAATCGAAAAAAAAAAAAAACTATTAATCAATGGAAAAAAACTAAAATAGCCAATATGCAAGCTTGTACAAGCAGATTATGTCTGCTTGTACAAATGTACAAGCTTGCACATTGGCTATTTTAGTTCTACGCATTGTGATGATACAGTACATTAAAGGTATTATAGGCAAAATACATACGCTACCGTTCAATATCACCAGACAATTTTGTGTTTTCCATAAAAAGTTGCACTTTTACTCTGTATTGACCACCATGACTTGTAAAATGAATAGAAAATACGGTATAGTAGACATTGGTAGGCATTGACAAGATTAGAGATAATGATTTGTATTTGAAATAATATTGTTTGCTTTTGTCAAAGAGTCCTCCATTTGCAGCAATTACAGCATTGCAGACATTTGGCATGGTGATGGAAAATGCAGCGATAGACTTTCTTATTCAAAATCCCCTTTACCCTGATCTCCCACCTTACCAGCACCAAAGCAAACACAGACCATCACGTTCCCTGTACCATGCATGACAGATCAGGCATCAGGCACTCAGCATATTTTCAGTTGTTCTGCATCTCACAAATGTTCTAGTGTCGATTCCAAACACCTCAAACTTTGATTCATCTATCCATAACACTTTTTCCAATCTCCCTCTGTCCAATGTGTGTATTCCTTTGCCCATATTAATCATTTTCTTATATTGCCATTCTTAGATATGGCTTTTTCTTTGCCACTCTGCCCTGAAGGCCAGCATCCCAGAGTCGCCACTTTACTATAGATGTTGACACTGTTGTTTTGCGGGTACTTTTTAATGAAGCTGCCAGTTGAGGACCTGTGAGGCGACTATTTCCCCAACTAGAGACTAATATCTACCCATATGGATAAAACTTTATATGCAAACTCTTGAAAGTGACACCTTTCATACAAGCCAATTTACAAGAAAAATACTATGGATCTGTTTTGCATGTCATATAATATTCTTATAAATTACAAAATTATATATGTTTCACTTTACAAAAAATACTATGTATTTTTTGTAAATTTTATAAATGTCCTATACAGCATAATTCTAAAATCACACAATTATATATACAGTATTTCATATACTATATTTCACTTTACAAAGAAATACTATGGATCTTATATTAACTTTATTCTCTTATATGATAGGTGCCACTTTTAAGAGTTCTCATATAATTTTATTCCATATAGGTAATGCACCCGTACTTGTATGTTCTTGCTCAGTTTTGTCTTTTTACTCTGGTTAGAACCTGCTTGTGCTGTTTTCTGAATGGAGTAGTACACACCGTGACCGTTGTAGGAAATCAATTGCTTGGAAATTTCTGGAGTGGAATATGGAAGCGTTCATGTCTAAGAACAAGAATAGACTGAGTTTCACCTGAATGTTCTCTTTTTCTGGCCATTTTGAGTATTTAATCGATCCCACTAATGTGATGGTCCAGATACTCAACCTGCTCAAAGGAAGGCCTGTTTTACTGCTTCTTTTACCAGCTAACTGTTTTCATCTGT
The DNA here is from genome assembly GCA_039105355.1 of Benthosema pterotum. NCBI lineage: Eukaryota > Metazoa > Chordata > Actinopteri > Myctophiformes > Myctophidae > Benthosema > Benthosema pterotum. The sequence goes on along the minus strand of CM076985.1, from coordinate 23,214,486 downwards.
TTTCATGTGTGCTAGGCTAACACAAGGTTTTTTCTAATCATTCATTAACCTTCTGCCACAATGGGGGGGGGGGGGGTAGGGGGGGGGGGGGGGGGGGGGGGTTGTGATGGGGGGGTCTTTCGCCAATCACAGCACAGGGGTCGTTGCCCCAAATAATGATGGGGACATTAAATGATGACATTTACACAATTTGCAGGTTGTCTTCACCAGTTAAAAAAAACTGGGCCAGATCTGGCTAGTAATGAAATGACTTAAGTTGATCTGGCCTGGATCGGACTCTCTGATTCATCTAGGGACTTCCGTCTTAGTGGACAAAATCTGTATTGGTGCAAATCAGGGGATGTTCTGGGCCAGATCGGACTATTCTTGGTTTAGCTTAATCTGGCCACAGTTGAGAATGATGTGACTAATTTGTCCTTGTCCTGGACGAAAATCTGTGAGGAGTGCAAATAAAACCTTTAGATAGATAGATAGATAGATAGATAGATAGATAGATAGATAGATAGATAGATAGATAGATAGATAGATAGATAGATAGATAGATAGATAGATAGATAGATAGATAGATTTAGACACATTTAGCCAGGGATCCCCTGGGAACAACCGCCGCACGGACCCCCTGGGGGCCCCTTAGTTGCATAAAAGTATCAACGCAGCAATTTAGAAATACTTTGTTACAAGTAAATGTTAGGAATTAGGAATGTACTTGGTTATGGCATCTACAGTAAATGCACTTAAATATGGTTCTGTATAGGTACTGTTAGTTTTCCACCAATGTTGACGATGGCAGCTGTCTGTGTGATGTTACCCAGGGTGGCATGGCCAACGGCCTGTACCTGCTGCGACAGAGCCGTAACAACCTGGGCGGCTACGCCCTGTCGGTGGCTTACAAGCAGGCCTACTACCACTACACCATCGAGAGGCAGCCCAACCAGACGTATGCCATCGTGGGAGGGAAGAGCCACCGCGACCCCATAGGAGTGATCGACTACCATTCGCAGGTACTATAGTGCAAGGGTTCCACTGACATTGTAGAGGTTGAGGCATTTAAATTTATATTATGTTGTTAAAATATATTGAAGCAAAGAAAAGCTTTAAAAAGTTATTCTGACAAAAACAGTACTCTCCACCCCTCTCTTCCTCTCATGTAAATAATTGACAATATGTCAATACAGTATGTCACCAACTTCAAAGAGGCATTATTGCTTTGTTTTAGAAATAACTGTAGTACCGTAATTAAACAGCAAAATAATGCACTCTAGGCTATGATACAGCTATCATTACACCCCAGCCCACAGTATAACATATCATAATGCTGCTATGCTCACACACCTTTTATATGAATACCTGATAAGTCGCCCCTTTACCAACTTACAGGCCGGTGGAACTGCGAGGCCAGGTATTCCTAAAATAACGAAGTACATTATGCTTAAACGGTTAAACCTAACCTTAGTCCTAAGCTCTTGTGTGAGCGTGCAATGTGACCATTGTTGGGGAATATTACTTAGGAGAGCAATATCTTTACTTCACTTTACCCCTTTGAAAAAGTAATAACATTACTTTACTTAAATTACTTAAATCAAAGGACAATATATTACACATTACAAGTCCCCAAGTTATTACTTTCCAACATCATGCAAACAAAAACCTCAAAGCAATAAGTAAAGGGGCATGAGTAACATATTACTTATTACCCATTTTGGCAGAGTAATATGTTTACTTTACTTTTGCTGGAAAAGGTAATAATATTGGAGTAATATGTAATATTTAATTAGTTACTGAATGTGACAATAAAACCAAGTCTGACCCCTCTACCCGCCAGGAGCCAGATGGCCTGGTGTGCCTGCTGCGCAAGCCGTGCAGCCGGCCCAAGAACATGCAGCCCAAGGTGGGTCCGTTTGAGGACCTGAAGGAGAAGCTCATCAAGGAGTACGTCAAGCAGACATGGAACCTGCAGGTCAGTTTAAGGGTCTCAGCGGGCCTGAAAATGAAGGCCCAGCCCTAAATGGGCCATAACTGATCAGGACAGGAAGCCCAGCCCGGCCAGACTAAATGGGATAGATTTTAGGCCAGACCCAGCCCTAAACGTTCAAGTTTGGGAACTCTCTACAGAGTCAAGGTGAAATGCCAGTCAGCACCATTAATAGATCATCATTAATAGATGAATACAGACTATTATTTTTATCATAATAAAATAATATGATAAAATGAAGCCCGAGGCCGACTCTACCTGTTAACATGAGGCCTAAAATGACGGGTCAGGCCTGTTCAGGTTCAGGCAGAGTTTGGGAAGTCTAGGTCAGTTCACCATCCTCAAAACATTTACCCATCTTTAGACATTTGTCCTATCCATGGCAAGTGGTCAGTTCACCACTATCACAACATCTACCCGTCTTTAGACCGCTGTTTCCCGAACGGTGTTGTGTGCTTGTAGAGCTGCTATTTTCACTAGTTTGTGTCCTGCAACATTGCAGGAATACAAAGCCTGCCGTTTTCATCAGCTTCGATTGCCCATCGCTAATGTCATGGCAGAAGTCTGTGAGACACAGACTGCTAAAAAGGCTGTAGCATTTTACCATAAACCTTAGTGAGGTCTAACTGAGAATATCGGTTGAAAAGTGGTGAAGTGTTTTTTTTAAGTAAACATAAAATGCATTTTCAGGTCAGATACCAGTTTTATCTAATCAGAAACGAGAATTCAGATTAAACAAGTGGAAGTGCAGACACAAAGATATGAGCAGACAATCTCCTGATTGGTTGAAATTGACAACACACCCAATATTGTATTGGTTGTTTAATTGAACAGAGAGCCACCACGAGAATTTTGTGTTTAAACCTTTTCTTGAATTGCTTGATTTTTATTACGATAATAGTGAGTATATATAACCTAGTAGATTCAAGTTTGTGGATATGCTTCTTTTGATACATTTGAGTGATTGTAGGGTACTGTAGTGATCAAGTAGTCATTTACTGGAAACATAAAAACCTACAGAATGTTTAAAAATATGGACATAAGAGGTTCCTGCTGGATGTGGATGATACGACCGTGTTGTGCGTACACAGGGGCCGGCGTTGGAGCAGGCCATCATCAGTCAGAGGCCTCAACTGGAGAAGCTGATTGCCACCACCGCCCATGAAAAGATGCCTTGGTTCCACAGCACCATCTCACGCGTGGACGCAGAGCCGCGCCTGCAAAGTGGTTCCCGCACTAACGGAAAATTCCTGTAAGAATTTCTCAATTATCCATTCCCTCATTTTTTGTTACTTTTTTTTGGAAGATGATTTCTGAACAATTGCGGTGCTTGGATTGATTGGTTGATTGATTCATTGATTGATTCATTGAATGTTACATTTTTATGCTATTTTAATTATATTATTTTTAGAAGACTAAAGGGCTTTACAGACGGGCAGTAACAAATCGTACCTTCTAGTTCATTTTCAACAGGACCAGTGTTTTGTTCTTAGAAAACGGAATTATCGCACAGCGTCCAGTCTTGTTTGCTGTGCGTGTGCTTGTTTTGCACACGCCCGCATTGTATTTTAGAACCCAATCCTGTGAGCTTTTTTTTCTCTACGCGATTCTCGTCTGTCGGCACTTAGTGGCGCGGTGGAATTGCCACAATAATGCGTGCGCTACAGACTCGCAGTCTGTAAGGACCTTAAGAGTTAGAGGACCCTTTTACTGGCAATTTTCACTAGCATTTAGTTTCCTATTTGTTTTGTTCTTTAATGTTTTTCCCCCTCCTTCCCCTTGTGAACATTTTCTCCAATCTGCTTACATTTTTCTGGTCGTCCTAAAATACAGGATCTGCATCAACACTGCTACATTTCATTGTTCCCATAGTTTACTGTACCGGTATAACCCATCTGTATCTTCCAACCTGTAGAATTGTGACACACACACTTTGATTCCCAGTTCAGGTCAGCAAAAAATATATATAATGATTCCGATCCTACATCAAATTTTACAGTTCTGACTCTGAATGAGTTGTTGTAAACATTCTAAACTGGTTCAAAATTAGGCAGGGAAAATTAACTTAACCGATCTGTGGAAAAGGGCAGTATAATACATACATACAGTATGAATTAGATACACAATACAGATCTAATAGCCTCATGACATCAACGGTTTCAGTATTCATAGTAGCTCAGTTCATAATAAGTTAAATGCATGTACTGAAAGGGAAAGCTTTGGCCGAATACCAATACCTAGTTGGCTGAAAATCAAATGAAAAATAGTAAAATATGATTAATATCATATATTTTTTTTTCTTTCTTCTTTTCATCTTCTTCTTCTACTTCTTCTTCTTTTTTGTTTCCTGTCACGGTCACTACCTTGGTTGCCGATCTACATGATAATGACAAAAGTCTTTTTTCAACCCTAACAAAACCATCTACAAAACATCATCAAGTAGCACAAGGCAGTGTGAGCCTGTAGATCTGAAAACTTTGCCTATATTCCCATCTGAATAGGATTCATCTGGTCAATACAAAAAATATATTATATATTTCACACAAAGGTTGCTCCCCCTCCACCCCCCACCCTGTAGTAACTCTTCCCTAGACCCATGGAAAGTGTACGGTAGTGCACGGTCTTCTCTCACTTAACCCCATTTAGACAGATGAAAAGAGTGCGCACGTGTGTGACTGTCTGGTGTGAGTGTGTGTGGGTGGGTGCCAACAAGAGAGAGAGAGGGGATACAGTACAGAAGCACTGTGGTTTCCGCTGTGACAGGTTGCAAATGACTTCCTGTATAGTGACCAAATACATGCTAATGAGCTAACTGTAACCGTCTGTCATGAAGCAAAAGTACCCAAAAAGAAGCAACTAAGATGATTGGCTATTCTCAAAGAATTCACAGTGATTACTATAGTGGACATGACAACGCAATCATTCATTCATTCGGGAATGTTTTTCACCAATGCTTCCGAAACTGCGTCATGTCAATGACTCCCAACTGAGTTTATGGTACTTATTGTGAGACTTCCTCATAGGTAGGAGTGAATCTATATACAGTATAATGCATTATATTTCACTGACAATATCACTGACAGTATTAGAGAAATGAAAAGGAGAATTATATGTATTTTTTTTACCGACCCCGTCTCAAAATATATCTTTTTCTCCTATTCTCTGCTTCGCTGCGTTCTTTAACATCGCTTGTGTTCTTATATACAGTATGTAATCTAAAGGATCATCGCCAAGATGGCGTGTGCAGAACCCAGCCGGTTCTGATAGATAACAAATAAGCAGAAGTGCTGTTTTTGGAAACACCCAGCCTGGTTTGGTTTACAGCTAGATTTGATGTGTGCTGCTCTGTGAATTCGATATGTCGATATTCACATTCTGCAGCGAGCCTGGAAAGTTTACTATGGATACTAGTTTGGAAATACTATGGATTTGAATCTGAAGAACGGAAAGCCGAAGGACAGTTGCAAGCCCATAGGTACTTTGTTGTTGGTTTCCTGTTAGTGATAGCTGAAACTATTGCTAAGCAACACTTTAACCTACCATTGCATAACCCTGTTGCCAATTTCAGCCAATCAGGAGAGAGTAGCCATTTATACCTTTAAACAACCTCATGAGCCGCCCCTCATGAGGTCTTTCTTCCGATCGGAAGTGATTCATAAGAGCAGTCCATAGTGTCACCACCAAATGTTTCATGATGCGGTACAACTACAAAATGACGTCACTTGCAATTTCTAAAACACATTCCTCTGAATTTCTGTTCTGAAAGGTGCACTCCCAGACGTCTCTGAACATGAACAAACTATGGACTTTTTTCCAGAAAACAAAAGCAACGATTGTCGGAGACAGTATGGACTGCCCTGACAGGTTACTGTGTGCGTGTGTGCGTGCGTGCGTGCGTATAGAATCCGCCCCAGGGATGAGAAGGGTTCGTACGCTCTGTGTCTGCTTCATGAGGATGAAGTCAGACACTATCGCATCGACAGAGACCGACAAGGGAAGCTGTGCATTCCTGACGGGAAGAAGTTTGACACCTTGTGGCAGGTCAGTAGATTACACCTGTGTATACCTGTACCTGTTTTGGGCATTGTCTGCCTTTATTGAATAACCTACAATAAGGTGACAGGGAATGGGGAGAGAGATAAGAGGTTGATAGTTGATACATAGGAAAGGCCATCTAGACCGGGACTCAAACCACATGCCGCGTGTTTGACATTGTTTTTTTTTTACATTGTATTTTTGGTTTTATTTTTTGACATTGTATTTTCGGTTTTATTTGTTTTTTGAAGATTAAAGGAGCAGATTGATGACTGACATTGAAAAGTTAAAGCCCAGTCTGCGATTTAATCAACTCGACGGCTGTATGGATGCTAAAACATTGATTCTACATATTGTGCCAATTGTTTACACCAGTGGCTTTCAACCAGTGGTCCCGGGACCACCAGTGGTCCATGAGAGGATTCCAGGTGGTCCCCAGCTAAATGATGGACAGTTGGTAACCAAATGGACCCTTATCGATCTGTAACTCTTGAGATTGTAAAATGAAACCAAATGGACCCTTACAGGTCCATTTGGTTTCATTTTATGCTCATAAGAGTTACAAATCTTAAATGGATTTATTGTCATGAGAGAACATACGTTTACATTGCCAAAGCAAAAAGCACAATCCAACAGTACATACTGTACATTACAACAAAAAACAAATGCAATCAATACAACAATTCAGTTGATGCAAGAATACACGCAATGATTGTTCTTTGGGGTGGTTGTGTTGCATCCGATAGCTATGGGAGTTTTTTTTTGTCATCAGTCATGTTTTCAAACTGTCCTTGGGTGATTGTGATCTGTGGAAGTATATTAGCCTGGCTAAAGCCAGATCGAATCAGCTGCTGGCAAAAAAATGCCTGTCAGCAGATTGGTCTGGAATAGCTCAATTGTTTACACAACACGGCACTCCAGAAAATTGGGGTGGCCAATCAGGGCACGGTTTTTAAATATGTTTGCATACTGTGTCCTGTGGCCACCCCGATTTTCTGGCGTAGGAAATGGGCATACAATATTCAACTATTCCAGACCAATCTGCTGACACACATTTTTTTGGCCAACATCTGATTTGGTCTGGCTTAAGGCTAAGCCAGGCTAGACGTATATGGCTCAGTCTCTACCTCTGTCTGTCTGTCTGTCTGTCTGTCTGTCTGTCTGTCTGTCTGTCTCTCTCTCTCTCTCTCTCTCTCTATCCCCCTCTCTGTCTCTTTTTCTGTCTCTCTTTCTCTCAGTTGGTAGAACACTACTCCTACAAACCAGACGGGCTTCTCTGTGTGCTGACAGAGCCATGTGCACGACCTGAGCATGGTAATGCATGTGCACACGCACGCGCGCACACACACACACACACACACACACACACACACACACACACACACACACACACACACACACACACACACACACACACACACACACACACACACACACACACACACACACACACACACACACACACACACACACACACAATATAGGGCTGTTCTTCTGATGTTATTGCAAAATATACAAACCACTTCAGGCCTATATACAGTGTACATTTCAGCAACATGTAATAAACTAAATAAAACTATGGCTGGTGACTATTTACAAATGTCATGGATGGAGCATAATGTTACGTCTATTTATGACTATGTGTTTTCTTTTATACATGTATTGCTGGGATTCCAGGCGAACACCCTGTAAGTATCATTTATACATTTATACGCAACATGCTACAATAACTTGTTTCTACAATAATTCAATGATAATTCAAAAAGTTCAAAATAAATCCAGCGTAAGCGATAGTTCATGGAGGCACAGAGGGCAGAAGGGTTTTTATTATACTCATCATTCTCAGTCAGTAATTCATTCTGTTTATTTAAATCAGCAGTCTCTCCCCATGTTAACTCCCCTCAGTCTCATTGGCTGTCAGCAAGTCACTCACGCCCACATTCAATCAGGTGTCTTTATAAGCACTAAGCAGTCAGTACTCTGTCCCCACTCTTTCTGCTAGCTGGCTCCATGTCCCTGTTCAGATGTAAGCGTTCAAATTTCCCCCACCTCCCCGGCCTCCTCCCTGTGGCAGTAGTTCTGAGTGGATAATTATGAGATGATCATGATATGTGGATTATAGCATTGTGGTGTCTAGTTCTGTTATGGGTATCTGTGATCATCATGTGTTCTATGGTCTGTGATATGTTCGGTGTGTGTTTGGAATTATTGTATCCGTGTTGTAATGTGTTTATGCTAGGCTCTGCTCGGGGGGTTGTTGATATCAGAGCTGTGTCTCGGTGCCGAGACACAGAAATCTGAGATATCAAATGTGATATCAGACCTATGTCTCGTTACATAGATTTGATATCACACGAGCAGAGCCACACCGCCATACTAACATGCAAAAGGTTTGCAATGAATCGTCTATGGTCATTCTGAGCCGAAGTGTGTCAATGAACTAATGATAATTCAAATCAAATCCTGGTGCTTCGCTGCAGGGAGGACTCTTCGTAGATCTCTTCGACAAATTCATGCCCACTTCCATAGTCGGTCGAATAAAGGTACTCTAAAGGATTCACTTTGATTGATTGATTGATTGATTGATTGATTGATTGATTGATTGATTGATTCATTCATTCATTCATTCATACATACATTCATTGAATGATTACAACTTGTGATAAAGTGCCTTTCATGAATAGGGCTTTTGGCACCATCTAGTGTTGTGCTGTCACCAGTGTCCAAATAAATAGAATAAATGAAGGAGTGAATGAATGAAATCTTTGAGGGTAAACACATTTGCTGTTGGCAGAAGTCGTTTTAAGAGATTATATTACTGGGAATCAAATAATTATGAGTGAATTATGTTTTTTTTTTTCCCGACATTTTCTTGACGCTTTTCCTGTTGTCTTGTTTTGTCTCCTGTATAATATTGTGACACAGAAGTGGAACAAGCATGATAAACACGAGACTGTCAACCCGTATGCTATCAGGGTGGGCAACAGAGGTACACGCATGCACGCATGCCTACAAACCTACACACACGCGCACGCACACACACACACTGGATTTTTGGAAAACACCATTTTGCCTATGATGACATGTAGGCTCACATCAATATGAACGTATATTGGTTGCAAAAAAATCTTGGCTTTGCTTCACATTGTGTTTGTTTACAAACAACAATGTACATGGTTGCAGAGGCGGAAGTCACTGATCATAGCCATAGCCTGGAGGGATGCAACGTTCCGATTTGGTTCAGAAACTTCAGAACCAGCCTTTAATTTCTGTTTCACTGCACCTTTAAACTTTTTTTGTTGTTTTTTTTTTGGAAGACATTCATATGCCATTGACGGAATATTCCATCATTACTGGTATTGCAATGGCATATTTTAGACTTGGTAGCAGATCTACAAGCTCACAAGAGCCTGTAGGTCTGCACCCAAACAGCTGAGCACAACAAACATAAAATTACTTGACTTTTAGTTCCACCGGATCTCTTCTTTGCCACCACTAGGTCCTCCCTAACATTTTAGGGGGTGTGTGTGTGTGTGTGTGTGTGCGTGTGTGTGCGTGTGTGCGTGTGCGTGTGCGTTACTGAGCAGATGATGCCATGCCCATGAGCACTGATGTGTATGAGAGTCCGTACGCCGACCTGATGAGTTGAGGAGTGCCAAGGTGGAACGTCATCAGATCGTCCTGGAGGACAGAGAGCTGGGCTCTGGGAACTTTGGCACCGTGATGCGAGGCGTCTATAAGATGAGGAAGTATGTTAACAGGGGATGATATCTTTGCTGTCAGGGAGGGAAAAAACACCTAAGCTTTGTGGAAAAATATACTGCTGCTTGAGCACAGATACCTCACAACCACCTTTACATTTTACTTGACAGAAGGTAAAAATACCGTCTCTGCCTCTATGTCTAATTAGACTCATATGCTATTTAGGCAGCCCAGGGCATGTGAAGGCAAGATTCCCAATAAAATAAGGGTCAAATCTAAATTTGCTTGTTTGTCCGTTCCTTGTTAGAACAAGGAACATGCTATAGTATTCTGTTTTTCATCATTTTTGGGGATTTCTGAAAAATGTCAAAATCGAGAATTTTCGACATGTATGTCGAAAAAAGAACGATTTTCGACATGTATGTCAAAATCGTTCTTTTCAGGGATTTTTGAAAAATCTCAAATCAACGAAAATGAGAGACTATAGTACATGGTACATGCTGTTTTTCATTGTTTTTGAGGATTTTCTAGGAATGTCGAAATCGAGAAAAAATGACACTATATTATGTCAAAAAACATTGTTTTTGAGGATTTTCGAAGAAAGACGAAATCGAAGAAAAACGTCAGGCTACTTATCGAACCGCTAAATGCCTAAACTGTAAATTGTAGAACGGAGAAGACGGTGGCAGTGAAGATCCTGAAAAACGAGAACGAAGACCCGGCGGTGCGCGAGGACATGCTGCGCGAGGCGGACCTCATGCAGCAGCTGGACAACCCTTACATCGTCAGGATGATCGGGGTCTGTGAGGCAGAGAACCTCATGCTCATCATGGAGCTGGCAGACCTGGGACCGCTCAACAAGTACCTGCAGAAGAACAAGTGAGTGCTACTGCATCCCCAAGCTCAGTGGTTTTCTACCAGTGGTCCTTGAGGGGGTTCCAGGAGAGTTGGTAACCAAATGGAACCTTATAAGATCCTTGACTCTAGAGCTCCTAAAATGAAACTACAGTAAATGGATGTTGTGCATGGGTCAATGTTGTTGTTTCTTTTGAGTGTAAGATGACCCATTTTTAAAATAAATTGAATATTTAATTGATGTGTTTTTCCAATTTTAGATTTTAAGCATAGAGGACATTTATAAAGTATCAAGTCAGGGGTTCTTTTAAGAGCAGATGCAGGGGGTGGGATTTGAGGAATCATTCTGTTCTGCCTGCTTGTTGATCACTTCAGTGCGATGGATCGCTAACATATGGCTGTCGTTGTTCTGTACAGACACCTATCCGTGAAGAACATCACAGAGCTGGTGCACCAGGTATCCATGGGCATGAAGTACCTGGAGGAAAACAACTTTGTGCACAGGGACCTGGCGGCCAGGAATGTCCTGCTGGTGACCCAGCACTACGCCAAGATCAGCGACTTCGGTCTGTCCAAGGCCCTGAAGGAGGGGGAAATCTACGAGGTATACAACCATATCATATCATATGAGATTTAAAGTCCCAGAGAAATGAAAATTATTTTTTCCAGACCTTTGGACCACACCTCATCTGTGGTCATTGTGGTCAGACAATGGATGCCAAAAAATGGGGATTTCTTCAAATTTTACTGTACATAAGAAGTTCATAAAAATCCAATTCGAATTAGTTCCTGAAAACAAAAACTTGCTGCGTGATGATCGACTACCACATCAATGAAAGCGTATTACTTAAGTGTAAAGTGTATTACTTGGTTTAAACCTAACCATCACACTAATATATTTACAGTATATGAAAACATTATAGGTTAGAAATAAGCCACAAAGAAGCAAATGGATAGAGCCCGTTGACCATCTTGTAAACAAATCAAAAGCAAACACACCATGTGTCTTTTGTGCCCATCTCCTGAAGGGATGAGATGCTCTGATTGGTTCAGAACATTCACAAACAGCGTTTCAGGTGGGATCATAATAAAATGCCCACCGTTTCTGTTTCACTGCGGCTTCAAGACTCTTCCAAAGTTGTTTAGGCCGATAAAGGATGAGATTTCCTTTGGAAATGCCTATCTACAATCTTGCAATCCATCAATCTGCTATTTTCAAAATATCCGATTCTCATGCAGCTTAATAGTCGCTGTTGTTAGTTTTCGTCGGCTTTTAGTTCTCGATTTGCAACACAAACTCTGTGAACTATGAATCTCAGTGTGTGCCGTCCTCCATTCCAGGCAACCGTCCATGGGAAGTGGCCCATCAAATGGTACGCTCCAGAGTGTATGAACTACCTGAAGTTCTCCACCAAGAGTGATGTCTGGAGCTTTGGGGTGATGATGTGGGAGGCCTACTCTTATGGACAGAAGCCATACAAAGTAGGAGGCTTACTTTATTTTTTGGTCCACCTCATCACCATATGTTTCCCTTAAATCACTGTATGCCCATCTCACCACCGGATGTCCACCCCACCACCGTATGTCCACAGGGCAAGAAGGGGACAGAAGTGATGCAGATGATCGAACAAGGCTGCCGGCTGGACCCTCCATCCAACTGTCCCAGGGATATATACGAGCTCATGAAGCACTGCTGGACGTACAGGTGAGTGACGCTTTCAAAATGTGCATTTTCCAATGAATAGTTTTACAGAAACTACGCCATGTCATGTCTGTGCCTATAATGTTTGGTTAGTGCACTAAAGTGAGCCATCATAGTACAACCTGTAACTAATTTGTTTCACATTATTAACGCAATGCAGTCATTCATGTCTCGTGGAGAATGGTGATGATGGTGTCAGATCTGACAACACCACTAAAGCACCAGAAGGAAATTGACATTTTAGACTGTAGGACAGTGAAAAAATGATCGGGGGCGATTAGCCATAGCTGATAGCCATATAGCCATAACTTGTGATTAAAAAAAAAAAAGTATGTATATACTGTATATACTGTATAATAGGGAGTTCTTGCTTCACGTTGTAACGATCCAACACTAATGTTGCAAATGTTGTCCATTACAGCTCAGAAGAAAGGCCTTCCTTTGCTGTAGTGGAGCCCAGGCTACGGGAGTATTATTACGACACGTACAATTAATTCCCGTTCATGCTCACTGTTTGTCGCGCTGCCCCGTCATACGGCAATGCATAACTTAGGCTTCAGTTTAGCCTTTAGTCTTCCTTACAACATTCAAGACTACTACAACTATGCAAGGATTAGAAAAGCGGACCGTTGACAATGCTTAGTACTGGAATGTAAACATGCATGAAAAGGTGCTGTAAAGTGGTGTTTTGGTTAAAGAAGTGTTAAATGGCTCTATATTGTGATAGTTACTCTACAGGCACTCTCTTCCGATTGGATGAAAATGGAAACCCCAACTAAAAAAACTATTTTATATTTATTACCTGTAGAGCAGGGGTGCCCACACTTTATTGACTTGAGAGCTACTTTCAAAATGACCGGTTCAACAAGATCTACACATCAAAAATGTGATTATCCCATTACTGAAAATTGACCCCTAGAAAGTGGGAGCTTTGAAATAGTGGTGATGGTGTTTCTTACTGTTATACAGTGTTTAAGAATAATGCACTTCATGCGGCAATAAGTTCTTACATTTTCCTCTTAGATTTCTTCCTAAGAGAATTTCTAAGAGAAGTTCAGTCAGATTCATGAAGCGTTCTTAAATAGGCATTTTGTTCGCAAAATTTGTTCTTATGGTGATGAATCCAAATCCTTGTAAGTTGAAGGGGTGTGCCAGTTCCTTCAAATTACCATAGGTAGACGCCCCACATATCCTAATTTGCATCCTAATTACCATAGGGAACCGCCCACCGATTCCCATATAAGGCATTGGGAATTCCCTCTCCTTCCTGTGTTTTACCCAGGTGGGTGTGGTTTTGCATGACTCCAGTCACACCTGTGTGTGATTGCAGCACTCAGAACACAGGACCTAAAATGGCTGAAATTAGCACAATACCCATGTTATTTGCAAAAGTAGTGGATAGTAGTGAATATAAAATGTTGGACTCTGGAGGGTGGGTATGAAGGGACAATTGGGTGGGGGTGTATGGGGATAAGGGTTATGAGGTGGGCTTGGTGGGGGGTTATAAGGTGGGTATGGTGGGGGGGGGGGGGGGGGGGGGGGGTTATCAGGTGGGTATGGTGGGGGGGGGGGGGGGGGGGGGGGTTATGAGGTGGGTATGGTGATGGGGGGTATGAGGTGGGCATGGTGGGGGGGTTATGAGGTGGGTATGGTGATGGGGGGTATGAGGTGGGCATGGTGGGGGGGTTATGAGGTGGGTATGGTGATGGGGGGTATGAGGTGGGCACGGTGGGGGGGTTATGAGGTGGGTATGGTGATGGGGGGTATGAGGTGGGCATGGTGGGGGGGGTTATGAGGTGGGTATGGTGATGGGGGGTATGAGGTTGGCATGGTGGGGGGGTTATGAGGTGGGCATGGTAGGGGGGGGGTTATGTGGTGGGTATGGGGGGGGGGGTTATGTGGTGGGTATGGTGGGGGGGTTATGAGGTGGGCATGGTGGTGGGGGGGGGGGGTTATGAGGTGGGTATGGTGGGGGGGTTATGAGGTGGGTATGGTGGGGGGGTTATGAGGTGGGCATGGTGGGGGGTTATGGTGGGGGGTTATGAGGTGGGCATGGTGGGGCAGGGGGGGTTATGAGGTGGGCATGGTGGGGGGGGTATGAGGTGGGTATGGTGGGGGGGTTGTGAGGTGGGGGGGGGGGGGGGGTTATGAGTAGGGTATGGTGGGGGGGGGTTATGGGGGCATGGTGGGGAACAAAATATTTTTTGTTTTGAAGATTTATCAAATATCCGATCTCAAGAGTAATGGAATGTGCTGTGAGCTTGTAGATGAGCTATTTTCAAAGTATAAAATGGGATTAGAAGAGTGGTAAAATATTGACAGCCTGGAATGTCCTCATGGACCCCTTGAGGTCCCCACACCAGACTTTACACATATTGTAGAGGGCGCTGTTTTCCCTTTTCTTTTCAGATTGCATTTAAGAGGCATAAAAGGCACCCTAAGAGTCCTCCTCAGTGTGCGTACATTTTGTTCTTACCTACGAACAAATCACAGCTAAGAAAACATTGAGGCATCCCAAAATGTTCTTAAAAACTTCTTAAGTGTGCCTAAGAACAAATTTCCTCTTAAGAACGTCTTAAGAACAGTTGGCGCATGAAGAATAATGCACTTAAAATAAAAAATAGAGGGGGAGAATAGAGCTGAGCAGTCCCGCCCCCTAGTGACGTCGCCCTTCCAGAAATGGATTCCCATTCATTTTCCTCATAGACTTTGGTGGCAGTCAAATAATTTGTAAGACAAAACAAAACAAAAACTGTTATATACTGCCGTTTTTTCTTCTTCTTACTCATTAGATATGTATGATAATATTGTGTTATTGTGTTAATATTGGGATTCAATTTCTGGAACGCGGGCAACGTTATGAAAGGGCCGGAACTGCTCCGCTCTATTGGAAGGGTTTTCTTGTATATGGTACTACTGACGTTTGAAAACAAAGTGACCATTATGCAGTATATATTAGGGGACTGTCATGTGATCTACCTGCACAGCCCGTGTGATCTACTGGGAGATCACAATCTACCTTTTGTGCACCCATTTTGTAGAGAGACACTCTTGTTACTGAAAAAAATCCCTAAAGTAATGATTACTATCACAAAAGAGGCCAGATAAGCAAAAAAAAAACATTACTTTTAAACCTAACATCACTTACACCATCTTTTATTGTTGAATAATGGAAATGTATGACCAAGGTAATGATTTTTTGAATGCAACCTTCTATTCATTAGAGCCGCACTATGTAACCTTTTTTAATGAATAGGATGTCCTATCTGTATGTTAATACAATATAACTTATGCAATGTGTATGATAGAGTATGTCGATGCATTATAACTTATATAATTGCGATGTCTCCCTGCCCTTCTATTTGAGACATTCTGATCGTGTCAAAAGTCATGTTTCACCTATAGACACAGGATCTGACAAAAAGAATCCACTCCGGGTTCAAATCCGGGGTGGAAAAGGAAAGTTAGTTAATGCAGTTTTAAGTCTATAACCACGGACCAGTAGTAACTCATAGTTTAGTCTTTTTTATGTTGGTTTCTTACTTGTATTTAATGTATTTTTGATTCACTGTAAGAGGAAATATTATATAAATGTGGCTTGTAAGATAGATTCTGCACGAGGTATGATTTTATTGGTTATCAACCTATAATATCGATTTGTATTGATGCAAACACCTGATTTACACATGGCATTTTTGATACACAGACATGCGTACGGTATTATGCAATTTTCTAAAGCGTAAATAATCCTCATAAATTCTCACGATACATCTTAATCCTAATGGTGAAATGTGCGATCTGGGCAGTTGGACTTTTTCAACTTTCTTTTAGTTAGATTAGATTTTTTTTTCTTTCTTTTTGTTTCTTCTTTTATTATGATAGGAAATGTCTGTATTTATTTTGTAGTCCATTTTTGAGCTAGTAATTTCGCTAGATTTCGCATGGTCGGGACATTAACACATCGCAGATTAGAGTATGTATGTGTAGCATTTATGATAATTTATGTTTGTGTTCACATATCCATACTTGTTTTTGTTTTGTTTTCTTACATTTGTCTACGGGTGCCAACTTGAGAAAAGAAAAGCGCAATGGTGGCAATTCAGGTATTATATTTATTTTTGTTCAGGGGGTGGCAGTGGCTGTGGCAGGTAGAGCGGCGACATTCTAAAACTTACACGGCTTGTGCTTAGAACCACAACCCGCTTCTGTTGACCAATGTGGAAGTGCATCTCGTCTCACCATATTCGTCGAATAGTTTTTGACCGTGAGGGACCGTCACCGTCAAAGACTTTTGAGTTGCACACAAAAGGCACAGAATAGTGACTACTGGTATGTTTCCCCCTGTTTCCCCTACAGTACGTAATCTTAGAAAAAACATGCAGTAATCCTGGTCTCTAAACTATGTCCACCTGATCAGCTGATCGGCCTGATGGAGGGGAAAGGAACCGGATGGGATAACGTGTTTCTTTCACGCGGGTGGAGTTCCCCCGTCAAATGAGAAATAATCAGGTTAGTCGTCAGGCATTGAGGGATGCATGCTCTCTCCAGGTCGGCAGAGGTAGTGTGGAGCCCAGTATTACATTAGATCAGGGGTTTTCAACCTTTTTGACTCCAGGGACCACCAATTATTCAGCATTTTAGCCACGGACCACCATTTGATTACATTTTCACACCAAAGACCTAAAATTAAAGAAACCTTTTGGTTTTGTCCACAATTCCAGACTGTATTTTGCCAACAAAACAGTGTAAACTTCTTCATTTAGTGGTGATAATTCACATGATGAATATTTTAACTCTTTAACTCTTGAGAGTGTAAAAAATTTCATTTTTACATTCTCAAGAGTTGCATCTGGTTAACCAACTGGAACCTTCTCAAGGCCCACTGGTGGTCCCTGGACCACCTGTTGAAAACCCCTGCATTAGATAATTGATTTCACACTGGGTGAAAAAATAGAACTATAAATAATGACCAATCCTAGTGTGTCAAGCCGTGTAGGGTTTGGAATGATGCGGTAGAGCAGCCAGTTGGGATCCGTGAAGTTCTCATCAAAGTGTCCTTGAGCAAGACACTGAACCCCTAATTGCTCCCGATGTTCAGGTTGGTGCCTTGCATGGTTTCCTCCTCCATCGGTGTATGAATCTGTGTGTGAATGGATGATTGTAAACTACGGTGGATGAAAAGTGCTATATAAATGCGTCATTTACCATTTATTCAGAAACCTCCATTGCATCACCTTTTTATACAGACAGAGTTTTATACATTCATTATTATCTCACTGTTTCCATGACAGCAGACCATTATGCAAGACTATCGATTTCAACATATTTGAACTGTTGAGGCATAGCATGACTCATAAATAAAGCATGTCTGCAAAGTATAATTGCTGTGTCTAATTTATAAAATAAAGCTGTTCATTAGAATGATTACACACTTACATACTTGTTGGTGAACTATTCTCTGCCCTGTCTTTTGTTCCAGTGGACCAAATCTCTTCCCCCGAAAATTGCCGATATACAAGCTTGACCTCAACTATGAGCCAGCCCAGAATAGGGATAGTTAATAGAGTTCAACTTTTCTAATACAGTTTAAAGGTTTTCAAAGTTTTGGTATTGACTGAATCCCTCACTAAAATGAAATCTATAGTTTTAGTTTCCTCTTATATTATTTTCTTGAATAGTCGTGAACAATCTTGCAACACTCATCCCATGCAGAATGTTATAAAACCAAGATGCAACAATGGCTGGATAACCATGTTTAGACATCTTTGTGAGCTTTTGGATCAGCAAAGAGGTCATTGTAATGCAGAAGGGCATAGGATCCCAGACCTTTGTGCCCCAACACCAAAATAATATTAACTTGACTCACTAACCTAACCCCAATCTAAACCCTGGAGGCTAATTATATGCACAACAACGTTGTGCATATAATTAGCCATACAACTCAGTGCATGCATTATGCCCTAAACCTAGGCTTGACGTATGCTTTGATGAATCTGATAACTATGATGATTACTATGAATTATGTTCTGTTGTAATGGGGATATGCATTTATAAACTTCTAGCCTGTTCATTTTGATCAAATAAAACTAAACTAGGAAGGGGGTTTTGCAACAATTGTGCCCAAAATCTATTGTTATTTCACTCATTCTGTTGAATTTTATTCAGGTTGTACAAACCCACTCACATCAGGAAGTGTAAACCTGCTTCTATAAGCGAAATGTTTGAGCTTGTTTGGCAAAAACCTGCTGTTTGCTAAAGCGTGCCATTTACTGAGCTGTCAAGCTACGGCTGCTTCAAGCCATGCACAGTCAGAGGTAAGTTAATTGTCTGGAGCCTTCACTGTGGCATCTGGGTTGCAGAGTAGACGTTTCAGGCCAGAGGGTCAAGCATGCAATTATCCTCCTCACTGTGTTTTTTGCAAACAGCTAATTGGTGCTATAATTCAAGATGTCATAAGGTTAAGTCATCTGGCCATTAGAAATGAATACCTGTAGTGGACCAATAGCATTAACAGTAATGTCAAGTTTTGTCAACATATTAGACCTGCAGAAATTGATTATTTTATTATTAGCAATGATCCTACCAATTACCGGTACCCAAGTAAACTTCAAGTGTGACTTTTTATATTTGTTCATATTTTTTATATTTGTTGTTATTCATCAGGATATTTGTGTGTGTGATACATAATACGATTCAAACTAATAGCCCTAACCTAACCCTATAACCTAGGAAGGAGGCTACTGGTGATTTTTCACCAGGCAGCCTAGATTAGTTGTAAAATGCCATCTGTGCCGCCGGGAGCCATGGGTGATATTTAACTCGCAGCATGGGTGAGTGTACTGTTATCTTGACTGACCACGCAGGTCTGACCATTGACATAAAAATTACACCTATGTGAACTGAGTGATGCTGGTGAAACAGTGCCACTTTTACTCCTACTGGTAGGTTAAACACATATACAGGTATACAGGTGTAGGGACATGAGCAAAAAGCCAGGCCTTGGAGTGGTTGCACCACTCAAAAATGTAGACACCTCTTTCGACTCTGAGGCACGTGATGGCGGCAACACTACCTGTTCTGAAGAAGAAATGGGTCAAACTGAACAACCAACATGTCAATTTGAAGCTATTATTCTCTGCTATCAACTCACAGAAAAATAAAAAAAATACTGCCTGATGTGTCTGTAGCCCCCATGACTGTCTGCCCCACTTAACACACATTCAGACCAGACAACTGTCTGACAGTACACTAGCCTCGGTGCCTGCAGACATTTTGTCTAAAAAAATAAATGCAAACATGCTAGGAAATCTGGAGTGAACCTTACATTTGACTAACCAATACGAGAGTGGTAAGGCCGTGTGGTGGGCGCACAGATCGTTGAATCAATAAGATCCTTTAAGTGTTTTTGCCGGCAAATGCAAATCTGCGTCTTTTCGACCAGAAATCACAATGCTTGGGGCAAACAAGTGCACTTACCCAACTTTCTATTGTTGGTTGACCACATTTTTGACTGGGCAGGTATTTGGGAATTACATTTACTGTACAGCAACTTACAAAATATGTCAAATATGTCAAATCTTTCCGGCTACATTATATATTACAAGGAAAACTTGAGAGAATTTGTAAATAACTTGTAATGTTCTCCAAAAATAGATGAGCCACAAGCTCACAACCTGTCAGAGCATGATTCGCTGTGAGCTTGTAGATCTATTTTTAGTGAAGCTCAGTATGAGCTTGTAGATCTACTATTTTTGGTGATTGGTGAAGGGACTTGGGGCTATGTCTTGCACCAACCCTTACCCTTAACCCTTAAGATTTACTAGGCCCCACTCAGGACAGCAGTTAGTTCAGTTAACATCATTTTGATGAATACCTCACTCTGCTCAGTCTGATAGATCTAAAGTAACCTAAGTAAATTATCTTTAAACATTTAAACCTGACCTTATTCCTAACCTTAACCCCACTAAAACGGTGCCAATGCCTAAACATATTCCTAAACCTGACCCCATGCAGTAAAACTATGCCTAACACTAAAGTTATTTTAACCTTATTCACAGTAAAACAAAATAAAGAATACATTTCACCAAGTGGTGGGCGTGAGGCTGGATGGAGCACTTTTAAATATGGCCATCCCTACACGATGAGCACGGCCTTTTGCAGTCAATTACTGTTCACCTTTTAACTCTATAATTCAATAGAATCAAAAGAGCAGGACAAGCCTATATAGTTTACATTCTTTTCAAATGGGTTAATGCGTGGCTACATTTGCTGAATGGCAGAATTACATAATGCCATGTGTGCTCTAAACTGCCCAGTAGCTCTATTGGATTTGTATTGTATTG
This sequence comes from Benthosema pterotum, assembly GCA_039105355.1. Taxonomy (NCBI): domain Eukaryota; kingdom Metazoa; phylum Chordata; class Actinopteri; order Myctophiformes; family Myctophidae; genus Benthosema; species Benthosema pterotum. The sequence goes on along the minus strand of CM076985.1, from coordinate 23,193,878 downwards.
CGCATAATAAGTGCAGCTGTTCCGCTTATGGGTAAATAAATACAAGGGCCAAATATAGTGCCATTAGAAACCTTTCCCATATGCTGCTGAATGAATGAATGCATGTCATGCAGTAGGATGAGGCGAGGCTACATGATACACAGTATACAGTGCTGGTGCATCTGTAAGGATTATTTTATGATGCAAATTATTGTTATGATACTGCTTTTGTTTTTTGTAACCTGTATGTTATGTATCTCCGCTCTACAGAGTACCTTTGCCTTTTGAAACTCTATATTTGCACAGCACATTTTAGTAAGTAATCTGCACTCACAGTTCACATTAGTGCACTATGGAGAGACTGCAATACAGTGTGTATTGTAGTGAGGTTCTCAGGTTTTATTGTAGTGCGAGGTTTTATAATTTGTTGAGTTGGATTGACTGGATGGTTAAACCTTAACCAGCCCAAACTGCCACAGGGAATGGTTTTGCTATTTATGATGTATTCATGTTGTAGCGCGAAAAGGGATTGTTGTAGTTCTTAATAAGAGTTTAGTATATGATGTTCATTGTTGTATACAGTTTATTTAGGCATGTTCAGAGGTTGAATACACCTCTATAAAATGTAACTAAACATAATTGTAGTAGAATAAAAGAACAATATTTGCCTCTAAGATGTAATGGAGTAAAAGTAATGGAAATTGAAAATACTCAAGTTAAGTAGAAATAACTCAAAGTTGAATTGTAGCCTACTTAAGTTGTTACAACAGTGCCTATCACAGAAAATGTAGTTGGGGGGGATACCCCCTGTAGTAGCACTGAGAACCCACTAGGGGTCATGAACCCGCGTTGGCTGCAGAGCCATGACTAGCTCAAGGCATGTATGGTCTTCTCACAGCGGGGGGCGGGGCAGGGCTTTATTGTGAGGAAGAGGAGGAGGGGAGGGTTATCGGCTGTGTCATGTCGAGTGAGTGAATGTTGCCAGGTTTGCTTATTATTAAGTGACTTTGAGCTTCCCCCCTGCGCGGTCGTTGGTCAAGTAGGCTAGTTTGTAAATATGGAATGGTTATTATTCATTGTTTTAAGCTGGTTTCTTGAAGGAGAATTCCACACCAAAAGGCTTTCTCAACTTTATTTGCAGTTGATTTACTACCAAAAAGTGGATCAGGTTTTTTTTTTTGCTACCATGTCGTAGTGTGTTGACACTTAAAAGGTGGGGGCGTGGCACACATCTATGCTTGAACCACTGCTGAACCCAAAGTGAAAGTGAGTGTCAACACACTATTGACATGGTGGAGAGATAATATAGGCTATAGTAAAAAATGCATTTTGGAGTCATGTAAATATGTGAATTTGAGCAACACCCATTAGCCCCATTTTAAGCTTATTTTTTGGGTAGGGGAAACAGCCGAGTGTTTTCACAAATTTAAATAACAACTGGACCCCTTTTGTGGAAATAAATCAACTGCAGATAAAGTTAACAAAGCCTTTGGTGTGGGATTCTCTAAGTCTCTAGTCGAAAGCTATCTGGGATTTCTTCCTAAAGTCAATTTGTCAAGGAAAACAATGCATCTTCTTAGGCCTACTCCTTGACAACGGGTACGCACACGTTTTAACTATGTTCTCTTTTGTGGTATTTTGTGCCCAAACTCTATAGATTTGTCTGTGTCTGATGAGTGCTGCAAACCGACTGTGAAAGTGGAGTTGCCATGGCAAATAATTGGCTGACACAAGAGGCTGGAAATAGCACAGGTGAGCGAACTTTGGCTGATTTATAGGCCATCGGCCAGCTGTACACAGATGTGGTGCATTTATACTTTCCCTTAATTAATTTCCTTCTCACACACACACACACACACACACACACACACACACACACACACACACACACACACACACACACACACACACACACACACACACACACACACACACACACACACACACACACACACACACTATCTCTCTCTGGGGGGCTTGTTCTCATAGGTTGCCTACGTTGTCTCGCAAAACCTGGCAACACTCGTCATGGTGAGTGTGTAGGAGAGAGAGGCAGAGAGGTAGAGAGAGGGGAGGGGAGGGGGCTGATCATCGCACTGGTCCTCACCACGCTGAAAGGATGCTGATGTGAGTGTGACTGTGACAGACAGTATAACGCTATCATCTCGGCACAGTCACAAGTCAACACAAGACCGGAGGGGGAAAACATCTTTTTCTGATCTTTGGAACCTCGAGCAGGTCTGGTAAGACAACACTATTGGTCTAAAGGTCTTTCTGTTGACTTACTTTTCTTTTCCTTCTTTCTTTCTTTTGCACTGTAACTTTTTTTTACTTCTTTGTTTTGTGTATCCTAATTGTGTTCCCTGTGCTTGATGTTCTGTTTAAACTAAGCACATTAAATTGAACATGAAATGTTCTATAGCCTATATGAAAACTGCCATGCCTTGTCTATCTGATAATATTATCCTCAGTAACAAGGTTGTGAGTAATTTCACAACGTTGGACAATAACAATTCTTCTACATTCTCTAAAGGTGTAGATTTCTAGTAAATTAAGTAATGCTGATTCTTTTACAAAAATGTAACTCTTGGGGCAGCAAAGATACACACTCAAGAGTGAAATATCTATACAAATATAGTCCATTTATCTACCAACTCTCCATCAATTCGCCCAGACTCTGAGGACTACGGGTTGGAAACCAATGGCTTAAACAGTACTTGGCAAACTATAGACAATAATGATAATCTACACAACCACTTCTATAGTTACTGTACAAACAAATTAACCTAAAGCTTTACAGTGACTACAGTGTTCAGTGTTCAATTACTGTATAAGCACACATTACAGTGGCCACTCGATCCTGTTGGACGGTTTGCACTCTTTAATGTTCTTAGGATTAGACCCTTCCTCATCCAAGAGTCGGTTCAGCTAGTCATATCAAAGCTTGACTATGGTAACTCTCTCCTTACTAACCTACCAGTATGCATGTGCACTTAAGCCTCTCCAATTGATCCAGAATGCCGCAGCACACTTTTCTCCACTCCCCTTTACTGGCTCCTGGTCGCTCCTGGTCACACAGATTTGCAACCTCTGATGCTGGCCTTCAAAGCATCCAAAGGTGTGGCACCTCCATATCTTCAAAATATGATAGTATAGTAGTATAAACCTTCCTGTGCACCAGCCCAGCCAACACAGGGAGACGACAGAACCTTCACTAAACAGCAGGGACAACACTCCACACATACCAGACTCTTCTCCTTTTTGGCTCCAGAGCTATGGAATGCACTTCCCTGCCGTAGTCTGAAAACTCACCTCTTCAGACTCCATCTTAGTCCGCAGCACTTGCCGTAACACTTAAACTAGTCCTTGACAACCGTACAGGTATATATATACAAAGGCTATATGTAGACATAGTTCTTGTCTGCTCATCATGTGAAAAGGGACATTTTATGAGTGCTGGCATGTTCTATTCATTATACTACTGAGCCTCACACCTCAAAGGAGTTTCTTAACATGGAGTGTTGAAGGTTGTATTTTAGTTGCCTCGGCAGTATTTTAGTCCTCTTTATATGTAGACGTACCACTATAGATTATACTACATTGTATAGATCTTCTGTTAGGCAGATGTTAGGTTCTTAGCTTGCTTATCTTCCCCCTATATTTTACATTAACCACTTGAACTGTCACGTCTAATTCCCCAGGGGCCATTAGCCAAAAAGAGCAGCCTCAAGTACAAAAGCCAAACGTCTCGCTTGTTCAAGCACTGATGGTTTAATTGCGTTTGATGTCTGAAAGCACACATTTAACATGAATGTGTATACTTAGTGTGTAGTATAGTGTTGGGTCTCCTGCTGTGTCTCTCCTCTGGCCTGGGGTTATAACTATAAGGGAGGGAGCAGGCAGCTGGCCAGATGTAATGCACAGTGACAGCAGTGAAGGAATAGGTCACCATGGTGGAGAGACTGGCAGGGAGAGTGGTGTGTGCACTGTAGAAACCCTCAGTAACCATTTAGACTGCATGGGAATAAGCTCTAAAACATGTTGTGGTTCCAGAATAGACCATTAATTTTTTTTATCTTGTTTAACATCAAACCACATGCGCAGGTTCCTGGTGAATCATGTTTCTGTGATTCTGTCTTTCTTTGATAAATCCGGCATCAGGTTCTAAATGAGAGTGATACCAATGTGACCAACATGCTTTACATTACATTAGTACACACTAGCGCTCTGGAGTTGCGGAGCCATAAAAGGTCAATGCTTGGTCCTGAACTTTTACATTCAAGTCGTTACTCATTTAGCAGAGTTGCAAATTGGTTAAATTAACTCTGAGGATGGATGTGTGTGTGTGTGTGTGTGTGTGTGTGTGTGTGTGTGTGTGTGTGTGTGTGTGTGTGTGTGTGTGTGTGTGTGTGTGTGTGTGTGTGTGTGTGTGTGTGTGTGTGTGTGTGTGTGTGTGCTGGAGGAAAGAAAGTGATCAAAGGTCAATTTGTTCTGAACTACAATCAGATCATGTATCCATCATTTAGCAGAAATAGAATTAACCCTTTTTACTGTGTGTGTGTGTGTGTGTGTGCGTGTGCGTGTGCGTGTGCGTGTGCGTGTGCGTGTGCGTGTGCGTGTGCGCGTGTGTGTGTGTGTGTGTGTGTGTGTGTGTGTGTGTGTGTGTGTGTGTGTGTGGGGTACAGGGTGTGTATGTGTGTGTGTGTGTGTGTGTGAGAGAGAGAGAGAGAGAGAGAGAGAGAGAGAGAGAGAGAGAGAGAGAGAGAGAGAGAGAGAGAGAGAGAGAGAGAGAGAGAGAGAGAGAGAGAGAGAGAGAGAGAGAGAGAGAGAGAGAGAGAGAGAGAGAGAGAGAGAGAGAGCATATGTGTGTGCATGTTTTTGTGGGAGGCATAGATAGAGAGTGATTCATTTCCAGTGCTGGCCTTTGATTAGCCCCTCAATCACCATCAGCCTTTGAAAGCGTCGTCATTTATTGACCACGGCAGCTTTCCCATGCCCCCTCCGTCTCCTCTCCCCCTGACCCCCTCCCCCATGGGCCGTCCTGTTCACCTCCTGTCATCCATATGGTCAATAGCTGCTTAGCGCATACCTTGACTGAGGAAGGGCCAGTGGTGTAAAGTAACTAAGTAGATTTACTTAGGTACTGTACTTAGGTACTGTACTTAAAGGGATATTTCACTTTCAAAAAAACATTTCATCGTCTACTCTGTTTCATGTGAACACCTTTATTATTATTATTACCGTTATTTTCCAAAAGATTTATATACAACGTACATTTGAAGTCAGACATTATGCATAATGACTGCATATGCGTACTTATTTATTACATTTTGATCCCAATGGTTTTCTATAATAGAGCATACATTCTGAATTCCTGAATTCTGGAGTTCTACATTGATACTTATACTTAAGTAAAACATTTGAGTAGGTTCCCACTACTGAAGAAGGGGCTTATTATTCACGGTGCTGCTGACCGCTGTAGATTAGGTGCTGCATAGGCAGCACATGATGCCATGAAGGGAGCATATACCTACAAAACACCTTCATTCTTGCTGAATTCAGAGAAAAAACAGCCAAGACTCAAACCCCTATAGCCACCGTCCCTCTTTTTCTTTCCTGGCACGTCATATTAATAGGCGTGTCGCATTGCGACTCATTGTGACCTTGTTGAAAATTGGTTTGGGGGGAAAAGGGAAGAGACCCTGGGATATGCAGGTCAAGGAACCACAGCAGGGGTTCTGAAGCTCATTTTGTGTCCAGGAGCCCTAATTTAATGTGTGTTAAATCGTGCCATAGACCTTCATTTAAAAAGTACTCTCTAGTCTAGAAGATTTGAACACGTCCCAAATATTTTATAGAAACTATACTTTTCAAAAATAGCAGATTTGAGCATGGACCTCCTGGACGTCACTGAAACCACTGTCAGGCCGAAACCAGCCAACTCCAAAATATATCTTCATTCAGGAAATGAAAATAATAATAACAATATTGCCTGATTAAAGTTGCTACTGTGACTTTATTGTCAGATACTGCTGCCATTCAATAGTATCATCACTTTACACAAATCCATCCAGGAGTTAGGAGTTCTGGTTTGTCCATAAGAGCAGGTGACATCTGTGTAGCAGACAATTTGATGAGTCCCAAAGGAGTTAGGCGGCTTTGTCAAAAGAACATTTTAATTTGAAACTGTTAAAGATGGAGTGCCGTGATTTTTTTCTACCCTAAAACATGATCATCAGGTATTAATGTTATATGAAAAGTAAGATTTTTTCCCCAAAAGTGTACAGTGTTTGTTAAACTGTCATTTTTATGATTCCACCCTACCAGTTCATTAAGTATGCCTGGTTTGCCTGGTGGGTGGTGATGGGTGGAGATCCACCTGAACTGAAGCCACACCCACAGCTTTAGTTGCATGATAAAGGGGGAGGAGTTAGGGGAGGGGCTCCCCCAGGAAGAAACCCTAAATACAAAGGGAAGACATCATTGCACATAAAAAACACACCAAGGGGTCTATTTACATACTGCCACCTCTTAAACATGTACAAAATTGGAAAAAATACAAAAATCACGGCACCCCCACTTTAAAAAAAAACATTGAATTTGACATGACACAACAAAAAACAATATTACATACATAAAGACATGAAGACAAGAGCAAAGTCCATCACCTAGATAACTCCATGACTACAACTCCTCATTTAGCTTGAAAGCCTCACTGGTGGAGTCTGACCTTATTGTATTGCGGAGACACTATATCTCCTTCCAGAAGGTAGCAATTTATATTCTCCATACAAAACGTATAGTGTTTGAAGTAATATTCCTTTCTAAACTCTTGATTTACTATACCGTATCATAGCTGAATGACTCACATATGGTAAGGTAACAGTCTTTGTCTTGTTAAACAGTGGCATTGTTGTGGCCTTCTGTCACTGTGGCCACAGAACAGATGCACCATCAATTAATGTTTCTGACTTGTAAAACATTAGGGAGCATGGAGTGGAATTTGGAAGTGCTCACTGGAGATCACTAAAGGGTCCTGTGTTCCACCTGTTTCTTAAATGTGACAATCAATGCAGAAGGCAGTAGGATGTTGATTTATTGAAAATCGCTTTCAAGCTAACCATCTGATCACGATTTCTTGAGAGGAAGTAGCTCATACAACTTATAGGTCCTATAGGGTGGATTTTTACGAAACAGATAGAAAGAGGATAATTAAAGCTTTCCGTACAGCTGCAGTGTTGATGAGTTTAATGTGGACTTTTCCGGCTTGTATATGCTGTCAAGGATTAGAACGTTGTTGTTTTTCCACTCAGAAGGCGCTTCCGCATGTAACTTCCGGGTATCCATGATGTCACACACATCGTTTAGAGTACTCTACTGTATAGGAGATCGACTAAGCTTGTAACATGTCTAAACGTGTCACAGCTCCGCTCATCCATACAGGGTTTAAGTGGTTATAAAATGTCCTCTCTGACAACAACCCAGCAGGGATGTTATTCAACGCCCTCCCACTAGGATAGAAGACTTAGGGTTTTTTTCTCCAATATATCTAACCCCGGATTTAACATAAAAGTGCACCACCAGGCACATGTTGGTCAGACGGGGGATGAAATGAGTGGTGGTGATGACCTGGCCTGGCCTGTTTAAGCTCCATAAGCTGCAGTCTGTATACTGCTCTAACAGCTCTTGAAGGACAGAATGTACACATACAGTATAGGCAGCATGTGTTCATACAGTATACTATGCCTACTATATGTATACTGTAGAGCAAGGGGTCCAGGGAAGTCAATGATTTTTCAGACCAAGCATTCAGCTGGGAGAAAGAGACAGATGAAACACAGTTTAAACGTGTGTTGCAAATAGAGATTATAGACTTGTTACATTAGACAACATTAGACATAGAGTCCAGAGGAAAGCATATAGTTCTATATACAAATATATATATTCAGGTGCTGAACTAAAGCATATGTACAGTATTCAAGGAAGGAGGTCTGCATACTGTTTGAAAGCTCCCAGACTACAGTATATCAGTTGGACCTTCTCCCATATGGAAAACTTTATATACTGTATGTCATATATGCAAACTCTTGAAAGTGGCACTGATAAATGTGATATTTTCCGTTAAAAATGATGGCTATAGAATAATAGCCAAGTAGGAATCAACCCCTTGTAAATCCACTTTAAAAGATGTAACACCATAAAACCTTTATCCAGGTATCAAAATGGAACTCTATGATCAGTAGAGTTCTAAGTAAAACCTGAAATAATTCGGACACTGACACTTTAAAAGTAAATTTAAAAAAAACAATTTACTTAAATTCAAATTAGAGCGTTACAGTTGCAAAGGATAGGGTAGGGTATAATGTCCACAAAATAATCCTCTTCGGCAAAAAAGCAATATCACATCAGTTACCGGTACAAGCATTTTTATGATTTCAGTCAGTAGTTGTCGCCTTTCCATAGGTTGGTTTGTCATGACACCGGGCATTGTCATGATGGCATCATCTGGCGACATTTGGTCTGAGGCCGGGATTTCTTGCTGGACACGTGAGGTATCTTGTTCAGACCAGTTTGCCTCATTATCACGGTGACCCAATTAAGGGTTGTCGTCATTGTCGTTCTCATCTTGGTTTTTATCTTAGACATGATATGTTTTTCTCCGGGACAACCTCCTCTTCAAGGAACATCATTTTCCAATGGTATAGTGGGTATCTGGAGTGGACGACAGCTGATAGAATCAATACACGTGCGGAACATTAGAGAAAAATAGGTCATAATGTGACAGGGCAGTCCTGCACACATGTACATTGCAAAATCAAGATAAGTATGGTGAGGCGATCTCACACATACAGACATTTTTAACATTGTTATAAGAGATTATCACAAAAGCATAAAATAATAAAACATAATGAAATATTAGATCCAACAGGCACCTTTCATACAATCCTGATATAAGAGGATAAAGTTAATCTAATTTTATAATTTATAAGAATCATATATAACATTCAAAATACATCAATAAATCCACAGTATTTTTTTTATAATGTGGCTTGTATGAAACCTGACACTTTCAAGAATTCACATGTGACATTTATACAAAATTTCCCATGTGAGCTAGTAAATTCTCTGGGAGCTGTAAAGGAGTGTGCAGACCTCCTGCTTTTACAACATTATCATCAGTGTTGTGTACTTTTTAGACAAGAGCTACAGAAGCTCTGTGCAGGCTTGTGTAAAGCCTGCAACATTCTAGGTCAGTACCAACTACCAATACATAGTCTGAAGGAGCTGGAATGCCTTAGCTTTGCTTTTACTGCTTGTTGTTTGTAGTGTTTTTCCTCTGTGACAGGTTCTCTCTCTCAGCACATTGAGGAAGGGGATGCCCACATCAGTGTTTTTAGAGCGCCGTTTTCCAAACGTTTTCCCCATCTTCTCTGAGCGCACGTGCGTGTGTGTGTGTGTGTGTGTGTGTGTGTGCGTGTGCGTGTGCGTGTGCGTATGTGCGGGATTAATACAAATCGTAAAGCGCTTTCGAGCAGGGTACTATACAGTAAATGCACCATTTACCATTAATGAGACATCAGTGTTGCCAGGTCTGCTCATTCGAAGTGACGTTGTGCTTGTTTTTTTGTTAAGTTGCTTGTAAACGTGTATAGCGTTTGCCTCTTGTTTCCAAAGTGTTGCTTATTATTTGGGTTTGCTCCCAAATGTTATTGTTTAAACAATCGGTCCTCAAACATTTCCAGTTCGGATAACCAAATGAATGTGTTCCCGACCCCCATTCTGGAATGGTAAAATATAAACATTTTACACTTTTACCTCAAAGTAGATATACAAGTCCACAAGAAATCACATATTGACGGCTTCTGAGCTTGTAGATCGGCTATTTAGAAATTATCTAGGTTTAATATATTGAATATTTATCACTGCTTTTGGGCTTGTTTTCAAAGTTCTCGTTTCTGATTCTTCTTTCAAAATCTGGCAACACTGGCCCCCATGACAGGAGCAAGCGTTCTCATGTACACACAAAGGCTTTCTAAGACGCTTTTTTTGACTGCTCAGTCAATATTTATCGTCTTTCTGGACAGAAATCCTTTTCGTTCTTCTCCTCCTTCCCTGAGCTGGCACACATGCATGCAACGCATGCATCGCTGGGTCTCTTCGTACTATAGTGACGCATATAAATCAAATGCGGGTCCATTTGTGGTGAGAAGTTGCCCTTCATAGAGGTCATGGTGGAGACTGAGAGCATCATGAAGCATGGCCTGGTGAACACCTCCTGTAGGCTAGTAGTCCATACAGGCAGGCAGACTGAAGCCAAGTGAAGTCACATGCAGTCCTGTGCACCTTCACTTAATGCAGTCCACAGGTTAATACTGACATTATTGATTTCAGCTGTTACAAATTGCTCTCCACTGTAGTTATATGAGATGACCATATAAAACAGTATAATACAGGTCATTAGTAGAATTTTAGTCAGTCAGCAGTGGGATTTTATTGTGGTCCATTTAAAAAGCAGATATACATATTGTTGCACACTCTAGTCCACTCTAGTGGCACTGATGTGTAGGCTGAACGAGGCTTAACACATTTTCAAACATTGGTTTTACAAGATAATTGGACAAGACAAAACAAAAAAAGGAATGTAACCATTCGATTTATAGCTTATAGATTTTGCCTACAGTAATAGAAACGTTCAAACATTGGGTATATTAAAAGGACCTAAAGCAAGATCGTCTCCGTCAAGTTGAAAACTCAAAATATGGCCTAAACTGTTACTTACTTTTTAGGAAACCAAAGCCATTGACTTACGCTAGAAATGTCCTCACAAGAAGGTCCAGTCTTGCATGTGGCGACGTCATCGATCTGTCGGTCTAACGTCATAAATATTTGTAGAACAAGAACTCGCTTCATTCCTTTCTTCAAACCTTGAACTCAAGTCGGGGTCCATCACACCCGGAACTGTGAAAAGGCAAGAACCCGCCCTAAAATGGCGTCGTCGGTGTCAGAGCTGGCGTGCTGTTACTGCGCCAGCATCCTTTTCGACGCCAATCTCACTGTCACAGAAGACAGGCTCAGCGCGCTGCTGGGAGCCGCTGGCATCCCCGTGGAGCCCCTCTTACCCGGCCTGTTCGCCCAAACCCTGTCCGGCCCCGGCACGGGTGCTATGGTCAGCAGCCTGGCAGCCGGCCGTGTCGGCGGGGAGGCCCTGCACCTGAACCAAACCCCTGGTAGAGGTGAGCCTGGGTTCAGCCCACAGGCCCCGCCCACTCAGCTGGGTTCTGTGTTCTCTGGGTTCTCTTGAGCCATGGCTCAGAGTCTGACAATCAGGCTAGGTAGAGGTGGGGGAGAGGTTCACACTACTGTAGCCATTGAAACCTATTGGGAGGATGATGATGAATACCTTGAAGAGTCTGATGACAGCAGCGGCTACGGCGAAGTTTTTGGATGATAAACAATTAAAGTAAAGTAAATATGGAATAAACAACAAACAATTGTTTTTCAGCCTCAAAACAAACTATGGTTGCACTGTAAGGGAAATTCTTGGCTGAAACCAAATACCAAATATAGGACCCAGATGGCTGAAAAACCAAATAGCCGAATATGATTAGTATTTTATATTAAAATATTTTATTTTTTGCTGCTAAGCCTGAAAGCTACCCAATTATGGCAAGAGTTTTCGTGTATAGGACTGAATTGGTGAGCTGATGTGTGCTGCGACCATGCAGTTATGGATGCACATTTAATACAGCTTAATTCTCCATCATGCTGTCTCGTCACTGCTAACATGGCTTATATCACTTTAAGAATTGTGTTTATTGTGAGGAATAGCACTGTGACACGACAAATGGCCTAATGTCTGCAGGGCTGGCTTGGCTTTTTGTAATAATAATAAATAATCAGCATCTAGTAATTGTAAATATTTGGATTTGGATTTGAGATGCAGGAGAAGTTTTTGGGAATACTCCAGTAGGCTACAAAGTACACATACGTCAAAGTTGTAGCCTGCCTACGTGAGTAAAGTACTAATACAATATACAGTAGATATACTGTAAGTGTGGCTGTCATCATTCATCTTCTTTGTTTTCCTGTCTCTCCACTGCTGATGTTATTGCTATTGTCATGATGATGACAAGGCCCTGCAAGCACTCTGACACTCATTTGATGAGTAATGGCAGCGCATGAGTGCGTGTGCGACTGCGCGCGCATGCATGTGTGCGTGTGCCTGTGAGTGCGTGTGCATGTGCACACGTGTGTGCATGCATGTGTGTGTGTGTGTGGCACACGTGTGTTGTGACACTGGCTAAATGTGTCCGTCATTCTAGAACATTTCCTTAATTCACAGTGAATGTCACTCGATCATCAACCCTAATCCCCCGAGGCATGACGCACACGTGCACGTGCACACACACACACACACACACACACACACACACACACACACACACACACACACACACACACACACACACACACACACACACACACACACACACACACACACACAATCAATCTGTTCGGTTTAGCCATGACATTTAAATTCCAGTCATCATGGCCACTTGTTTTTCAAGAGGGATGAGCACACCATACAAGCAACATAACTCGATCCCAATTCTAATGTCCCTCCCAGGGGTCCTCAGTCAGAAGGGAAAAGAAAAACTATGAAATATGTCGTCTAGCTTTTCCAAAATGTTCTTTCTTGACAAATCTTGTAGCCTATCCACCTTTTGATTATGGCCCATAATGCATTGTGATTGTGTGTGCTGCAGATCCTGTTGCACACAGGGGAGGGGTCGCGGGATGAGTCGAGGAGGGAAGCCACAGGGACAGGCTTCCCGCCTTGTCCCCACCTACGATCCCCTCCCACAAGTGCCGGCTCAATCCATGTTTGTTGTAATGCTGATGTGATGCCAATGTCAACAGACCTTTGTTAGTCTAGTGGACTGCTGCGCTGAATTGAAATCTATGCATCTATGCTTTGTGGGTTCAAATCCTGTACCACAATTATATTTTTCCCCAACAATCGCAGACTTTAAAATTTCAATAAATATAATTAAAGTTAGGTTTAGGAATAGTCTTATTGAGGTTATGTTCAGGGTTAGGTTTGCGGTCCAAAACACAGCCCAGCGCTCCCTTCTGCACTGACAAAAAACAGACCCATCCTAGGAAAAAAAAAATCTAGCCAGCCATGCGCTGCACACACTCTAGAGCCATTTGGTAGAGAGTTGCGACATTAAGGGGGTCAGAAAGTAAGCGCTCGAGCGCTGTTCATGCAGCCTGAAAGAGGGACAACCTGGATACACTGTTTTCAACGAGGGCGGTGCAAATAAGAGCTATTTTAGGCATGCGTACAGCATGCTATGATGTTAACTGTTTTAACGTGTTGAACAGTAACAACTAAAGTCTTCGTAATGATTATGTTGTGAATAAAGGGATTTAAGATCTTTAAAGCTAGGCTGCTGCCTGTGTCCACTGCACCGCCTACCTCCGATACAGGACTTATTGTCCCTATTCAGGACTTATTGTCCCTATTTGTTGTCCCCATTCTCAGTAGAAGCCTATGTAGAAAATCCGCCATTTACTGACCCGACCAAGTGAACGGAATTTGCGTATCTCTGTCTATACAATATGGTTCTGACTTTTCCCGAGCTCTTTACCATCTATGAAGCGAGAAACAATGGAAGCCTTCCGAGGTGTGGGTTCAAGTGAAATATACTGTATTTTCCGGACTATAAGGCGCACCTAAAAGCCTTTAATTTTCTCAAAAATTCACACTGCGCCTTATAATCCAGTGCGCCTTATATATGGATTGTTTGACTGCAGTAGCTTCTATTCTATGTTAACTGTAGTAGCTTCTATTCTATGTTAACTGTAGTAGCTTCTATTCTCTGCGCCTTATAATCCGGTGCGCCTTATATATGAAAACAGTTCTAAAAGGTGTGCCTTATAATCCGGTGCGCCTTATAATCCGGTGCGCCTTATAGTGCGGAAAATACGTACGGTACCCAATCTGCAAATTGTAATGTACTTAAACCAATCAATCATTGCACGGCTATGTAGATATGTAATCGTTATTGTGAATGTGGGTGGGACAGTCGGATGCCATGCGACAAGAGTGTCCGCCCATGCGAGCATGTAAACACTGACGCTACTTCCCACGGCACTCCCACCGGTCCCTTTCACAAAATACTTTAAAATGGGGTTTCACAATGTAATAGTTATCAAAGGTAAATCTTAACAGCAGGTGACGATGGACAATGGCCAGACGATGTTTTCTGAACTCTACATACACACCCTAGTAAGCCCCGGGGGCCAAAACACCCGAGTTTCAGTTTGGGCTGGGAGGCAAAGCCTTCATCCATGAGGATGAGAAGGGCCTTCCTCCAATCAGGATTGAGTGGGGGTGGGCCTATGTGCTGTTGGCCTGGGAGGGGAGGGGGCGGACCAAATCACCCGGATCACCGAGTTCTTCTTAACTTTAGATTTTGCCCTGTGCTTTCATCTTGTTTCAAAGGGAGTGACGACATCGTGACACGTGAGAGTGAGAGCGTCTGGAGCTACAAAACATCATTTTGGGGAGGACACTGTTGACAAACTATAGGCAAAACCGTTAAAAGTGGTCGTGACGTGATGATCCGTACAGAATCCCGGAAGAGTCGGGGCGTCTTGGACACCAGGACAGAATGTCTAGAGAGACAGCTGCAGAGTGTCAAGGTCGACCCCAACGACCTCGTCTCCCTCTTCCCCGAGCCGCTGTCCAAGCAGAGAAGCAAGGAGCTCCTCTGGGCTAATTACGGACTGAAGGCCAAAAAGAAACGTACCAAATCCAAATGCAGCAGCACGCTGCTGGACGGGAGCGGCATGATGTCAGCCAAGCGCACGCAGAAATTACAGAGAGAACAGGCGGCTTTATTCTGGGCCTCGGCGGTCGCCAAGGAAGAGGCCTGGCTGCAAGAGAAGGACGATTTGATCCGAGAGAACCAGCTGATCGCCAGGAGGCTGGACACCACGCAGCAGAGGATCAAGTTCCTGGAGGACGAGCTCAGGACGAAGGCGGCCAAGGTGAGGAAAAGCATGGCTAACATCGACGACAAGTCCAACAGGCTCCTTTACATGCACGTGATGGCCGCCATGAACGAGCTGAAAACCAAGCAGGTCCAGTGGGAAAAGGAAAAGCAGGCGCTGGAGGACTCGTTTAGGAAGGAGTTAAATGCGATGGAGGCCGCCTTCGACCAGGAAAGGAGGGACATAGTCCTCGAGAGAGACGCCTTGGTCCGGGAAAAGCTGGCCATCACCAAGAAGCTCCGCTTTGCCGAGCAGACCATTGCGGACATGGAGCAGCACCTGGAGACAGCGGACCACGAGGTACAGGACAAGAAGGAGATCCTTCTCCGGAACCTAAAAGACTTCGAGAAGAAGTTTGCTATGATTCCCATCGACCTCAGAGAAGTGACCAGGAATCAGCTAATAGACAGACAGGACGAGGTTCTGCTGCAGCTTTTCCAAGCAAAGATCACTGTGCACCACATTGCAGCCGGAAGCGAAGGATTCAAGGATATTGGTATACCAAAGCTCCGTTGAGGGCCAATATTTACCTGGCAAGGCTCCTTTGTATATAGAGGCCATATGGCAATTAAGGCTCCTCTGTTGGGCGACATTGCAACTGGCAAGGCTCCTTTGGTGAGGGGCGACATTAAGGCTTCTCTGTTTGAGAGGTGATAAGGCATTTGGCAATTAAGGCTCCTTTGTTGAGGGGCAATATATGGTAAGGCTCCCTTGTTGAGGGCAAATATGTTCTCCAACGTCTGACTTTGGGGTGGGTGTGACTTCATGTAGTCGACAAGTTTGTCTTACTCACGCACCCCGCCACCCCGATTCAAAGCATCCCTCATCTAAAGCATGAGGCAGCCAGACGCCACAGTTCACTTTACACAAGCGCGATTTTTAGTTTTAGGATTAGTTTCAAATTCGTTTCAAATCTTTTGTTTCATTAGATACGAGACCCGATGAGGGAATACAGTAGCCTGACCTCAGTCTGAATTGTCATTTCGCAGGCTAGGAATACAGTATACAGAATACAGTGGACTTTACAAACCAAAATAATGTGCCGTTAAACATTAGTCTTAATCGATTTCAGGTTGATAATACCAGGAGTACATAGCATGAGAACCTCCATTTAACCGTATTTATAAGCCAATTATACTTTATATAGCTGATACAGAATTCAGAATTTACAGAGATCGTTTTGTACTTAAAGCCCCTTTAATCGATCTCTCTCACACACACACTGGTGCACCCAGTCTGTATACGATTGGCTTTATCGCAATTGTTGTATAATTACTATAGTTATATAGTTCTTTTGCAAAATTGTCATAATTACTTGTTCATACATTTCATTTACAATTTTGTAGAGTGGCTGTTTCCATTGTTAATGTTTTTGTATAGTATAAAGCTATTTGTTCTATCTGCCCTGCAACTTTACTTTACAACGCTTGAAAAGTCAAACAGAAATGTCATTTGTATTTGTATTTCTGTATCATAATGTCCCAGAATGTTCAACAACAGAAACACAATTAAATTGTAAAGCGCAATTTGCAACTATGGAATGAAAGGGTAGAAAGTACTGGGTTCACGTCCCTGCATATCATCACTGTCGATTAGATAAGCTTTTTATTATTATCATCTAAATATCAAAATATAGCAAAAATGCTTATGTACAAGCTCATAATGTGTTGTGATGTGCGAGCTTGTGAATTGGCTATTTTGCTTTGTTGTGACACAGACGTATGATGTAGTAGGGAATAGATTTGACCAACTACCGGTAAATGGTTATCCTCACTCGCTTCATATGACAGCTGTAAGCCCTTCTCAAAACCCTTTAGGGTGGTTCACTGTCCAATGCCAATCCAAATACTTTAGCTGTTGCTGCATAGCAACTGTTGCTATGCAGGTCAAGCTTTCCTCCTCTAACTTGCCTATTGGACAAAGCCGGGTTGGAGAGAAACTTAGTGAATGGCTAATTGTGTCCCACACGATCATTCATTTTTATCAAGAAATCTATGAGCCCACTCTCGTTATCGTGAATGTTGTACTGTAAGTGACATAGATAAAGGTTTGGTTAAAACAAACACATTCATAAATACAGTATTAATTCCAATAACCATTACCATAGTGTCTCAAATACTCTGTGAGTTTGAATGTTGTCAGGTGGTCGCATGTGGTAGCAAACTTTGGTTTCCAGACTAATGTTCCTCGGCATTCTCCAATTGCATGTCCAGCTCTTTAATGAACAGAAAAGAAATGTCCAGGACGCCAATTTCTTCCAATCAGGCAAGAGAAGAGAACCCACTTGTCAGCTTCAATTTTGTCACCAAATCCAATTTTGTCTGTCAATATATATCACCTCCAATTTCTTTGAGTTCTCCCACACGAATGAAACTACAACATAGTATCCATACTCTTTGGTATTAAAGCTGCATAGAGCTAGAAGCATACACATTACAGGCCCACCTGCTTCACTTTTTCACTCTCAGCAGGGGCGTAGCTAGCAATTCTGGGCCCCCTGCAAAGCTTTTCCACATGGGCCCCCCTTTCCTGGCAGCGTCAAAGGGGAATTTCACCCATATTCAACATTTTTTCTGAGAGTGTACATTTGTACGCTCTCAGAAAAAAATAAGTGTCTATAGAAATCCATTAACATGATGACATACATCTTGATGATGCCATCAAGATGTGTTTCATCATGTTTTTGTGTTTTTTCTTCAGACCTCCATTTCCAGGAAACACAGAATGGGGGGAAACGTTTATATCATGTCCACCCAGCACCTCTAGGGTATACTAATGACATATTAGAATGTTGAAAATGGGTGGAATTCCCCTTTAAAATGCTTCAATCTGGTGCACTTTGAGATCAAATATTTTTCATAATATAATCAATACAAATAAAACCTTATTAATGCAAGCTTTTAGTGGGCCCCCCTGACTTTGGGCCCCTCTACAATTGTCCCCCTTTTCCTCACGTGTCTACGCCCGTGCTCTCAGAGTTAAATTAGACTGCAGACACAAATATCATATGGGGGTCTGTGTCCTATAATGGATATCAAGCTGGGGGTCCATGGAAGTCAGAAGAACCACTAATATGGTCGGCTAATGTAAGCAGGCCATGCTGTGGTTGGGATTGTCAAATATTACGTATAAAGAGGCAAACACTGCTGATCTACAAAATCTATGTTTTTTTAACCAGTGCTCCGGGGATAGAGAGTTGGTAAACAAATGGATTCACAATTATGAGATCTTTAAGTGCATTTATATAGCGCCTTTATCCAAGGCACTTTACTATAGCTTGAAGTTGTGCATCACATTCACCCATTCACACACACACACATTCATACACTGATTGAAACCATGCAAGGCACCTACTAGGACATCAGGAGCAATTAGGGGTTCAGTGTCTTGCTCAAGGACACTCCGACACGAACTAACTAGCCCAGGATCGCACCGGCAACAAGATGCAATACAAATAGAGACTGTTTCCTCTACTAATGGTACCACCATCAATACAGAAAAATTGTATCTTATTTGTAGCGTGTGTGTGTGTGTGTGTGTGTGTGTGTGTGTGTGTGTGTGTGTGTGTGTGTGTGTGTGTGTGTGTGTGTGTGTGTGTGTGTGTGTGTGTGTGTGTGTGTGTGTGTGTGTGTGTGTGTGTGTGTTTCAGGTGGAAGGATGTACCGGTCTGGTGGTGATCCCTACAGTGCTGTGGCAGAGGAGCTCACTGATGAGGAGAAGGAGGTGATCAACGCCGTCATCGCCCGCGCCGCCATGATGGAGGCAGTGGACCAGGAGAGGATTGGGTGAGTGGGACATCAGGGAGATAAAAGTACTCACAACTTTTGACTCAATTAAAAGTATGAATATGCTGATGTCAAAATGTACTTCAAATGTCTAAGAAAAAAATATATATTTTGAAAATTGCAGAGCTACAAGCTCACAAGGCAGGTAGACATGTAGGACTAATCATTACACTAATGTATGTTTTGTGATAATATCACAAATCTACAAGCAGCAAGTATTCAAATAATTGCAACAGGACATGTCCTGTTGCACACTGGAGCAATATTGTATAAAGTTATACAACATTTGCATCTGAGATGTATAATAGAGTAGAAGTAATGTACATAAGATTGAAATACTTAATTAAAGCAAAAAAGGCATTTACTCAACTTAAACTTAGGGCCGTTGATTCATTTTTATCAAATTAATCACAGCTTCATTCAAAATTAATATAATCGTGATTAATCACCATTCAAACTATGTCCAACATATGACATGTTTTTCTGTACAACATTTAAAAAAGAAAAATAATCTGGGAAAAAAGAACTGTTTATTTTTTTTTATATTTATCAAAATAGGTGATCTACAATCCCCCAATGGTTCTATGGCTGTGTTACAGGGGGACACACAGCTTCCAGATGAGACATTTTTAATCAGATTAATCAACAAAATGAATTAATGCCACTAACTTGTTATTTTCAAAACTAAAACCTTTCAGATGACTAAAACACGACTATTATATGGAATTTTACTAAATCTAAATGTGCTGTCCACATCAACACCGCTGTGCAGGCGCCTGGCCTCTCGTCTGGACAACATAAAGAAGACGGCGTGTGGAGATGGACAGTCCCACTGCCTGTTGTGTGGTCAGTCCTTTGGATCGCATGGAGTCCAGGCCGTCCTCTGTGCCAAATGCAACAAGGTCAGTGTGTACTTTATTGTCTCTGTGGGGGTGGAAAGCCCTAAAGCACCGAAAGGGCATTAATGGTCCCTGCGGTGTGACATGTCCTGTTGCACACTGGAGCATGTTGACACGCATTGGAGTCAGTGGTGATTAAACGCATGGAGCTCTGTTTGGACCCAAAGGGTGGGGCTTCAAGCTCACATATGTACAAAAGCTGTGACTTTTGTAGCATTTTAGCCAATCTGTGACTTTTGTAGCGTGTAGCGTGACTTTTGTAGCGTGACTTTTGTAGCGTTTTAGCCAATCACAGCACAGCAGTCTCCAGCAATTTCATAATGAGCCAATAGACTGGAGGTAAGGTGGAGTTAGATTCTGTTTTTAAATAAATCTGTTTACAAACAGTGTTTGTACACACACTAAAGTTGCCTCTATTACCTTTAAAAAATGCTGAATAAAATAATGGATCTTGATATGAAGGCTTGAAAATCACTATTAAATGATGCTTGTGTTGTAGCACATGTGCAGTAAATGTGGCGTCCAGAACAACAGTCGATCCTGTCCTGTGTGGCTGTGTAGAATCTGCAGTGAGCACCAAGAGGTGAGAGAGAAAAATACTCAAATATTTTACTTAATATGTGATGGTATGTGTCAATACCATCACATCATGTAGAAATCTTTGTTGGTAGCCCCTCGAAAACGAGATGGTACATCTCAAGATGGGTCTTTTTTTTTTTTTACTAAGGAAGAATGTTGAATCATCATCATAAAAAATATGATAGAGTTTTTATCACATTGTGTACAATGACATATAATACACATTCCTTACATTTGTGGTTCTAAAAAGTAAATCGATTATGAGCTTATAGCATGGTCACTCATTGCATTGGATCGCTTTCCATACCTTGTTTGTTTTGCTGTCTTGACGTCACTGTATTGTGTACAGATGCTGAAGCGGTCAGGAGACTGGTTCTTTAAGGGACAGAAGCAACAGTGGCTGCCTCCTCTCCTTCCACTGTCAAGTCCCAGACAGACTGACCCCAACCCACCCCACCCCTCTGTCCCCCGGGGACCACAGGACACGGGTATGCATACATTCATTCACACACACAGGCATAAAACCCACAGATGCACCCACATGCAAAACATTCTCGGTTTTATGTGTGTGCGCGCACACACACACACACACACACACACACACACACACACACACACACACACACACACACACACACACACACACACACACACACACACACACACACACACACACTCACACACACTCATGCACCTACGCACACATCCACACACCTGACTCTTATTTTGCATATTGGGATCCACAGATACCAGTATACCGGTACAACAGCAACAACAACAGCAGCGGTCCAGTGAATCTCCAGTGAACTCGGCAGTGGCCTACAGTGACAGCATGGCCAGTCCACCGATGGTCAACAATACGGACGACACATCAGCCACAGTGACTGCACAGGACGCCAAGGCCAACGCCTCAGCTTGCAAGAGTTTGTTCCCTATAGCACTATTGATTTTGTTGGCTAAAACCTAACATAACTGACGACAAGCTAGTAAGATACATTTTATCCCCCATGTCATAGCTGACTTGTTGTTAGCATCCATTTAAACACTATTTTGTTAAATATTATAACAGGTTAGTGGTTCATCTAATATAGCATGAAGCGCAGAAGTTGACAGTCCTGCAATTCATGGCCTCAATATCACTTGGTTTACCTCTCTTGATAAAGTTTTAAGGATTTATGTTCAATTATTGACACCAATCGTTTACATACTAAATGCGACCTACACTCCCAATAAATGCAGTGTTGTCTTGTGTGTTAACGCCACAGCTGGTGCTCCTCCCAGCATACAGGACAGATACCCACACAAAGAAGAGGCAGCGCCTGCTACGGTCGGGGAAGAGAAAAGACAAGTGTCACTGGGCTCTCTATCCACTCCAGTGGTACATCCAGTACACTCTAGCATACCTGCTACAAGCATAGACTCCTGTGTCCGTTCCCCTCCCTCCAAGATCACTCAACCACCTGCTACAGCCGAGGAGGACGACATCAACTATGACTCAGATGATTCCAGTAAGATTCATTTTACTCGCACTTTATACTCATCGGTTGCCCTTGAGCAAGACACCGAACCAATGTGCAAGTTGGCGCCTTGCATGGTTTCCCCCACTATCAGTTTATGCATGTGTGTGAATGGATACCATCCATCCATCTTCAACTACTTTCGGTATCCATAGTCTGGTTGTGAGGGCAACTGCTCCACCAGGGAGCTCCAGCCTTCCCTCTCCAGTCAGAGCAACATTAGCAACTTCCGCCTGGGGGAAAATTCGTGAGAGCCCCAAGCCCCTGCCCTCGATCAAATAAAATGAGAAGGCACAATAAGGCAAAACTACCTAAGGTTAATTCTGCTTTAAATGTGTCAAACTAGGTGGTTTTTGGGTTATGCTGAATCCATTCCAAGCATTAGTTTTGCTCAAAAAACACTTCTTGGCCTAAAAATGGCCATAGACGTCATGCAAAATTTGATGAGATCAGCACATTTGAGCACATTTTGGCAAGGGCATATGGCTATTTAGTGCAAGAAGTGACTTTTAGGTAAAACTAATGTTTGGAATGGATTCAGCATAATGAATCCATTCCAAGCATTCACTTGTGGATACCTTTACTCTACCATCACAAATCTGTGCAGATATGACCCAGCTATAAATGTCAACAGTGCAGTGGTCACACATTTTGAAAATAGAACTACAAGTTCACAACACAATGCATTGTGGCATGTTGTAATAGCTTGATAATCAGTGATTTCATTGCTAGAGGGTATCAGTAATTTACATTGTTTTTTACCCTTCATAGATGATAAATCCACTGAGAAACGGACCTTCGCTCTCCATGGTCACGGATATATGCAGATACGACCAGCTATAAATGTCAACAGTGGTCGCACATTTTGAGTTCACAAAACTTCACAACACAATGCATGCTGTATTAGCTTGTTAAATCAGCTATTTCTTTTTTTTCTTATTTCTATTTCTTTCTTCTTTCAGTAATTCATAGCATCTGGAGATATTGAACTATGGCATGTGTTCGACCATAATGCTCTTGGGTTCCATCGATGTGGTTATTCTTCAGATGTGTGTGTGTGTGTGTGTGTGTGTGTGTGTGTGTGTGTGTGTGTGTGTGTGTGTGTGTGTGCGTGTGTGTGTGTGTGTTATTGATTAGCATCAAAATAAACACTGTTATTCTGCTCGCGCTCGCAGCTGCGCCACGTAATTTCCCACTGGACTTGTGAACATATCAGTCAAAGCTTTACAATTCCACACGGGCACCTGATTTCCCAACCAGGTCCCAACCAAATAATATAATGCGTAAACGATTCATGTCGAGAATGCACCTCCGTTGCTCATTTGTCCTTGTGCGTTTTCGTTCCATTTCAGCCAGTCTGGGCTCTCTGGAGTTCAGTTTGCTTTACGAGCAGGAGAACAACGCCCTGCACTGCTGTATTATCAAAGCCAAGGTAAACAAACACACGCACGCACACACGTACACAAACACATATGCACAAATGCACGCACTAGCACTGCCTGTCCCAAGGGTGCTGGCCATGGTGCTGAAGTGGCCTCAGCTGTAGAGCACTACATCATTGTGAGCCTTTGTTTCAGAGCCTGAAGCCGATGGACTCCAATGGACTGGCTGATCCTTATGTGAAGTTACACCTCTTACCTGGAGCCAGTAAGGTATTGTTGCATATACTTGAATTACATCCACCGCCTACCCTGTGTTTTTCTCACCAATTTAGTTGTTACACCATCTTTTTCCTGCCCGCACATGTACTGTACAATTTTTGTTTTCACTGCAGCATCTGATTGGCTCCTACAAGTGCGGAGCCTCTGTTTGTGTACAAGGTTCAAGTTTCGATGTTAACTTTATTGTCTCTTGTGGGAAATCGGTTTGCAGGCAGGAATTGTAAAAACACACAGCAAGCAAACATTCAACATAGTCATTACATAAGACTAGAGACAGAGTAGCAGCAACAGCAAAGTGTGATAGTGGCAATTGTGCAAAAAGGCAAAAAGTACTATTCGCTGTTCAGCAGCCGGGACGAAGGATAGTTCGTTCAAACAAGACCAAAGTGTGTGTAAGTGAAGGCTTGGCAAAGCCGGTACTGGTGTACCACGGTGGATTCAAACCAGCAACCACTTTGGTGATATTTATTCACACTGAAAAATTGACTAAAACAAAAAATAAATCACTCTGTGAAGTGTGCAGGAGACCATCATCATGCATACAAATTCATTTCAATTTGGGGGTTAATTCAGAAGAGCTCAATTCCCCAAACCCAGATCTGTGTAAAAGCAGGTGATCATAGGCAGTAATCAGTAGATTTATCATTTATCACAAACGTACAGTTTCAAGGGAAAGTATTTACATTTAAACCATTGTTTCCCAAACCGCTAATAAGCTCAGGAACCACTGACTATATACCGTACTCCGGAGATCGGGAAATGAGAACCACTGTTGTGAACCAGCGGCAGGGGGGTCTGTCTGCACCATTGAGCACCCCTCTGGGAAGCTCCTCACGTATGTGAAGGACGTGGTGACATTGTCTGGTGTCCAATGTGTCACTGTCCTGACAGCGTTCCACAGACAGGCCTTGACAGGCTGCAGAGGTGTGGCATTGGCCTCTGTGACCTCTCTCAACATCAGCAGCACGCCCCGCAATCACACGTTTTCAGAAAGACAATTCCTCTGACCCTGGATGCAGGGGCGAGGAAGGCTTCATTCACAGAGGTCGATGCTTTCATTGTCCTCCTTCCCCGAATGAGAATTGTGACGGTTTTATTGGTATGTGATATTTCATATGCTGTATATTTCATGTACAGCATATGTACATGCATCATGTACATGCATTATGGCATGAAAACCGGTTGCAATAAAATGCAGGTGCTGGTGTGTCTGAGAGAAAAGAAGACTTCTGATTGTTCTCTGCATTTAACCACATCAACCCAAACCTGAATATTTAAAGGTAGGGTAAGTGATTTGAAATTCATTGTGTAGTACCAGCCTGGTGCACTAGGGGCCCCCAAGAGTAGCTACACTATGTGAACCTGCTGCTCAATCCTGATTGGAGGAGAATTCACCCTCCACCTGGGGAACTTTTATTAGCTCCTCTGCTAACGTGGGGGAGGGGAAACTCCATATATGGTCTGCACACCTTATAATAGAGCATTTTAACAGAAAAGATTTTTTTGGGGGGTGATATCTGACAAAAGTGAAATCACTTCCCCTACCTTTAAGTCATTCCACAAAACCGGTATGATTTGCACTATAGTCCCTCTGACCGTTTCTGCTGTATTTTATTGATTGGGTCACCAAAAACTATTTTAAAAGATTTTTTAATCAATTGAAATATTCCGTTTAATTTTTGTAAACATTACATGGATTTTTTCTTCATATCAGAAATTATCTTGCTTTCTTTCAGTATACACCCCCTATTTTGTCCATTTTTTTCACATCCCTAATGGCCTTCGATGAAAGTAGACTTGGGATACCGGTATGACTATTAAAAAATTATAAAAATCCATAAAATATGCTGGTCATCATGTTTGGTTTTTTAATAAATAGATCATTCATTATTTAAATAGCATTATGTCCACTCTAGAACAACAATTAACTGGCCCTTTAGTAGTAGTTGCTATAGTTGCTTAGTACAAAAAGTTACAACCCCGAAATGTTTTTCTTATGGCTAAAAATGTCCTTACCGTTCGTGGACTGACTCATTTGGCTCCATTAGTACTCTCTTAGCCTCGACACCCAGGCTTTCATTTTCGTCCGCCTTGCGCGAAAACGGAAAGCCTGGACTAACGCGCGTTGGAAAGTGGCCTTGAGGGGAGTGTCAACCTTCCGGGGTGGGCGTCGCTCTAAATGATGTGACGTAGAACAGCAGTGGACGGACGCGGGAGGGGCCGGAGATGACGACACGTTAGTGAGATCAAATCAGAGCGCAGCACTTCCGCCGTGTGGATCCCACGACACCCCCGCCCCCAAGGCCAAAATCATTGATGGCTAGACCATTTGGCTCCATTAGTACTCTCTAGAACCATAAGTGGGCATTGGTTCCTAACTTCCTAAAGTAACTTTTGATCATTTACCTGGGGAATGGTGACGCCCAGGAACTCCCTCAAGGACCCCCAGGGGTCACTGGACCCCACTTTGAGAAGCATTGATCTATATCCTGGGATGTGACAACGACAAGGTTTATATAAATCAGCCTCAGCTAGTGGACAGAGACTATACTGTAAAGTGATTAGAGGTTCTCTCCAACCAGCGCTTCCTAACGTTAAATCAAACCCACAGTGATTTGTGCACTGAGTTCATCTTTATTGATCCACCTCACAACATCTCACATCTCGTTAGAAGCATGCAGTGATGCAGGGCGACCGAACGCCGCTTTCTCTATTTCCTGTCTCTCCCTCTCCGCTCCTAAGAGAGGACTCTCTCTCTCTCTTGCTCCCTCTCACCCTCTATTGATTTTGCTCTTTGCCTTTATGCCACTAAAACAAAGGGGGTCTATAACAACAACAACAACAACAACAACAATAATAACTTGTCATTTAGTGTTGAGGGTCACATTCAAGCATTACTACAAAGGATTACAGTGTAGGGTTACAGTGTTACAGCATAGGGTTACAGTGTAGGTTTACAGTGTGAGGTAACTGAGGTTACAGTGTGACAAGCTTCCTACTGCTTTAAATAGTGGACGCCTTACTCAAACTTACTGATGGATCCCTTGTAACTATAGGGGGTCCGCCAAATAGGGAACACTAGCCAAAAATCAAATAGCAGATCTACAAGCTTGCATCAGATCTTTTCGGAGAGACTGCATAGAGGGTAAAAAGAGCAGTCCAACTACAGTGCCTACAATCATGTTGACTAAATATTGAAGGATTTAAAATAAAACTCTCAGCTATGGGTAAGTCCATGGACTGAAAGGATGTTAATGACCCCTGCATGAAAACATCCTGATATTATGTCTGACTAGTCAGATCAATGTCGTAATAATAATAAAAGAACGTATGCTTCTAATTTTTCACTTACTGTACTGTTCTGTGTATCTTTTTCTATTTTCTTTTCCCCTCAGGCTAACAAGCTCCGTACCAAGACTCTGAAGACCACCCTGAACCCGGTGTGGAATGAAACTCTGATCTACCACGGCATCACTGATGATGAAATGACACGCAAAACTCTGCGGTAAGAACTAGATAACACTACTAATAATAATACATTTTATATATCACTTTTCAAGCATTCAAAGTCGCTTTACAGAACAATTGATTAAGCTCTGTCTCTCCGCAGGCTCTCAGTGAGTGATGAAGACAAGTTTGGTCACAATGAGTTCATCGGAGAGACACGTGTGGCCCTGAAGAAACTCACCTTCAACCAGAAGAAACACTTCAATGTGTGTTTGGAGAGAGTCATACCGGTGAGCCTCAACTCAACTACAGTATAAGACTACATTCCAGTGGTGCTCTTTTGCAGACCTTTGAAGCATGTGTATTAGAATGCAAGTTCTGGAAAAAACACTGTGAGGGGTGGACTTCCAGCAGCACCCGGGAGTTTGTCTCCTCCGTGAGGAGGAAAGCTTTAAAATGCCAAGAATTCTCACCACCATGCAGAAAAAAAAATGTTTTCTTAGCTTTGTGATTGAACAATGAGGAGATTGTATGGTCTGCAAAAGCATTGTGTCTGTCGCAAAGTAAAATTCTGTCCTGCAAGCCTATGTCATAACACAGACAAGGCAACTTCAAACCCCACGTTAGTATAGCCAATTCCATTCCCTTTCCCCTGCCCTCTAAGAGGACTCCATCTCTGCTAACCCCCACAATAAGTCATTGGGACGGTGCAGAAAGCCACGAGTCTGCATGTTTTAAATTGTGATTTTTTTTGTCTTTCTCTCTCTTGAAGGTAAAGAAGGCAACCATGGGCGGTGCATCCCGGGGAATGGCGCTGTACGAGGATGATGTAAGACCATAATCTAACCTTACACAGTGGTGTTAGTACTGGGTACATATACTCAAGTACTGCACCTACATAAAGATCTGAACTACTTCTCACTCCTTCTCTGAGGCAAATATCGTACTTTTACTCCAGTACACATACACTTATTTGTATTTGTACTTCCAAGCGGTGCTTAGTGCTATAGATAATCTTTGACATAGATATAATTTATATGAGCCTCCATTAGTCACATCATGGTAATCCTTGTAGAGTACTAGTGTATTAATACATGCTGCTACATCATGTTCATCTAAATCTGCTGTCACTTGCATTGCACATGAATCATGTCTGCCTGTGTTCATGCATGCGTGCCTGTGTGTGTGTGAGGCACATGCAGGGGTGGGGGGTAGGGGCTTTTGGTTAAAAAACAAGGCCTACCCAACAACCCATGGTCCTTATCAATTTTATATGTTTCATGATTATTAATGAAAACATTAATTTGGTTCTGAAGTACAATCAGATCTTGTGTGTCCATCATTTAGCAGAATTGTGTGTGTGTGCGTGTGTGTGTGTGTGTGTGTGTGTGTGGGTGTGTGTGTGCGTGTGTGTGTGCGTGTGTGTGTGTGTGTGTGTGTGTGCATACAGCTGCAGGAAGGTTCTGACACGGAGGACAGAGGGCGTGTCCTGGTGTCTCTGACCTATAGCAGTCAGCAGGGCAGGCTGCTGGTGGGTGTGATCCGCTGTGCACACCTAGCCGCCATGGACTCTAACGGCTACTCTGACCCCTACGTCAAAGTGTATGTATGGATGCTTCATTTAACGCCCATTGATACTTGAGACAAAATTCTACAAAGTTTTCTAAAATAAATTGTATATCTGCTAGCTTTAAGAACCACTCCTCTAAATCCTTAGTTTTCATTCAGAGTTAAATATGTCCAGTATTAGTAGGTACACACAACAAAATTGTGGATCAATTGTGGAACAATTGACCCCTTTGGTGAAATTGATATCCTGGATTTATTGTTTTTCCTCTGTCTGCTGTATAGATGTTTGAAGCCGGATATGGGGAAGAAAGCCAAGAACAAGACCCAGATAAAGAAGAAGACTCTCAACCCAGAATTCAACGAGGTCAGTCCTTCACAGAGCATTTTAAAATGTTTTTTAAATTGGTATCATCTTTATGCCTCATTTCCTTTACTCTGGGATATAAGGAACTTTATGCAACAAAGCCGTTGTGATGATGTGTGGAGAGCAGCATCATCTAGTGGCTGAATGTTTCTACTCTACTGCACTTTAGCTGCTGGCAGCAAAATCCTAGATCAATTTAGGCTTTTAGCCACCCTGATATTAACCGTATAGGCTACTTATATACTACTGTATGTATTGTGTTAAAAATATACATATAATAATTTCATCCTCACTCATGTACCGTCGATGTACTGTTATACAGTATATTTGTACACATTTAGTTTAATTCGTCATTTGCTTTATCCCATGAGTGATGTTGCATTGCCTTTGGGTTGCATTGTTGAAGCTCACACAACACACCTTTTGACTTTGTTTCAGGAGTTCGGATATGAAATAAAACATCCTGACCTAGCCAAGAAAACACTGGACATATCGGTGTGGGACTACGACATGGGCAAATCTAACGATTTTATTGGTGAGTTTGACCAACTCTCTGTCCATCGTTCTGTCCGTCCGTTCATCAGACATCTATGACCTGGCATCCTATAGTTTGTATAGTCTCAAAGTAGACCACTGATCTTTCGGAATCTTGGTTTACCAATTATCCTATTGATTACAGAGACACAACACTGTCTCAATGCATTTGATGTGTTTACCTTGCTTGTTTATTGTAAATCACTCTGGAGTGTGAGTATTTGTTAAATAATTGTAATATGCATATTTGTACATGCTGAACAATATTGTTTCTGTGCCTATACAGGAGGATGCCAGCTTGGCATCCAGGCTAAGGGGGAATGCTTGAAGCACTGGTATGACTGTCTCAAGAACAAAGACAAGAAGATTGAGCGCTGGCATGTCCTACTGAACGACAACCCTGTTCAGTTTGAGGACTGAGTCCTTTTCTCCTCAATTTGTTTCATCCCTCCAAGTCCCTCACTCCACCACTGGCATAAATATTAGGGCTGTCACCAATCATGGCTTTTATAGGACCTTTCTTTGTTCAACCACAAGATGGTCTACAGTGACTTCTTGGAACAAATGTGACCGGGGGTTTGTTGGGACGGGGTTTCTGACCATGGCAGTCATCTGATGATGTCCTGGTCACTTCTACAATTCAGGAATGCGGCCTCAAGCACAAGACGTAAAAGGCTGATGATTCCACAAAAATGGCTCCATCCACGCTGCCTGCATCAAATTGAGCTTCGAGAAACACTGTGCCAAATGTTGGCTTGTGCACGTCAGCCACAGCAGCGCTGAGCGTTTGTAGCTCACATCCTCACTACAACATGTGACCCCATGCGATCATGCTTTGCAGAGGGAGAATGCGATGAATTGTGTTTTCTCATGCATACACTTTGCTTGTGCCACTGAAGCATAATCAATTTTACGAATCTTCTTATCATTTCAACACATTTCACTTTATCTTGTTAACATGCATGGACTGCTTTCGAAATATCATTTGGACAATTATGGATGTTAAGATATAGTAATATGTATCAGTTTCTGTGAAGCCAATGTCATATTGTATTATAAACATAATTGTGATGCAATGTGCTTATAACTACTATAAGCACTCATAGATGTAGACAATACGTATTGTGTTATTATTCTTAAAACATGAGTATTTATTAGCCTCTCTATGCTGTAGCTCCGAGATGAGGTCCCAAACTCTTAGCTTATCGGCAGCATTCAGCACATACCATATTTTCTACAATAAACAATTGTCACCTTTTTGCACATTGTATCCAATTAAGTAAAGGTCAGCTTGCCTGCGCACTCAGATGTTTTATTTTTTTAACACACAAGATCTAAGTGATAGGTTAAACAAGTGTTTAAATTGCTACATGAAGTCGGTTACATATTTTGCTGGAAATTTTGTTGGACAGTTGTTGGAAAATCCAACATGATATAGCCTACTGACAGTGGTGGAATCTCATAATGAAGGATAAATCTATTACAAAAAATAGAAAGCAAACACTGGGATGCAAAGATGACTTACACTGAAAACTGCTACTGAATGCTGCACAGTGACAACATGAATTTGAAAAATAATTTATCTTCAGGCATTGTATTGTATTATGTGCATCATTGCATGTGCAGTACTGTATGTGTTTAATAAATAAATATGCCATAATGAAGCCTCAGCTGTACTGAATGATGTGTACAATTCCTAGTGCCTCCCTCGGGCCCTAAAGACCTGGCCTGAACCTTCACTGACTTATATGACATCAGCTGCAAGGGTTACGCTAGTATTCATGATGCTCTCATGGTCCATTTTGTTCCATTTGTACACTCTCAGAGGATAATTTAGTTGGGTGCCCTGGAACTCCCTCAAGGACCCCTGTTGCATCATCATGATGCCATATCCCTGAGTTTGTGAATGTAACCTTACTGCACCTAAAATACGGTATGTGCGCATGCATACTGTGTGTGTGCGTGTGTGTGCGTGTGAGTGAGAGAGAGAGAGAGAGAGAGAGAGAGAGAGAGAGAGAGAGAGAGAGAGAGAGAGAGAGAGAGAGAGAGAGAGAGAGAGAGAGAGAGAGAGAGAGAGAGAGAGAGAGAGAGAGAGAGAGACCGCATGATTTTCTTGTCAATACAAGAAAACATACACTGGCATCTGGTTTGGTAATTCTGTGTATCTGGAATGAAGCTTAGATCTTTAAGCCCGTCTCATGAAAATTGGGAGCAAAAACAAAAATGTTTATATTTGTGTAGCAGTACTAGCCTATTCTACGAAACGACAGCCTCTAAAGCTGTTGTTAAACATTTCAATGAAGGGCAACCGCACCTTTACTTTTCCAAGTCTTTCTTGGTGAGGCCGTTCTTTATGCAAACAGCAGGTGGCGATACCGCGCGTCCGAGCGTGTGTAAAACCCATACTTCCAGTACTGCTCTCACCTATGGCTCTTACCCACACGTCTTGTTTTACGGCCTGTTGTAAAAAATCAAGATGGCCTCTCTGTGTGTTGTTTGTTGAGGACGGAAAGTAGCTCATAACATGTCTATGGTGGATTTTTATCGCACAAAACCCTTGCAGATCGTCAGGGGATAATTCAAGCTATCTCTACAGCTGCAAAGTTGGTGAGTTTCACGTCGTTTAATATAGTCTGGTGGGATTTGTGATAAATGTGATTGTTAAATTTGGGGGTACAAGTTGGGAAACAGTCCATTTTACATAATTCAAGGCTGCTGAATCTGGAAAAAATGGTTCCCAACCAAAATAGGCTTATAATGGGGCTAAGGGGTCTAATGCAAGTTGCATTAGCAAAATGCAATTTTCTGCTATATATTGTACGTCAGTAGTGTGTTAACACTCACACTTCACTTTTAGTACAGCAGTGATTCAGCTGTCTTAAAAGGTGGGGGCGTGGCACATGGTTTATGGTTGAACCACTGCTGAAACTAAAGTGAAAGTGAGTGTCAACACTCTATTGACATGGTGGAGAGACCATATATAGCAAAAATGATATAGATAGATATGTACACTTTATTATTTGTCATTGTTGCTTGCGATGTTATAGGGTTGTTGAATAAATTGTTCAAAATCGTCAGCCATTTTGTTATGCAAATTAGAAGGTGAAAAAATGTTTTTGCTTGGGAACCAGGTTTTTCAGATTCAGCACCCTTGAATTTTGTAAAATGGTCAGGTTCCCAACTTTTACCTCCAAATGCCTCTAACCTCCTTATAGGAGGCCTTTTTTCTGAAATTCCACTAGACTAATACCAGGCAGCAGATCACAGATGAAATTCTGTGTAATGGGGGAGTCATAGCCCTGGCATGTCTGTATTCCACCCAAAAGCGCTACATACAGTATCAGAGCCATGGGTTACCCTCTATCGCATGAGTTTTCAACTGGTGGTCCGGGGACCACCAGTGGTCCTTGAGAGGATTCCAGGGGGTCCCCAGGCTAAATGATGTAAAGTTGGCTAGCCAGGTATAACTCTTTGAGAGTGTAAAAATTATCATTTTTACACTCTCAAGAGTTAAAATATTCATCATCTGAATTAGCCCAAGTCTACACAACTAGAGATCTAGGTTTGCCTGTTATGTTTCCGAAATCCAGCCTGGAATTGTAGAAAAAACAGAAGAGAGCTTTGGGTTTTGGGTCTGGCTAAAATGTCATCAGATGGTGGCCTGTGCCTCAAATGCTGAATAAATGGTGGGCCCTGGTATCAAAAAGGTTGAAAACCACAGAATCGTATGCGGTTCGACGGACACATGCACGCTCATCAGTGGTTATTTACTCTGTAGTCAGCCATTAAATAATTCCAAAGACGTGGGGTGTGATATAGTCCTCTAGTTTCATATCCATGTGAAAGTTGTGGCACAAAACTTCTATTCAGTCAAATATCTCATTTTTTCACAAGATGCACACGGATATCTTTCCCCTCAAGCACAAAGGGGTTATTTGACTAAATGGACGTTTTGTGCCACAACTTTCACATGGATATGAAACTAGAGGACTATATCGCACCCCAAGTCTTTGGAATTATTTAATGGGTGAGTACAAACAGAGTAAATGGCCACTTGATGAGTGCGCATGTGTCCGTCGAACCACATACAATATAATGCAACCCCCTTGTACCCCTAGATCAGGGGTCTGCAACGGGTGGCTCTGGAGCCACATGTGGCTCTTTAGACTCTCCTGAGTGACTCCCTCACTTTACAAAATATGGATATGATTAATTAATCTCCATATTTTGTGAAGTGACTATGTTTGAGAGGTTGCTAAACATAGCGACCTCTCCACATTTTCTTTTATTCATTCTTGCTGTAGTAGGCCAAACATGACAGTTTTTCCAATATTGTAAACAAATGTGTACTTGAGAACAGGGGTTTTCGACCAATTGTGAAAAGGGGACCACAGCCCTAACTTCAACACTTGTTATTCACCCCATGTGCATTCATACACCTATTTCCTAGTAACGACTCCCCCAGATAATCTGGTGCACTGATGGGTACTACTACTCCCTTTTTCTGTTGAATTATTATTGAATTTCAAAATTTCTGTAGAAATTATCAGTAAATGACCACATGGATCGTAGGTCACCATGCAGGTCATTCATTCACTTTAGTTTCGCAACTACTGTGAAGACATTAAAATAATAAAAGAAAGAAGAGGCAATATAAAGGCAGAGTTCTGAGGATATTGAGTGGTTAAAAAACCTCCTATAGCTTCCGTCCACCGGTTTTTATTGGCTTTATTGGACTGACTCCATAAGGTGAACACTGTTTTAACTGTTTTGTTGTGTGGCCCCATGAATTAAATATTGTTGTAACTGTGTTTTTGTATGGTTCTGGTGTGGGCACAGGCTCTGTTTTGATGTAACAGTAGCCTAGTCCGGGGCTAGCCTAGTCCAGTAGCCTAGTCCAAAACCACTCTCAAAGGGCACCTACAGATGGCTGCAATTCGAAACTGGCCTCTGTAAAACAAAAAATTATATAAAATCCCCCCACCCCCCTCTCCCCTTTGTACATTTCTCTTTTCCCTTTTTCACCAAAACAATAAAGGACCAAGTCCACTTCGTGGAATATTTGAATAAAGTGAAATCACTTACTATACCTTTAATTGCATAAAAACATACTTCATCACTTTCCTGTGGGTTATAACATTCATTATGCAGTAAATTTCATTTCCATAATCTTCTACATTGCTCATTTCTCATGTTTCTCTTATCTGTCTCCCCTTGAGAACCAAAGTAAAGAAACAACAAAAACAAAACAAACAAAAAAACAAGCCAAAAGTTACTTTCTTTTATACTCACTTACTTACCTGGCAGCAGTGACTTACTATGACATAGCAATCAGGTGAGGTCTGAAACAAGCAGCACAGACAGACACGCAGCTAGGGACTTTACTGAACTTTGACCCTTTCTTGATAAAAAAAAAATGCTGTCTCCTCTGCCCAGTGGGTGAAAGTTCATGTACACAGTTGGCCCTAAAACAATTCAGACCTTTTTTTAAATACAAGGTCAAGTTGAATCATCACGTCATGGTTAAAAGTCTCTTCCACTGTTCCGGCCCAGGACATGAATGAAAAGAAACCATTGTGGCTGCTGAGCCTGTTCCTGTGTGAGAATCTGTGTAATCCCAAACCCAAGGAATGTAAAGGGGAAATTACCAGTGATGGAAAAAGTACCCTACTCACATGTTTTATTTGTAAAAGTATTTATTTTTTGCTAAAAGAAATGGCCGTGTCAAAAGTTAGTGCAATAACTTAGTGCAATATCTAGACTTTGAGAATAGAGTAGAAGTATAAAGGCTTTTTTCGCAGGCTTTTTAGTAGTGATGATTTGATTGACCAAGCCATGGAATTTAGGGGGGGAAAGTTGACATAAATGCAAGATGACAAAGGTGATTGACCCGAATGAGATGCTGTAGATGATAAGAGTATCATCATACATGATACTCTTTTAAAAACTAAATGTTATTCTTATCAACTAAATGTAACGCCTACAATGCCAAGTGCTTGTCAGGGTGGGGTGTCCCCAGTTCAAATAATATTATTTCAAGGTATTCTAGGCAACTTTTTAGCCATAAAATGTATATCTATGTTGTTTGCCCTTTTCTCCTGCATCGCTTCTACTTTGATCCTACAGCTGTAGAACCGTAGAACTTTATTGTTGTCCATTGACGTCAGGCTCATGACAAGGCAGTGCTAGTGTGTGTGTTATTTTAGCCAAACACAGTAGGCCTACAGCAGTTTCATAATGATACAATAGAGTGAAGGTGCGGTGCCATTAGATTAAAATCTGTTTACAAACAGAGTTTGTAGGTATTTTTTGCTTACAATAATAATTTTAAAAGTATGATAACCCTTGGTTGAATGCATGGTTGAACGTGGAAACACATGATTATGTGACAGAACCAGTTTCTATCACTTGTTTCCCCCCAAGACTTATGATAGGCCTGCTAATAGAATGGTGTTGTAGTTCAGGCTCATGTACTGTATTTAGCTTAGTGTCTGATGAGGTACAATGTCATGCATGGTCACATTTGTTCATTGATAGACCTACTTAGTCTCTCTCTGTAAAAATCTATAAATCAATATCACTTAGCATTTGTCATTGCCCATCACACACACACACACACACACACACACACACACACACACACACACACACACACACACACACACACACACACACATACACACACAGCTCACTCCGACCAGTTTAGTTGTGTAGCACACAGGCACGCTGCACGCAGATCAACACGTGCAATGCTCTAATCCAGGGCATGGCCCACAACCTGGATTAGAACATTGCACGCGTGAATCTGCAGACTCAGAGACAGTGTAAGAGCTGCTATGAAGATGCGATCCAAACCACCCTATCCTGCTGGGAAGCACAGTGAAGCTGTGAACACAGGCTATATTACACATATTAAGGTTTGCAGGCCACCTTCTACTGTATGTGGTACTGGGCCTTAGCTCCATTGTCCCTGGAACTCTCTGATGCGGCTCTGGAAATAAAGCGCCTTCATATGCAGACCTGCGCGAGTTAAAGGACCACTTTACCACTTTCCAATCTATCTTCATCATATACCAGTGCTTGGGCAAATATATTCATGATAAAGGGCCCTGTGGGAGGAGGGCTGTGGGAAGTTCACAACCACCCTATCCTGCTCAGAAAGCTGTGAACACAGGCCATACAGTAAGGTTTGCAGGCATGGGCCATGGCCTGCCCTGATACATGACGGTCGGTATACATCTATACGACCGTCATGGATGCTAAGCCCCTGTAGAGATAGTGGATGATTTCAACGGCAGCGTACGTAATCCCAAACGCCCGTATCTGTGAAACAAAGTGCCGCCTCTGAGGTTGTATGTCTCCTGAGTTTGTACGCTCATCGAAAATCACCCGAAACCTCCTTGTTTTTGAATGAAATGACTTTGTTGCCGACCAACTCCTGATTTTCCTCCGTATTTCTGTCAACTTCCTGGACCAGCGTTCCGAAATGACTTCAAATCTCTTCAAAATAAGAGTACCCATTTTTAAAAACTAAAATGGGTACTCTTATTTTGAAGAGATTTGTTCCGTGAAGTCATTTCACGGAACGCTGGTCCAGGAAGTTGACAGAAATACGGAGGAAAATCAGGAGTTGGTCGGCAACAAAGTCATTTCATTCAAAAACAAGGAGGTTTCGGGTGATTTTCGATGAGCGTACAAACTCAGGAGACATACAACCTCAGAGGCGGCACTTTGTTTCACAGATACGGGCGTTTGGGATTACGTACGCTGCCGTTGAAATCATCCACTATCTCTACAGGGGCTTAGCATCCATGACGGTCGTATAGATGTATACCGACCATACAGTAAGGTTTGCAGGCATGGGCCATGGCCTGCAATGATGCACACTACTCAGCTGCATGTGGGCAGCAGCTATCCTATAGTTTCTATATGGGAATTGGGGAAAGTCAAATCATCTCCATGGAAAAGATAAATGGAGTTCCTTTCCATGTGGAACTACAGAATGGTTGCCACTGCTATGGTTACTCTATAATGGAATTAAAGCAATTTGATCTTTTTACACAGTGCTACAGCATGGTTACTGTGGTTACTGTAACCCTGGTGTCATCACCAGTTGACAAGTTGGCTCAACTTGGCTCCCAAGAGAGGACAGACTATGTACCCACTGCATGAGGTAGAGACTGAGTGACACAGTCTGTCCGCTGTACCAAGACATCAGAGACATGTCCCACGGATCACAACCACCCAAGCAGAGTTTGGAAACATGACTGATGAAAAAGAAAACCTCCCATACCTATTTGGCCAAGTACAGCATTGTGCAAACAGAGCAGCAAGTTTTGTGAGCTGCTGTGTCAGGAAAAGAATTGGCAGATGCAAAACAACCACCCTAATGAACAATCATTGTGTGTATTCTTGCATCAAGTGAACTTGGTACATAGTAATTGGTTATAGATTATTCTGACTATGAAATGTAGATCATTTTGTATTGGTTCTATTTGTATTGTTGCATTGTGCTTTTTGCATTGGCAAAAGCAAAGCGTTTTTTCATGGCAAAAGCAATTGGATTGAGTTGAATTGAATTCAGAGCTCAGGTGGGACAGTCAGAGTGGGGAATTTAAAGCAAGAGCTGAGTCTGGGGACCATAGAGTAAGGTAGTCCTCTAGTGTTTTGGTTTACAATAATAATCAGATTTGACCACGTGTTCCAGAGCAGTTTCCGTTATCAGGTGTTGACAACTTGGCATCACTGTAGTACCGGCGGTGGGAAACTCCCCCTGCTTGGTATAAAAGCAACCAATAGGGACCGTCTGTTACATTTAGCCAAAGGGAAGAGGAGAGAGAGTCGGGGTCGGACGGGGAGAGAGACAGTTTGTATTCCCAGACAGTTTGCGTTCCATTCATCGGCTGCCTGACTCCGTGTCAGACATCAGGGAGCAGCACTATGCACTACACGTCTTTTCTCCTGTTATTTTTGCTGTCACATCATCTGCCACGGACCACCACCGCGGAGGATCCGCCGCAGACCCACTATTGCGCGTGGATCAAAACAGTCACGGCGAAGCAGGTGGAGACGCACTATAGTTTCCTCCGGAATTCCTCCTCCTCCTCCACGGTGCGTCTGTACCACTCCGTGTGGTCCACGGCAGGGCGCGCGCCGCTCGGCTGCGCGTGGAGCGACGACGCGGCGGCGGTAGAACGTTACTTGGCTCTGTGCGCGGATGGCAGCTCGGAGTTCAGCCAACAAAACCATCACGATGATGAGCCCTTTGATCTCAGCCTGCTGGATGGGATGTGCGTCGACTCGGCGTCTCCAACTAAAGTCGTGATGGAGGAGGGAAGGGGGGCGGTGGGACAGAAGAGGAGGCTGGTGCGGAGCGTGGACCACCAGGGTGAGGGTCACAGCATCACGGGGGCCCACCGGCGGGTGAAGCGTGGCTTCATTGTCCCTGGAACTCTCTGGTGCGGCTCTGGGAATAAAGCGCCTTCATATGCAGACCTGGGTGAGTTAAACGGGAACTCCACCCATTTTCAACATTCTAAGTTAGGGTTCATTTGGTTGCATTTGTACACTCAGAAAAAAATGAAAATGGGTGGAATATTCCCCTTTAAAAGGACCACTTCACCACTATTCAAGTTATATAACTCAATAATAATGGCGTGTGTGTGTGTGCGCGCGCGTGTGTGTGTGGCCTGGAACGTTACACAGCAAAAAAGCAGAGCAGCTGTAATGTTTTTCTGTTCAACCACTAGGTGTCAACTGTCAAGCTTGACACCAGGGTCTCTGCGTAAAGCAGAAAATACATAGGCCTACTGTAGTTCTCAAACTTTTTTCATGCATAGTAGCCTAGTAGTAGGCCTATATACAAGGATACCCCAAATGTAATTTTGATGCCAATATCACTATATGTAAAAATGGGGAGACCATGCTTTACCCTAGTCTAATTGCAGCTTTGATGAAATTTTAGTGGAATTGAATAAGTTAAACGTATGATATTCCTGTGTTAAAATAAATGTGTTAAAGGCATTTTATTCTCTCTCTCTGAATGGTTGTCTGAACGTCTTGCAGGTGTCTTCTCGGAGACGGACAGCTGCTGCCGGGAACATGACCAGTGCAAAGACACCATCCTGTCCTTTCAGTCCAGTTATGGTGTCTTCAACAGAAACATCTTCACCATGTCCCACTGTGACTGTGACAAGAAGTAAGAAAATGTCTGTGCATGCCAGGGACCAACAGAAGTGAAGATTTGTGTAAAAAAAAAAAAAAAAAAAAAAGTAAACTAGCTGTTGAGGTTGATATGTTCTGTTTTAAAGTATTACACAGTGACAGCTAAAGTGTCTGTAATGTAGGCCTAAAATAAAGGGATTATAATCAGCAAAGCTGGGTTAGTGTTTATGCTGTACTAAATGACCTAAAATAAAGGAATTTCTAAACATCAGGCTGTTGTCTGATGCTTATGCTATATCCTCTACACTTATGGCTCCATTTTCGTTGCATGCTAAACCCCTTATCTTTTTTTTTTTTTTTTTTTTTTACTATTTTACTACTTTTTGGAATAGTTCAACATGCCAATCTATTGACACGTTGTGAGCTTGTAGACTGGCCTTTTTAACTATTGAAAATGCTGTTTTATAATACCGTATATTACCAAATAGTAGCCCGGGCGTTTATTTCACAAAATCGATTTGGAGACCGGGCGTTTAAAAGAAGCAGGCGGTTATTTGCACAAGGCTCTTATTTATTTTTGCACCAGCCTGCACCAGGCCATTATTTGGTTACAATGGTTACTGTCCAGTATTTTTTGTACAAAAAAAATTAAATGTAAAAGCTATTGTAAACATATCAATATTGTATCAATAAACAAGAAATCAACATGAGGTAGGCTATCAAAAGACAGGAGATCAACAAGGCCTCAACATGGCAGTAGTGCAACAATTGTCAAATAGAATAGCAATACTAAAAATAAATACCGGTACACTTTTTAAATAAAGCAGCAAATAAAATTATGGTACCAAGTACTCAGGTATAAAACCCACCATCAAAACAGAACAATAATACTTGCACTTAAATAAAATAAAGGCTACAGTACTCCAAGTTTTAAATAAAGCAGCATACAGCTAAAAATAAAATTATGGTACCAAGTACTCTATAAAACCATCAAAACAATAATACTGCAGCAAACACAACCCCAAATGCAACTCAACCCCACTCATCATCATTCGCCTCCTCCCCTTCCTCCTCTTCCTCTTCCTCCTCTCCCTCACCCCCCTCATCATCATCATCATCCTCCTCTTCAATCACAAGTTCATTGAGGAACTGCTGTTCCTCATCACTCTCCTCCTCTTCCTGAACCACAGCAACAGCCTGCTGTCTAGCCCTCAACAGCATCTCTCTGCCTGCCTGACATGGCTGTCCCTCCTTGAGGCAGTGAATGAGCTGGTCCTCACTCCCATCAGCTGCCACCGTCAGCCCACACACCTTGGAGGATACCAAAAAGCAACAATCAGCTAAGCTACTGTTTGCAACACACAGGCACGCACGCACGCACACACACACACACACACACACACACACACACACACACACACACACACACACACACACACACACACAGCCTACCTTGAATGAGTTGATCAGAGTGTCCCGATCCAGTGCATCCCATGCTCCCAGGACCCAGTCGACCAGGAGGCGGCGAGAAGGGGCTCTCAGGTTCCCTGACTTGGTGTAGGTCTTGTCTTTATCACCAGCCATCCAGTTATCATAGTAGTCACGGAGCTGCGCTTTGAAAGGGCCATTCCACACAACATCTGGGGCCTGCAGGTACTTTGTGCAACCTCCAGGTATAACAGCCATTGTAAGGTTGTAGCCCCTTTTGAGCTCTGCCTTCGTGGCCTCGCTGATATGGCATCGGTACGAGTCCCACGCTAGTAGCCTCGGTCCGAAGTGGAATTTCCCCACTGCCCTCTGGAGCCAATCCTTTGTCAGGTCGTCATTAAACCAGCCATTCTTGGAGGAAGCTATGATCACACCGGGGATGCTCTGCATAGCCTTTACATCACGGACAGCACCTTTAAACACAATGTAAGGTTTTAGCTTTGTCCCGTCTGCTTTGGCTGCAAGAGCCACCGTGACGCGTGCCTTCTCGTGGCCGGTTGTTTTGAGGCAAATGGAGCGGGCGCCCCTCTCACTGACCGTACTGGAACCAACCATGTCAAACCAGACGGCTGTTTCATCCATGGCGATAATATTCTTGGGCTGGATTTTCTTGGCCTCTATCTGTTTAGTAGAGAAAACGAGGAAGTTGACAATCTTCTCGACGGGAGCGTCCTTCTGTGCAACAGTTGTTCTCCTCCTGAGGGAAAAGTTGTTCCGACGCAGGAATCGATTAAGCCAGCCGCTCGTTGCACCAAACACCACCCCGTCGTCTCTCTTGTCACTCACGGTAGCATACATCTCCTTCGCCTTAATGCGGATCATTTTGCGGGACACGCGGTGGTTCTGTCCACGAACATGATGTATCCACTGACACAAATTAGCATCAAGCTCCTCGCTCACTTTCTTCCTACCTCCACCAGATAAGCGAGCCCGTTTTCCATCGATTGCCGACTGAGATAGTAGTTCTCCTTTTTTTTGCTTCCATTCTCGTACACGTTTTGGGTCAACGTTAAACTGCCTGGCCGCTGCCAAACCAGAATTCTGCTCCGCATACTTCACAACGGCTAGCTTGAACTTTACGTCAAACTTTCTGTTCTTCTTCCCCCGTAAATTATTCCCGTCCATGAGTTGTGGCGTACCGGTATCATGTTCATTCAACTCACTGCTGTTGCTTGCCATGTTAAAACTTTTCCTCTGGGTTTGTTGTTGTTGAGTGAGGGAGTCTCTGGACTCCGCGTGTGTGCCGCGTGTGTGCTGTTACCGTAATTACCAGAATTACTGCACCTTTGCTTTTCCTAGTAGCTTATAAATTGGG
This sequence comes from Benthosema pterotum, assembly GCA_039105355.1. NCBI lineage: Eukaryota > Metazoa > Chordata > Actinopteri > Myctophiformes > Myctophidae > Benthosema > Benthosema pterotum. Next base: position 23,151,514 of record CM076985.1, on the reverse strand, counting down.
CTTAATGAAATCAATATTATGTTAATCTAAATTATCCAAATAACAGCCGGTGGGCGGCTATTTGGACATAGGCGGTTATTCGGAAGAGGCGGTTAATTCACAAAATGGGGTCAGACCCTGGGCGGCTATTAGGACATGGGCGGTTATTTGCCCAAGGGCGTTTATTTGGTAATATATAATTTTATAATAGTTTAAAAAGGAAAAGAAGTTAAGGGATAAGGGGTTAAGCGGTGATGGAAATCTAGGCCTTTGTGTGTAGAAGAGCCACCACCATTGGACTGATCCCATTTAGTGAACAGAGTTTGCAATGGTGTAACTCTATACTCAGGGCTGACTTTTTTGGGGCCGGGTCTTCCTGTTACACTGTTTAGGGCCAGATAGCATTCTAGTTTACTCTCCTTTTGTGTTGTTGCTTTTTTCCAATGTGTCAGATAGTTGTGCTTTTGCCGTTTTATAATTTGATTTAGTCCAGTGGGTTTTCGATCTCGGTGATCTGTTCTAGGGGCAATTTGATGAAGGGACATCTCTCTCTAGAGTTTTGCTGTGTGACTAACACTCCCCTCAGAGTCCCTGCCCTAGATCCCACTATGAAAACCAGAGCAATGCAATCCACGTACTACCGATCAATATTGAGTCTTATCGTTGTTGTTTTTTTGCAGGTTCCGCAGCTGTCTAGCGGCAGCAAATGACAGCATAGCAGATGTAGTGGGATATACATTCTTTAACGTGCTGAAGTTGAACTGCTTTGAGTTCTCTCAGAGACTCCAGTGCACACAAAGGAACTGGTTTGGAAGGTAAGTGAACAACACGGTTGTTTTATTGGCTTAAAAATCCAGGGGCCAGTGGTAGAGTGCTTATACAGCATGCCAGGCAATGCCAACCATCATGAGGAGACAACCTCCAAATCACTGCAGATGAGCTAGCTATTAATTAGATAAATGGGGAGCTCCACTGACCTCATATCACCCAGATTTGGCACAGACATGGCTATCTATTCATTCTGCTATTATGCCAGCAAAATGTGGTACTCCCCACCAACAAAAGTTTAAGAGAGTAACGCACGTCCTCCAATGGTACTGAGATAAGAAGAAGCTTTTTTGTCTGCTGTAGAAACAGTTCACAAAAAGCAAGTCTAATACCCGTATAACCTAGCCTTATATTAGATTTGCTTTTACTACTATGTCAAACTATTTAAAACTTTTTAAACATTTCTACTTTTCTATTTTATACAATCAAGAATCATGTAAATATTTTTTGGCATTGCCCTTAATCACGCCTCTCGCTAAATAGACGTTCATTGGAGCATCTTAAAGTGAGTTGCTAGCCCCAACTTTCTTTTTATACCCTACCAACAGCCAATAAAAACTGACTCCATAAACACCATGAAAAAGCATGTCTGCAAATCTAGCTTTCAAAAATCCCTTGTTACTCTTTTAGCATTATTCTATAACTCAGCCCTGGGCCTGAGCTTACCAAATAATTACCCAGAATAATTAAAACCTGCAAGTCAAAAGGTCCAGAAATCACCTGACCCCCCTCCCAATTAAAAATGTTACTGTACTCCCCGACTTTGTTCATCGTGAGTTGAAGCTCTTGATGACTGGTTTTAATTATTATGGATAATTATTTGGTAGGCCCAGGCCCAGGCCTGGTGGTATAGGCTTTCGGGCCTACCTCAAGGCCCCAGACCTGATTCGCTGCCATGCAGCCAATGAGCACTGACCCAAACCTGATTTGACCTGAGCCAATGAGAGGACTTACACCATACCTGGCTACACCACAGCGATACGGGACATTGCACCCAATATCTAAAATGCCCCATTATACTGTATAATCATTCCCGTACTCCAAGCATTTACTGTAAACCTGAATGCACTCAACAGGTGTGAGGAGAACAAAATGGCACCGTATGCTGTGGTTCACCAAGCCACTCAGTATGGAGGCCACGGGAGCAGCAGCAACACCACTCACATCAACATCTCCAATGTCATCAGTGCTAGCTTCTCAACTCAAGGCCGGGTCACTACTACAGGAGGCCAGGAGGAGAACAGTAGTACATCACAGCAAGGGTCAGTGTCCCTTTCTGGGAGGGTGGCGTCCAGCATCACCTCCAGTGCCCCACTAGGCTCTCATCTGACATCTGGTACCGCCCGTTCCACGCCCATGTCCACACCTGTAAGAATGACCAGCACAGGGCTGGGTAATGTGCCTACCAGAGGCCCTCACATCGTCACGCCTAGTCCTCCCCACAGCACCAGACTGAATGTGTCAAATGGACTGACTTGGCCTCCAACTCAGCAAGACACATCAGCCAATACAGGTAGGCTGTGCAACATAATGCACACACACAAACGCACACGCACACAAACACAATACCAGATGGACAGAGCAAAACATTTCTCTCCCCATGTCTTTGGCCTGTCGGGGACAATGAAACAGTGAGTCTCCGCCATATGTGGCCAGCCTTTTGCCAGCCTTTTTCTTCTGTTTTGGTCATCCCAATCATACATCCCACATCATCTTCATCATACTGTAAATCCAGATTTACACTTCCATACGTCCATAATTAGTTGGAATATGATCAACTAAAAATGTCTTGGAGGCAGTCACTGTAATTATACAATTGTTCTAACATTATTACACATTTTGTATTTAAATGACAAAAGGAAGTCATAATTTCACACCATTGTTGTGTGACATGACATGACCTTATGCCCTATGGTAAAGGTCTTATCATTCTACTTGAAAAGCATGGGAACACACAAACATACACACAACCGTGAATGCGCCCACACGCGTGTGCACAGTCATACACACACACATACACACGTGCGCACTGCGCACAGACACACACACACACACACACACACACACACACACACACACACACACACACACGTGCGCACAGGCACGCACACACACACACACACACACACACACACACACACACACACACACACACACACACACACACACACACACACACACACACTTCACAAATTGATACCAGTAAACTCACCTCTCTGAGTAAGTTTACTGATACTGCATGTCAAATCTATGTCTGCACATAGATGTGTGTACATAGCAAGATAAGCAGACTATGGTGTGATGTTTCTTAACGTAAAAACTTCTCAACTCAAGGCCGGGTCACTACTACAGGAGGCCAGGAGGAGAACAGTAGTACAACGCAGCAAGGGTCAGTGTCCCTTTCTGGAAGCTTGGCGTCCAGCATCACCTCCAGTGCCCCACTAGGCTCTCATCTGACCTCTGGTACCGCCCGTCCCACACCCATGTCTACGCCAACAACAATGACCAGCACAGGGCTGGGTAATGTGCCTACCAGAGGCCCTCGCATTGTCACACCTAGTTCTCCCCACAGCACCAGACTGAATGTGTCAAATGGACTGACTTGGTCTCCGACTCAGCAAGACACATCAGCCAATGCAGGTAGGCTGTGCAACATAATGCTCGCGCACCCACACACACACGCACACACACACACACGCACACACACATACACACACACACACACACACACACACACACACACACACACACACACACACACACACACACACACACACACACACACACACACATACGAACACAATACCAGATGGACAGAGCAAAACATTTCTCTCCCCATGTCTTTGGCCTGTCGGAGATGTAACACTAAGTCTCCGCCATATGTGGCAGCTACCACTTATGGCGGAGACAGCACAGCCCTTTGCCAGCCTTTTGCTTCCTTTTTGGCCATCCCAAGTTGTTGAAATCCTTGAAAAACCGGCCTGGTATGTAGCAGTGGTTGGTATTTAATGACCTTGGTCATAAAGGCTTCCTCTAGGCTGGGATTGGTTACACGCCGGCATTCTGAAGGCTGCCATTCCGATGCATTCTGACACACTCATTACCAACCCAGTCCCTACCACACACACAAGCCACATAGTCGGAGTGGTGGTATGTCAGAATGAAACGTAGTACAGGCATACCTGTAATACAGACACAAAGGGGGGCACTGGAGCAACTCAGACAGTTTAAGCTTTTAATTTAATTTACAGAGTTCAGGTGCAGAGGTAACACTGTTTTGATGTATCGGCCACATCTTCAGCAGGTCATGTAGGAGAATGGGAGGCACTAAAGTAACTCAGACAGTTTAAGCCTTTAATTTAATTTACACGGTGCACTTGCGGCCACTTCTCTGGACTCTCCATTAATGTTAACAACAGCTGGTGTATTAGCTGCAAAATACGTCATCTCATGAACAACTGAATTTATGTGATTGGTTTGCCGATTTGCATCAGTAAGCAGGAATTGGCAATGAAGGACCGTAAAGTCTGGTGTGGCCTTGTGGAATCCATTTCAACCGCTGTTGAAAGATGATGATCATCATCATATGTAATCTCATTCTGGCCTATCACAATTTGGGTCCTCACTTTTGTTTTCTATGTTTCTGTTTACAGAACGCAAGTGTATACTCAAAACTGGTCATTCACTGTTTGTGTTTGCACTAGGTGATGTCCCAATACCTTTTAGTCATGGTATGGTTTATTCTTTAATCTCGAGGGGAAACAAGTTTTGCCACCAGAGCGTAGTCATACATCAATGATGTATAAACAACATACAGTACAGAGGTCACATAGAACAATAACGTACAATACTAGTCACACACAAAACGTAAGAGAGTCCTTGTAAAACACTAGGACTCTCTTACATTTTTTGTGTGACTTGTATTGTATGTTCTAGGTGACCTCTTTTTTTTTTTGTTTCCGATCCCGATAACACAATTTCTGTTAGCTGATATCTTGTGTTGTGTATATAGCAGGCTCCTCACTCAAATGTGCACTTGCAGTTTGGGCAAATGAGAAGCAATCTCCATGTGTCCCTATATTTTGTTTACCTGTGATAGTGTCAAAGCCTTACCGCTCACCCTATGTCGGATTTGTGGCATACGCATACACAAAATATGACTCATAAGGGCTGGTTCCTATGCTTTTCTGGTACAGTATTGGCACATCTCTAGTTTGCACAATCAATCACAATTGGTCACACTCTCTCTCACTCTATCTCAGATGAAGAAGAGACCAAATGTTTATTATTGATCTGATACAGATAATATTACTGTCTGTACTCACTTTGCATATAGGCAAGCCACTGCCATGTGAGCTCTTTAAGGACCTGGATGGGTGTAAGTTTAAGATCTTTCCGCAGCAGATGAAGTATGGCTTCCACAATCAGGAATCAAGAATCCTCTACCACTGCAACTGCACCACTAGGTAAAAATAATATTTGGCATCATACTGTAAAGCCAGATTTACACTTCCATACAGGGAAAATGTTTTGGAGGCAGTCACTGTAATTATACAATTGCTCTGACATTAATACACATTTTGTATTTTTAATGACATTTTTAATGACTGTTGTGGCATGGCCTTGCGCGTTATGGTAAAGGTTTTATCATGCTACTTGAAAAGCACACACGCACGCACGCACACGCGCGCGCACACACACACACACACACACACACACACACACACACACACACACACACACACACACACACACACACACACACACACACACACACACACTTCACAAGTGTGAAGTGATACTAATAAACTCACCTCTCTGAGTGAGTTTACTGATACGGTATGTCAAATCTATGTCTGCACATAGATTTGTGTACATAGCAAGATCAGCAGACTATGGTGTGGTGTTTCTTAATGTAAAAACTAGGGCATAGACAGAAGCATAATGCAAACGGCACATGTACAACTAGACTTAGCCTTGTTTGTGGCAAATGTTTACATTTTTGGTTTGTTTCTTACATATCATTATACTGTTCTTATATTGATCAATGATCACAAGACCCAATTACTGCAATGTCAGTCTCTGGGAATAGAATATATGACATTGATTTACTGTGACACTATATATCATACTGGAATCCACCAAGACAGTGGTCCTCTAACCACCACAAGTGACATGGTAACATGACTTGGGTGAAACCAAGGATCCAACACTAGGTGCGGCGCTCCATCTCCCAGAGGTCCGCTCCATTGAGCAGGGGATAGATGGATGTCCTCATTGGGCAGATTCTGACAATTAACTGCTCCTCCCGTCTCCCGACCTACTTACTTAACTTCTTTGATGTTTATCTGTCCTGCTAGATTGTTCCAGAGTTTGGCTCAGCAGGAGGACAACACTGTGATTCGGGCTTTGCTGCTGGATTATGTGTCCGATTCCTGCTTCCTCCCACAGGCTCCCTGCACTAAGGAAAAGACGTACGCAAGCACACACTTGACACCCACTTACCACTGTTTTTTTTTATAATGCAATTGTACATCACAGCCTGTCTAGAGAATAGTATAGTGTATAATATATACTCTAGCATACTATTATTATTATCTATGATAATATAATATAATATAATATAATATAATATAATATAATATAATATAATATTATATAATATTATATTATATTATATTATAATATAATATAATATAATATAATATAATATAATATAATATAATATAATATAATATAATATAATATAATATAATACTTGTGAGTATTATTTTTGATGGTCCGCATATTAGGTTAATGTTCAACAGTGTATTCTCACTCAACAGTAAAAAAGCCAGCATTCAGTTGAAGGGTAACGCCAAATGTGCACATTTCTAACGTGTCAATGTTGACCTAGAACTCCACAAACTGGCAGACACTATATTTGGGCATGCTGTAGAGTCCATATTTGGGCATGGTGCTATTGCAATTTACAAACTGAGTTCGCTTCCTGTGCAAGTAAGATGTAATATAATAGTCATATTACTGCATAATTGTGTCAAAGCTGGGTTTCTGCTAGTGTGGCCAAGCAAGGCTAATGTCATGGCCTCCACTTCAAATATACAGTATGACTTGCTATTTTGCGGAGCAGTCTGACAAGTTTTGGAAGCTTTGGGCTAACTAACCCATAATGCCCTTGTTTCCTTTATTTGCTATCAACAGTTGCTCAGCATCAGCTCTGGTCAAACTGGGAGCTCATTCTCAGCTGAAGAAGTCCATCAGTGGCATGGTGGAAACAGGGCGCCCTCTGGAGGCCATCCGGCTGACGACCAGGAAGCAGCCCAACTCCAGGAGAGCCAAGCGGAAGGACCGTCCTGTCAGACTGCAGAAGCTCTGCATGAAGATGAGCAGCAGCAGCAACACCACTGGTGCCAAACGGCCAAACAAGAACACCAAGGACTACAGCACTGAGGTGGACAGATGATGATGACATAATATCATATGTTCACTTTCTTTGCACTGGGATTGAACAAGTGTTGCGATAAGTACTCACAGATTCGTTTTAAAGCATTAAGTAATCTCTCTCTTACCATTAAGCAAATAGAGTGCCATTTACAGACATGATCTTTGACATTTCTCAATAGAAGACCAGGGTGGCAAAGTACAACTCCCCCAATTGATTGACATTAACATACTCTACTATACAGATTGTATAAGTTATACTATACGGTATTTACATACTCTTACAGAGAGTACAATACATAGTGGACAAAATTACATCTTATGCATTAAAAAGGTTACTGCTGCTTCTTGTTCTGGAAAGTAACTTGTACTATTACTAATGCTGTCAAATATTGTATGTGGAGTAAAACGTACAATATTTGCTTCTGATTTAATGAAGTAGAATATATTTAAAAATAAATTGAAATACTAAATCCTTGGGTAAAACGTAACACTGGGATTTGAACACAAAGAACTTGTAAATAGATGTATAGTGGTGAGTTAATATGAATTGTTTCTGTTTGTAATTTGATTGAAGAAGATGGTGTATGCCTTTGTAAATAAATGTACAGTATGTAATACATTTAGTTTAGGCAATTAGGCCAATCTATAAACTTGAAAACAGTAGTTTATTCTATTATGGCGGTATTTTGTATGTGTTTTTATATATTTTTATATGGGAACAAGTTCACATAAAACAAAATAAACATGTTATTGCATAGCATGATTTGAGATAAAATATGACAGCAAATCAAATGTCAATAGGAACGTAGATGGCCTATTGATGGCCAGTAGATGGCCTAAATTGTTGTAATGGGTTAGATTTCTCACTGTTTGTATTCATATATGCAATACATTTGATATTTTTATTATATGTATGGACGATGTATTTTTTGGGTCCAAAATAAACATCACATGCTGTGGTTTCATGTGTGGACTCTATTAACTGATAAAAGCTGCTCTCAATTCATATTCCATGCCTATACTAGCTCTGGTCCAGAGCTCCACTGATTCTATGAGTTTACCTTGCATTGAAGCTCTGAAATGCAATGCAACCTGCCACTCGACCCGACCAGCCTCTCTTCTGAAAAAGTTTTCCTACTCACCAAAACAAACACGGCATGTGTGATTAGAAAGCGTTTCTTTTGTGGAAACACTCACCACACCTTTTTAGGCAGAACGCGGTTGATTTTCACTGGAGGAAAAAATATTCTCTATGAAGGTTTTCTCTTGGCAATATCGGTAGAGGGCACAAATCCTGGTTGTTTTTTGCGTTCTGCCCAAAAAGTCCATTTTATCGGTGTGGTGGGGGGCCCTTTAGTGTTTCCACCAGGCACTGGTTACGACTAAGGTAAGAAGGCTTTCTAATTACACTAGCCGTGTTTGTTTTGGTGAGTATAGGTAAATGTTCTTTATATTTCCACGAGAGAGAATGTCTAGGGATTAAAGCAACACAGAATGTGGGGTCCTTTTATAATTTCCACATTATGGCATAGCAAAATGTTGGAATGGAATGGTGGAATGCCCCTTTAACAGCACTGCCTTTGCAATGAATAGCCTCTGTGTGGCTTTGGGATATCAGGTAACTGCTCTCAACTCCGGCGTGATGTCACAGACAGACAACTCTACAGTAGCCTAATCCTAGATGTGTCACAGGCAGTAAACTGAAGCCCCAGTGCAATGCAGAAGGCATTCTTTATCTTCATTCTTCACTCTGCATGGATGATGGATTCATCTAGAGTTCCCAGAAGTTGTATGCGCTATGGGCTGTAGTTCATCATGCCTATGGCTGAGTGAGTCCACACCACCACCGAGGTCCCCGCCTCTTAAAAAAGCAGCCAACAATCCGCTAGGAAAAAGAAGAAGGGAAAAAAACGGATGTAGTTGAGAGCCTCTGAAAGAAGAAGAAAACACTGGCAGTCAGTCTCCAGTAGCCGTTTGGGGCTGCCGCTGCTTTAACATGTCATTTAAGAACGTTTTAAATGTATATATCGGCGGCACAAAACGATTTGTGCTGCTTGATGGATCGTGCTGTGCGCGTACGAGGCTATAATTAGGTCCATCCCGTATAACGGTTCTGCTCTGTACGTGTGGCAACAGTAGCATTGTTGTGGATAATACTAAGAAGTGGAGAAAGTTTTTCTTGCCTCCTGGCTTTGCCTCTAGCTCGGGCATGCTGTGGGAATGGCTTAGTAGATGAAAAAGTTCTGAAACTCTTCGCTTGGAAATTGGAATATTCAGACGTTCTGGGAGATGATGGAGAAGCAGAAAGCGAGGAAAGAAAAGGTAATACAGCTTAATGCCCTGAACGGAAGCAGTGTGCGAGGCGATTTTAAATATTTAATGCGGTGTGTGTTGGTTCTGTAACAGACTAAACGCACTACTATAGAGAGCTTGTGCGCTTTGGGGAGGCGAGGCCGAAAACAGCCGATCTCCAAGCAGACGACGCGTCCCGCGGCGACTTGCCGTCAGCTTGGAGATCGGCTATTTTCGACTATTTCCTACGTACTCTGTTACCGTATGTAGGCCTAGTTCGTGAATTTCTGCTATGAATTCTTGAAAAAAAAAAAAAAAAAACAATACCCCGTAGCTGTTAACTATCGTAAATATCATGTTTTAGACACACAGTTTAAAGCAAAGTAATCGTTTATGGAAGAGGCATTTCATTTGTTCTGTTTCTATGTGTATGCCTTTGAAGAGCTGCATGCTGCATCTGGTTATAACATTACAGTGACAGCCACAAAGTGGAACTGCTGCTGCTCTTTAGGCTAGCATCAGCTATATAGAGGTCTTCTGTCTGCAACAGGGGGTCCATGGGGGTCCCCAGGGGGGTCATCAATCAGACTCAGAGTCATCACTACAAAGGGGAGGGGCACCATGGACCACATCTTTGTGAGGATATTGTTTTACTTTAAATGAGCTTGCCTTGAAGCATAATAGCAATCCTTTTCTGAGGAGAACTTTAGCCAACGATGGCAGATCTACAAGCTCACAATGGCTCTGGCTGATTGGTGGTGTGAGCAAAGAGGTCTGAGATGGAAAGGTACAGGACTATAGGGTGAACGGTCAAGTTCACTATATTTTAAAAAGTCTATAGTAGGCCATCTATGATTATTCATGAAAATGTGTTCTTTAATCCACAACACAATATTAGGCAATTCACCTCTGGTGTTGTGGTGTCCTTGGCCTCAGATGACTGCGAAGTCACAATTTAAGGACTTTTGAGGCCTTTTTAATCCCTAATAACAAATAAAAACTGGACACACATTGGCCAAATTGTCAAAAAAGGAGGCAGGCAACATTTGCCTCAACCCTCACATCAGGCTGGGGAGACCTGGCCTGGAAAGGTTGAAAAGCACTGCACATTGAGCTAGTGTAGGGGTTTTCAACAGGTGGTCCGGGGACCACCAATGGTCCCTGAGAGGATATCAGGTGGTCCCCAGGCTAAATGATGGGACAGTTGGTAACCAATTGAACCCTTATAGGTCTGTAATTCTAGAGTGTAAAATGAAACCAAATGGACCCGGTTTACTTAATTATCAAGAATCTACACAATTAGAAAATGCAGAAGAAATGTTATTTTGAGCAATGTTTGGCCAGTTTTCTCTTCTAAATTGTGGACACAAACTTGAACATCCTTAGTTTTGGGAGACTAAACGCGACATCAAATGGTGGTCCTCCGTGGCTAAAATGCAGAATAAATACTGGGCAATGGTGTGAAAAGGGTTGAAAACCACTGAGCTAGTATATAGGTGACTGACTGTATAGGCTACTTAAACGAAATCTTGTGACCCAAATGTTGTAAATCTATGCACCCTGGGTCCACAATATAAACCACGGTAAAGGGCCCAGGGTCTGCAGTGATCAGTCAGTGGAGAGGTCTCAACATCAGTTCATTCCCCTCGGAATGCACCCCCTTCCGACTAGGAGACAGGAGCCGGACTGAGGAAGTGTGTGTGTGTGTGTGTGTGTGTGTGTGTGTGTGTGTGTGTGTGTGTGTGTGTGTGTGTGTGTGTGTGTGTGTGTGTGTGGTTGCATGTGGGGTTGCTCTGATTTAATACAGTGCAGAAATGTTCTGCCCAGCGTTCCAGGATTTGTTCCAGACACCACCATCCTGGATGATCTCCCCAGCTTCCCTCCTGTCCCTCAACTTGATGAAGTCCCCCAATATCATGAAGTGAGGAAGGCCATCAACTGTCTCAAAAACAATAAAAGTGCAGGCTCAGACTCCATCCCCGCCGAAATATTCAAGCATGGAGGCTACCTACTCAAACGCCGACTACACCAACTCATCTCTGCAATATGGACATCTCAGACCGTCCCACAAGAATGGAAAGATGCCACCATAATCACCATCTACAAGAGGAAAGGTGATAAGTCCTCTTGTGACAACAGCAGAGGTGTGTCACTCCTGTCAGTGGCAGGCAAAATCATGTCAAGGATCATGTTCTCCCGCTTGACCACACACATCTCTGAGAACATCCTACCAGAAACCCAGTGTGGGTTCCGGAAGGACCGTAGCACATCAGACGTGATCTTTGCTGCCAGGCAAATGCAGGAGAAATCCAGGGAACACAAACAAGACCTGTACATGGCGTTTATTGATCTGTCAAAAGCCTTTGACACAGTAGATCGCCAACTTCTCTGGAGCATACTTAGCCGGTTTGGTGTCCCACCCATCTTTCTCTCCATCCTCCAACAGTTCCATGACGGCATGCAAGCCAGGGTTCGAATTGGTGGACAACTGTCTGACCCCTTCAATGTAAAGATTGGAGTAAAGCAAGGATGTGTTTTAGCTCCTGTTATATTTAACATATTCACTACGGCAGTCACGCTTATCACTCACAAACTCCTGGAGAACACGGATGGGGTTACCATCAGCTTCCGCCTGGATGGCAACCTTTTTAACATCAGACGCCTTCAGGCATCTACGAAGACTACCGCCCTCAACGTCCGTGAACTCCAGTATGCCGATGACTGCATGCTGATGGCTCACTCCCCAGAGTCACTTCAGCTTGCTCTCAATGCCATAGCTGCCACATACAGAGCTGTCGGTCTTCAGATCAACATCAAGAAAACACAAATAGTCCACCAACCCAGCTCTGCACACACTCCCACCCCAATCTTTTACATCGACAACACCCCTCTGGAAACTGTACCCCACTTCAAATATCTCGGCAGCATCCTCTCAGCCAGCTGCAACATTGATGCAGACATCCAAGCTCGCATCAACCTTGCCTCCGCCGCGTTTGGTCGCCTAAGATCGCGAGTCTTCATTAATAAGAACTTGAAGGCATCGACCAAGGCAGCAGTGTACCAGGCAGTATGTGTGTCCACACTACTGTATGGCTCTGAAGCCTGGACACCATACAGACGGCACATCCGATCTCTGGAGGCTTTTCACATCCGCTGTCTGCGTAGGATCCTGGGCATCACCTGGAAGCACCACATGACCCATGAAGCGATCTACCAGCGCACTAACTCGTCCAGCATTGAGGCAACTCTAGCACGTAGACAGCTCCGCTGGTTAGGCCATGTGATCCGCATGCCTGCAGTCCGGCTACCACGCCAGATCCTCTATGGCCAACTTCAATCTGGCCAGAGGGCTGCAGGAGGCCAACGAAAGAGATACAAGGACCATATGAAGGTACTACTTAAGGACTGCAACATCCCACCATCCAGCCTGGAAAGGACAGCAGCTGATCGTGGCACCTGGCGCTCTGCCTGCACCTCAGGAGTCTCCCACCTGGAGGAGAAGTCATCCCTGAAGCGTGCAGAGAAGCGTAGGCTCCGGCATGAGCGCGCTGCAAGGACTGTTCAACCAGGCACAACACACGTCTGCCCCACATGTGGTTTTGTGTGTGGATCAAGAATTGGTCTATACAGTCACATGAGGGCGCATGAGCGCAACAAGCGCTGACCCCCCCCACCCCCCCCACCCCGGAGATATGAAGTCATCATCGACAACGATGGACTGCCATAAGCAAGTAAGGTTGCATGTGTGCATGTGATCTTGGAAGGTACAGTCAGTCCAGAATATTTTTGTTGTCTCTTCCTGTCATCTTGTTCCTGTGCATGTGTGTACACACACACACTGTATGCAGTAACTGTGTGCGTAGGTGTGTAATTGTTCTGCTTTATAGATGCAGAATGAAGGGCAGATATTACAACGTACTATGAGTAGTGATAATATCATTCTTATGATATATACTGTAATTTACCTCACTTGCTTTATTAATTAAGAGTTGAACCATAGTGATGCACCTCGGCCTACCACATTGGTATGGAATTGGTATTAAAACTATCCTTACTATTTTCACCGATACCGATCACCGATGTGACGTGTTAACAATGTGACCATAAATGGCTTACTATTTGCAGAGCAGCCTGACCATATTTCTTCCATAGTGTCTGCTGTTAAGGGTTACCTTCTACTTTCAAATCTTTGCAAAACAAATGTTAAATGCAGGAATGAGTTCAATATACTAAAGTGTAATCTAATGTAATATCTGTCTCGGAATCGGCCGGCATATAATCAGATATCGGTCATAGTTTCAGTATTCTGCATCTCTGAATTGAATCAGACGACACTGTTCCTCTCTCAAAGCTACTTGCTTGTGCATTTTCAGGTTTTAGCAAAGGAGCTGTAGTCTGGCGTGTGTGTGTGTGTGTGTGTGTGTGTGTGTGTGTGTGTGTGTGTGTGTGTGTGTGTGTGTGTGTGTGTGTGTGTGTGTGTGTGTGTGTTTGCTTCTGTGTGTGTGCGTGTGCATGCGTGTTTGTAAGAGAGTGAGAGAGAGAGAGAGAGAGAGAGAGAGAGAGAGAGAGAGAAGAGAGAGCGAGAGAGGAAGAGAGAGAGAGAGAGAGAGAGAGAGAGAGAGAGAGATAATGAAGGCCTTGGTGTAGGCTCTGGTGAAAAGGACAAATTTGGATCAGGGAGGGAAGCGCCTTTTTCTAAACTTAAGGCAAGAGAGGGCTGACCTCAAAGTCCAAGTGAATGTAGTGAAATGAGACAAGATGAACACAAATGTATGTTTTATATTGCTACATTTTTCATCCTCCTTTGTCTGAATTACTTCCTTGGAGTGAACATGGAGCGAACAACTGACTGACACTGATGGAAGTTTGTATTGAACAGTAAAAGTGTGTCAAGAGTGTCAATACCACAATGAATCTGTTACAAGTAATTGGTAAACAAACAAAAGTATAGAAACTGCAGTTTTCAAATAATTATAGTGGATATAATTGAAATGCAGCTACTTACAGTATTAAGCTATTTATTTACTTTACGCAACTGAATGCATGAACCCTATGGTGTCCCTGCGGGAGGCGAACAATTGCAACTCTAGCAGATCTATAAGTTCACTAAACCGTCCGTTTTCGTCTCTATAGTTATTTGTTCTAGACGGAATAAAAGAGGGGGGGTCTATTATAGACCCCTGGGGTACCCCTGGGGCTGGTCAACTAAAAAGGGTTTAAGTGGTTGCACAAAACCTGCCATGCAAATGATGTTGGAGCAGGGTTGGCATTCCACGGCCCTGTTGGACTGAACTTGAAACACCCTGGAAGAAGAGAGGAAGTCTTTCTGTGCCACAAAGCGCTATACCAGTGTGGTTTTCAACATTTTTTCAATTCAAAGCCCATTATTTGTTCGGCATTTGAGCCATGCATGGACCACCATGAGATTTTAACTAAACTTGCAGACCCAAAACTATTGCTTGCTGTATTGATGTGGTACCAGCGGAGCGATAACTATTCTATAATTGTGTGTAGACATCTTGTAAATTAAAATAAACTCAGATTTGTAACAATAATTTCACTCTTGAGCCTTGAGAGCGTAAAATGACATTCACTCTTGGGGTGAACGCTGGTCTGATGGTTCAGGCGCATGCAGCATGCCACATACAGTATGGGCTTTGGCCTGGCAGCGCGTCATCTATTGGAGTCCCGTTCTTTACAACCTTTGCTGTGTGTCTCTCTCCCTGTTTCCTAGCTTCTCTTGAAACTATTAAGGCAAAAAGATGGAAAAAAAAAAAACATCTTAAAAAAGTGACACTCACTCTCACACTCTCAAGAGTTAAGTTAATTTACCAACTCTCCATTATTTACCTGGATACCACCTGGAACTCCCTTGACCTTGAGGATCACTGAATGCTCTTTTACAGCCACAATCATTTCCCCTGTGTCTCTAAAAGTGTCTGAAAGCTCCAATTCCACATTCATGTTAATGAACATACATTTTTAATCAATCTGTATTACTGTGTGTAACTATAGAAAATATCAGATCTCCAACCTTATAACATGTTGGTGACCGTGCCACATTGTGAGCTTGTATAGTACACTGGCTATTTTGTGTGCGTTTGTGGAAAAACGTTGCTTGACACTTTTACACTTACATGAAATGCTATACTTCACCTACCTTATGCTGTTATAGACATTTGTCATCGCTGCATATACACTCCCGAAAGGTGCTTTCTTTTTAGTCTAATAAATATCCCATATCTTCCCTTTTTTTTCTCCAGTGTTACGCTTGGCAGCAAATTCTGAATTAGTTTTTGGTCCATGTAATCATTTGAAATTGTTTAGTCTTACAGTCGAATCAACTACTGTAAATTAACACTACGCATCTCTCTCTCTCTCTCTCTCTCTCTCTCTCTCTCTCTGGTTGTCTTCAGTTCTCTCTGTTTGGTGGTCGCTCCACCAGCAGCAGGACCACTAACCCTCCCTCCACCTCGTCCTCCTCCTCCTGCTCCTCCTCGGCAGTAGCTGTCTCGGCCGTCGTCGTCCAGTCAGTGAAGAAGACAGACCTGCAGCAGCGCCCAGCCGCCCACAGCTCCGGCCCGGGCGTCCATGCCTCCGGTCCAGGCCTCCACAGCTCCGGCCCGGGCGTCCATGCCTCCGGTCCAGGCCTCCACGGCTCCGGTCCAGGCCTCCACGGCTCCGTTCCGGCTCCAGCCCTCAGTAAGGCAGAGTTCCTGGAGTGTGTGCGTCGCAGCAACCAGGCGTGCCAGCAAGGGGAGTACGCCCTGGCCGTGCGCCTCTACACCGAGGCGCTGGGCGCGGACCCCCAGAACTGCATCCTGTACAGCAACCGCTCTGCGGCCCACCTCCGGCTGGGCCAGTACGCCACGGCCCTGGACGACGCCCTCAAGGCGCGGCTCTTCAACCCCAAATGGCCCAAGGTACGAGTGACCGCCATGCAAGCACCACACTTCTTACTGTGTGTGCTCACACACCATTTTGGAAAGAACTCGGCGCCTCTTCTCTGCTTCCTTCATACCCACCTGCTCCATTTTCTCCTCCTTGTATATTTTTCATTTCCCTTTTACCTCCACTATGAGTTCCGGCGTTTGCCTATACAGAAGTGAATATTTGTACGTCTCGATGAAATGAACATCCATCTTCAACCGCTTATCCGTAGTCGGGTTGCAGTGGCAACAGCTCCACCAGAGAGGTCCCGATTCCCCTCTCCTGAGCAACAGTAGTGATTTCCTCCTGGGGGATCCTGGGACGGTTCAAGGCCAGAGAGGTGACGTAATCCCTCCATCTGTGCCTTATCTGAATTGGTGTCTCCCAGTGGGACGTGTATCGAGGACCTCCCTAGGGAGATGCTCGAGTCGAGAGGCATCCTAAACAGATGCCCCAAACACCTAAACTGGCTCCTTTTGGCCCCTGTTGTAAACAAGTATAAACGTTTTATGGGGTCTACTCACAGTCTTGTATTGAGTTGTGCTAGAAATGTACTGTTAATCTCCAAGCAGTTTTGCCTGACACCCAGTCTGAAATATAATTTCGTTTTACTTCATTATTCAGTATAAAAGCCCTCCCCACCACAGCAGTTTATGGGTTGGACGTTGGCAAAGCGACAGTCTCCGGTGATTGGCTAATACCAACCCATCAGAATAGTGGAAAAGCAGACAACATTGTTGTCATTCATGTGGCTAATGGGCTAGCCCGGGTGCAAACCAAACAAACACAGCCGACGAGTGTTACTAGCATCTGAACAAAAGCAGAACATGTGGGATGATGATGTTTATAAAACCCTGAAACTATTTACCATAGGTTCAATGATTTTAGTTTAAGATGGCAATTCATTCGATGACGCTCCCCACCGATGTTCTCTGTTGGTCTGCATAGCTCTTGTTTTCTAGACAATCGATCTACAGTTCTTGTGACACGTTCTGAGTGCAGAGATCTGTTGTTTTGGGCAAATGTTTCCCCCAGAATAGGGATGCTGAGGTTACAAGCGGTCAAATTTATTTCTGGGGTATACGTCTGTACTGTATATATAGGCCTATGAGCTGTAAAGACAATGAAGGGGTGTGGGTGTGTGTGTGTGGGTGTGGGTGTGCGCGCATGCACGTGCGTGCATGTGTGTGTATTGCATGCTTGGTTGCATGCAGGTGTGCGTGGCTCTAGACCAGTGGTTCCCAAACATTGGATCTAACCCATTTGTGTGTATAGGCCATTTTATGGGTTGTCTGTATATAAATGTGTTTTTAATTGATATTAAAACACTATTGATTGAAATTACAAAAGGTCTAACGCTGACTTTGAAGAAGTAATGATCGAAAGATAGATAAAATAGAAGATCACTATAGCAGTAGCACTATAGT
This sequence comes from Benthosema pterotum, assembly GCA_039105355.1. Taxonomy (NCBI): domain Eukaryota; kingdom Metazoa; phylum Chordata; class Actinopteri; order Myctophiformes; family Myctophidae; genus Benthosema; species Benthosema pterotum. Next base: position 23,133,614 of record CM076985.1, on the reverse strand, counting down.
GTTGGGTAATATTACTTATATATCTTTACTTTAATCCTATAATATTGTAGACTATCCCGATTCTAAAAATGTCTCTGAAATGGTAAACTAACCTAAGTGTACTGGAAAACTTCAAATTATTGTGTAACATCACCAAATTTTGACATTTTTTGATACTGTACATACTGTACAGAACGCATATTGGTGTTCCCGTCAACTAGGGTAAAACTACCACTAGGGTACCGCCTACTATGGGTTAATATTATAATATTAAAGTAAAGACATAATATATATACTTGTGATATAATGATATAATATTATATTACCTATCCTGTCCCACAAGCAAAAGTATAGAGATATACAATACAATCTGTTAGCAACAACTTGCAACTTTTTTGAGTAACATTACCCATTTCTGCCAATTACCGGTAATTAAATTACTTTTGCTGGAAAAGGTAATAATATTACAGTAATATGTTCACTAGGTCCGGCTCCCCTGGCAAACGTCTCATTTGTGTGTTTTTGGTGAGAAGGTTTTAGAGCTGCTGGTATCTAGACAGTCTGGACATGTATAGGGCTGGACCAGAGCACTCCACTTCCTCTCTCTGTGCAACAGAATGGGCGGAAGTGCCCACTGTGTGTGTGTGTGTGTGTGTGTGTGTGTGTGTGTGTGTGTGTGTGTGTGTGTGTGTGTGTGTGTGTGTGTGTGTGTGTGTGTGTGTGTGTGCGCGCGTGCGTGTCACTTTGTTTTGCAAAACCTGACCTTGGAGTGCATTTTGCCTGTAAACACAATCACTGAAGTAACATTCCTGTATGTGAATGCATGGGTGCCTGTGTGTGTGCGTGTGCGTGTGTGTGTGTGTGTGGGTGTGTGCGTGTGTGTGTGTGTGTGTGTGTGTGTGTCTGTTATTGATTTTTATTTTACATGGACAATGCGCATTAATCAACACATCAGTTTTCACATCCACCTAAATTGCCCAAAGTTAGCCAGAAGCTAGGTTAAATCTCTGAGCAGCAGGCTCTTGGAAATGGTGTGTTTGTGTGTGTGAATGCACACGCTTGTATGTGCGCCAACCAAGGGAGTTTGCCTGTGTGTGTGTGTGAATTAGTTTTGGTACGGAAACTTGGGAATGCTTTTGCGTGTGTGTGAGCGTGTGCGTGTGAGTGACAGGTCTGGCAGTGTCACAGTAGTGAGGGTCAAAGGCGGGGTCAAGACTAATGAACTACCAATCAGAATGGAGTTCTCATACTTACTTCTGCATGAGCTCTTCCTTTCAACCCCCCCCTTTCTCTCTCTCTCTCTCTCTCTCTCTCCCTCTCTCTCTCTCTCTCTCTCTCTCTCTCTCTCTCATCTACGTCCCACGGTTCAATCCACCACTGCTCTGCCGGCCTTTCTGTTGGCACAACAGGCTGCCACACAACGCGCTCTCACACACACACACACACACACACACACACACACACACACACACACACACACGCGCGCGCGCGCGCGCAAGCACACACGGTGAAGGGAGTGAATGTGTTTGTGCACTTGTTTAAGAAGAAGTAAGGCAAAGAATAAAGAAGTAAACAACATCTGAATGAACACCCCCCCCCCACACACACACAGTCACACACACACACAGTCACACACACGCACAGATGCTTTCAGCGGTGGGTTTGGGTGGCACAGACAGATTTTGAAGGTCTTTATTCCGTTGTTTCACTTGTGCATCTTTGATGAAGCTACATCAAAGATGCACAAGTGAAACTGTTTCATTTGTGTTTTCCTTCCCCACATACGCTTAATTTGTGAACGTCTTGAGCATTTGCACGTTCACCAGGTTACTACTAGCTAATTGGAGGAGTTGAGATGTTGCGTTACATTTAATGGTTGCATTTTTAAACTCAATTATTTGGCAACAACAAAAAAGAGACCGGATGTCGGCTGTGTCAGCCCACTGTTTACTCTCCTTCAGCCTTCCCTCATTTGGTGCATCTTTGTTTTCATTCCTATTGGAGATTACAAATAAGTTTGACTGATGAATGTTTTGGCCGGGCTATAGTTTGTTGGTTATACCTTTGAAGTAGTAATGGCCTTGTCTTCTCTGATCAGCTTGTAATTCTGACATTAGTCTGACAACCACTGCTCTACAAGACCTCTTCCCATATGGAACATTTTTATAAATGTCATACATGCTGCATTCAAGAGTTCACATACAGTATATGATATACAGCATATATAAAATTTTCCATATAGTGGTTTCACTGTGATTTCATTTTGCTTACAGTTACAGTTATAGACAAGGTTAGCAATGCCGCATGTCAAACCAACGTCTCATTGGCCGAATAATGTGCCGACAGAATAATAACGCTGGCACCTTTTTGTTAGTGTTTAGTTTATTTTAGAAGTGGCCCTTAAGTACCTTCAACTCTAACTTCTCTGCTGTATGTTGGTTTGTTTACTGTTAAGCAATGTTGCATCTAAGCTAATCATCTGGAGCAGTGGTTTTCAATCTTTTTCATCCCAGGGACCACCATTTATTCAGGATTTGATCCACGGACCACCATTTGAGGACATTTTAGCCCCACAGACCCCAAATCTAAAGATTTATGTTGCTTTTGTCCACAATTCCAGGCTGGATTTGGGAAACAAAACAAGCAAAACATACATACCAAAATGGCTAATTCAGATATTTTAACTCTTGAGAGCGTAAAAATGAAACCAAATGGACCCGCAAGGGTCCATTTGGTTTCATTTTTACGTTCTCAAGAGTTACATCTGGTTAACCAACTTTGCTGGGGACCACCTGGAACCCTCTCAAGGACCACTGGTGGTCCCGGGACCACCTGTTGAAAACCCCTGATCTGGAGGACCACCCAAAATAATTTAGGGCTTATGAATTGACACCATGTCCTCTTTCTGAACATGGTTTTGAACCCTTGACCTAGAAACAGTCAGTGTGTATATGTTGGTCGTGATGATCAGTGGACTGTGATCCTAAATTGTGTTAAATTGTGCTAAATCCAAAGCCTTGGTTGTGTCATGGGGAACCATGCAGGGGTCAAGAGGGTAATCCAGGACTTATTGCACACCATGTGAGGAGAGGATTTGTAAAGCAGCCCCCACCTCTGGCCAAAATGTCAACCAAACTATAATGTCGCTATTGGACACAAATTTAATCCAAATCTCCACATATATTTTAACTGTGTTTTCGGTTTTTCTTGTACATTAATGTTCTACATGTTGTCAGAGAGTAATATTTACCATGTAAAGTAAAACATTTACATTTATAACTGTAAATATATTTTTGCAACACTGGACCTATATTAACTGATTATGCTATAGAGATACAGTACATTCTGGTGTTGTTCTGAGAAAATGTCTAATTTACCTTTTTCATCTTTAGCTAAAATGTACTGCGTACTACTCTCCAATATCTCTCTCGACATAGCTGATTCAATACATGTACTGTCCTGTTCTGTTTTAATAGAAAAAAAGAGCATTACTGCATCAACAGTAATCAAAAAACTACAATAAAACTGGTCAAAGTTTGGCCAAATTAAAAACAAACTAAAGACCTCAACTCCTACAAAGTGCTTGTCTTAGTAGGGGCTGGGTCACCAGTTCAATTATGATTCATTTGGCAGGTGCTCAGTTCAAATGTAATTCATTTGGCACAAATTGGCAGGTCCTGTGATTAAGTTGGTCATGGCCTGAAAGGTTTGAGAAGGTGGAAGTGTGATTTCATAACATAACACAATGGATCATGGGTTTTCACCAGGTGGTCCGGGGACCACCAGTGGTCATTGAGAGGCTCCAGGTGGTCCCAAGGCTAAATGAAGGAAAGTTGGTTAACCAGATGTAACTCTTGAGAGTGTGAAAATTGGTTTGGTTAAAATATTCATCATCTGAATTAGCACTATTTAAAGAGGGGTACCGTGATTTTTGTATTTTTTCCAATTTTGTACATGTTTAAGAGGGGATGGTACTTCATTAGAACCCTTGGTATGTTCATTATGCGTAATGATGCCTTCAATTGTATTTAGGGTTTCTTCCTGGAGGCTAAACCCTTTCCAGTCAAATGTGCCAATGACAAAGGCTGTAATGTAGTGACATCACACATCAGCTCCTCCCCTAACTCCTCCTCCTTTACCATACAACTACAGCTGTGGGCGTGGCTTCAGTTCAGGTGGATCTCCACCCATCACCACCCACCAGGCAAACCAGTAGATAGCAATAGATACTCAACATACAGGTCCAGTAGAGGGCAGCATTGACTTGTTACAGTGAACTCTGAATTATTGAGAGACAGCTCAACTGGAAGTTAGTTTTGCAACAGTATAGGCTACACAGTATTTCAAGCAGTGATGGAATAAAAAATTGTCCTTCATCATTTCCATGTCATTTCCATGTTTCTGATGGTGTTGAACATCTTACCAAGGACACATTTGACCCCAGGTTTGTGCCCAATAGGGGTAAAGTCAGACATCTTCTGGTGTTGTGCCTATGTGTGTCTTTTATGCCATTGAAATAGTCTGCAGGTACTTGGGAATCCCTGTTAGTTGGAGTGAATCTTATGTAGACCTGCAGGTCCATTGCAATATGTTGCTTTACTCCTTTACTCATACCCTGCAGCCAAGCCATGCACCCTAGCATAATGAACAGCGGTTAGATTAGGTGAGGTGTGTGTGTGTGTGTGTGTGTGTGTGTGTGTGTGTGTGTGTGTGTGTGTGTGTGTGTGTGTGTGTGTGTGTGTGTGTGTGTGCGTGTGCGCGTGCGTGCACACGTGTGCGCGTGTGCTACAAATACTGTACTTATACAGAGCAACTACATTTAAAAAGCAAATGTTTACATTTTTTTTATACCAAGTGAATGCAAATCATGGGAGGGAGGGAGGGAGAGAGAGAGAGAGAGAGAGAGAGAGAGAGAGAGAGAGAGAGAGAGAGAGAGAGAGAGAGAGAGAGAGAGAGAGAGAGAGAGAGAGAGAGAGAGAGAGAGAGAGTGTGAGTCTCAGTTTGCTGTCATATCAAGTGCCAAGCCACGACCAGGGAGGGCATTGTCACTGTAGTGTAGTGTATTAGTGTAGTGAGACTGAGAGCAACCAGAGACTAGTGTATTACAGTGGGCAGGTCAGAAGCATGGCTAGAACGGGACACCCTTTAGCACAGAGCTGACCAGCAGACAGACAAACAGGCTGCCTGTCTGTCTCTCCAGCCTCAATCCTTGTGTTTCTGATACCTGAATGCTGCAGGACACTTCTGGTTCTGGATCACAAATATGATGAAATGGCAGCCGCGGAAGAAGGTAATCAAATCATTTCAGTCTTGGGAAAATAAGTAGTCACATATACTGTAAATAGTGTCTGCAATATAGTCTGTTAGCATACATTTACTGTTTTTAAAGTATTGACATTAACATGTACTTAAACTAGTAATATCAAAAGTAAAATTACTCATTAAAGGGCTGAAATGTACAGGATTAAACCAAGTTGTCAAATTATTGCTGTGAAGTAAAAAAAAAAATACAATATTTGCATCTAAAAACATTCAAAACTAAATTGTACTTATGTACAGTAAATGTTAATTCCCCCCCATTACAGTGCATATCATAATTATGCAATAACATCATTCAAAACAGACTAGATTACTAGAAAGAAAAAGCTAACGTATCAGCAACCAGCGAAATTATTAGTGTTGAACCAAAGGAGGGGACCTTAACATGTATGAGGCTGGCAATAATATCACTGGGGAGATATGAGTTTGGAACTCAGCTGTGAAAGATTTATTTCCAAGGGGCGGTTACAAACATAACGTCACAGCAAAACAAGTCTCAAACGCAACTCTCTCACTCTCCCCTCTCTCTCTCTCACTCTCCTCTCTCTCTCTCTCTCTCTCTCTCTCTCTCTCTCTCTCTCTCTCTCTCTCTCTCTCTCTCTCTCTCTCCATCTATGTGTATGTGTGAGTGTGTGCGTACGCACACGCCTGCCTATGGTATTTGGTCAAAAGCTATTGTGATATTTGATTCTGTCCACATCACCCAGCAGCCCTACTCAGTTGTGTATGCGTGTAACTTGGGTTCAAAGCTTGTTTGTTTCTCATTTTGTAGTGCTGTGTTCTGTGGGAAAATAATGCTGGCTCGACACCACAGTGCTTAGTTCCTTATAAAAGCCTGTTTAAATCACAACGGCCTTCAATGAAAAGGAAAGTTCATTCATTCTTATGTCGTGAGTATACGGTAGGCTATGTAATCTGCTCTCCTTAGAGAGAGAGGCCTGGTTGGAGTAACCCTAATAACCCTGATAATTGACCCTAATAACCGGGAGCGTTTTACAATGAGACACTTGTTTGGTAAATCAGCCTTCCTCTGGGGATCTGACTGGCCTTCTGGGTAGATTAGGAATGATCTCACTGGCTTTCCTGTAAAATATTATGTAAACTCACTGCTACAGCACAGCAATCGGGGCGGTTCTAGGCATGGGCATGGGAGGGCAATGCCCCCCTAAATGCCCACTCTGCCCCACAAAACACGATGGCACGCAAAACAACCCAAGATATTTCAAATTAAACTGCTTATATTTGAAATTACTTAAACACTACTACTGCTACTAACTAACTAGAATTGTGGTTTAGACTTAGAGTCTAAACCAACAGCATTTCATATTGAAAACAGAAAACTCTCTCAGTCAGACCTTTAGCTTTATGCATGCTGCGTGTCTGTTGCAACTTCAACAACAACTGATGTTATCATTGATGCTTACTTGACTAATAAACGTCCTGTAACCGAAAATGGTATGGGTGCGACTTCATTGCCTGTGGCACCCCCATACCATTTTCTCCTGCCCCCCCCCCCCCCCCCCCCCCCCTCCCCAATTGGGAAATGTTACATCCGCCCCTGACAGCAATGCTGCTCAAAGTCGGGTCCTTGGTGTGTCGGTGGGGCGGGGATCCTGCCATTATTAGTTAATAGAGTATCACTATCATTTTAAATGCTCTATCCTTAGACTGTTCGAAACAGCAATGGCAGCTGTGAGCATGTACATATGCTATTTCTGGAACATTTTGAATAATTTATAATGTCATTTGCCCGCAGAAGTTCGCCGTCCAAATACATTTGGGGCTTCTTGGCATGAGAAAGTTTGACAATATAATTTGATAGGGATTTGATAAAGCAATACAACAAATATACTGTATTTTTACTCTCATGTACTGTAGAGTTTATAGCTTTCTCTATTATTAACGCTGGGTATTGTGAAAACACAAGCAGAGCTCTTGGTTGTCAGGTGCAATGACACCTGCCCTCTCCTTCCGATTGTCTGCTTAACATAGTGTTTCTCTATCAAATTACTTTGCGCTCCCTGTATACTCACATACTCACCCACCATGCATTGTTTTGTGTGTGGATTCCCAGTTTGCAGTATGTGGCATGTTAAGTAGAGGTGGATAGAGACAGCTGGTGTACCTAGAAAGTAGAGCCATATCACATTGCTGCCTCCAGCCTCAGGGCAGCCTCCTGCCCTTCTGCCCTGCCCTGTTTGTTGCCTGAACCAGGGGCAGAGGAGCCGTGCTTTTATTTTTTTATAGATCTTTATTGACTCTCTACAACCTGCCATTTGGCAATTTGGCAATTAGAAAGATCTTCCAGGTCCTTAAATTGTTCGAATGTACAACATGCAAATAGCCTGTACTCTGTTAGACTTGTTTTGTGTGGACAAAATAACATTAATGGTAAAAAAAAAAAAAAAAAAAAAACACCTGCCAGCTGCATTTTGGGTAAAGTGATGATAATATTCAATAGTAAATTTCAGGGATAAGAAGTTTAGCATGGACATTTTCTTTCTCTTGATAGTCGGTTTCTGTCATAGGGCCTATGACCAAGTCTTTAAGTGGTTAAGGTGTTTTAGGCAGCTAGCTTTAATTACCAACCATTTATACCACTTTATGTTAATTAACAGTGTAATCTGTCTGTCCCAACACATTCAGACTGGAAGTAACAAAGGCTGTATGAGACAGACGTGACCTGTGTCTCCATTCTTCATAATGAAACTGTCCAGAGACAACAGAGCAGCCTGTCTGCTTTAGAACCCAAGAGATGACCTGTAACCTAATTGTTACGTTTGTCTTCATTCCTTCCCTTTCTTGTCATGTTATGGCAGAAGAAAAGGATGGATGGAAAACAGGGTGCGGCTGTGGCTCTGGAGGTCGAGCAGGTTGTCAAATGATCAGCAGTTTGGCGGTTTGAATCCCAGCTCCTCCTGTCTACATGTTGAAGTGTCCTTGGGCAAAACACTGAACCCCAAATCCTGAACCTCATGCCATTTCTGTATGATGATTTGATGAATGTAATACAAGATGTAAAGCGCCTTGGATAAAGGTGCTATAAAAATGCACCATCATGAAGGGGGAGAGGCGGATTTATTTTAGACCCATAGCTCTTTTATTGTCCTGTCAGGAAACATACAGGAGTAAAAGGTTCTGTTATTTGCAATACAAGGCAAAAATAAAGAAAAGAGAAAATATAAACAAGAAGCAGCAACAATACATAGAAATGGAAAACAATATGAAGAGGAAAAAACAAAAAAGTATCAAGAATGTGTATCATACATAATGAAGTATGCCTGATGATAAAAACCTGCCCGTGTCTTAAATTAATTAAAAGTACCAGAGGACTTTAGCATGCATGCGGGCTATTATTTTCTTACTGTGAGTCTGTGTGATCCAACCGGCAAGCTTTACTGTATAGGGCAGGAGCCTGTTTCTGTCCTGTAGTTGATCTCCTGTTTCTGTAGTGTGAGGCAGTACACCCACATGGACCCATGTGGACATAACACTGGACCGCCAATCCAACACTTGATGCTGAGAGCCAAGCACAGAGGCAGTGGTCTATACCAGTGGTTTTCAACCGGTGGTCCGGGGACCACCAGTGGTCCATTTGGTTTCATTTCTACACTCTCAAGAGTTAAGATATTCACCATGTGAATTAGTCCAAGTCTACACAACTATAAGATTAACAGTCATGGAGCAAAACAAATCTTTAGTTTTGGGGTCTGTGTGGCTAAAATGTCCTCACATAGTGGTCCGTGGCTTAAATGCTGATTAAATGGTTGGTCCCTGGAGCCAAAAAGGTTGAAAACCCCTGGTCTATACTCACAAGACCCCTGAAGTGTGTTGTGTTTTTTTTTTTTTTTCTTTCAGGCGTACTTCCGCCAGGGTGTGGCCCTGCAGTACCTGGGCCGTCATGCTGACTCGCTGGCAGCCTTCGCCTCCGGCCTGGCCCAGGACCCCAAGAGCCTCCAGCTGCTGGTAGGCATGGTGGAGGCAGCCATGAAATCACCACTTAGAGGTACAGTACAGAGGCTTTCCTTTCCTTTTCCACCTGTTAAAGGAGCAGTCATTGATTTGGGTGACAAAATTGGGGGAAAAAAACTGAACCTCCCCGGGAACGAGATGTGCACATGCACACGCTCTACATTGGGCGGAAGTGCAAGTTGCAACAGCACGTGCACCCACGCCCACCTCTACTCGATCATGATTGGAGGAAGGCTTTGCCACCCAATGCCCAAACCGAAACCATTTTTGGGACAGGGAGAAACTCCTTATATTGTCAACACACTATTGGATTATCAAAAAAAAAATAGCCAAGGTTCTGAGCCATGATATTGGCTTGTTTGATACCCTGATGTCTTTTGAAAATGTGTGCAAATGTTCGAATGGCATTTCTATAGCGAACAGGTATTTTCTTCTGGAACAAAATATTTTGAGACGGCGTCTGTGACCAAAATCACACAGGCTGTGTGTTTTGTGTGCGTGCTTCCACAGACACACTCGAGCCCACGCACAAGCAGCTGCAGAAAATGAAACTGGACAAGAGCCCGTTCGTGGTGGTCTCTGTGATCGGCCAGGAGCTGCTGACCCACGGCTTCCACGGGGCGTCCGCCGTGGTGCTGGAGGCGGGGCTAAAGATCGGCACATGCTCACTGAAGCTGCGCGGTTCTGTCTTCTCTGCGTTAAGCTCCGCCTACTGGTCGCTGGGCGACGCAGAGAAGAGCACGGCATACATGCAGCAAGACCTGGAGGTCACCAAGACACTCGGTGTGTATGGGAGGACACATGGCATCTATTATGGCATCTACTGTATATATTTTAGCAGTAGTTCTCATACCTTTTCATACCTAGCCTGGCTAAAGCCAGACCAAATCCGCTGCTGGCAAAACAATTGTACGTCCATTTCCTGCTCCAGAGTACTGGAGTGGCCAATCAAGAAACAGTATTCAAATATGTTTTCATACTGTGTTCTGATTGGCCAACCAATTTTTTTGGAGTAGGAAATGGGTGTACAAATGAGCTATTCCAGACCTGTCATTTTTTGCCAACAATTTATTTCGTCTGGGTTTCCAGGCTATTTCACACCAAGGACCCCCAAATACACTGTATCTGAGTTATCAAAGAAATCGTCAAAGATATAACCACAACAATGTTGTGAGACATATTTCCACTGTGGTCTTTGCATCTCCATATTGAACCTTTTTCCATGCAGGTGACCAATTGGGTGAATGCCGTGCTCATGGGAACCTCGGCTCAGCCTTCTTCTCCAAGGGCAACTATAGAGAAGCTCTGACCAATCACAGACACCAGCTGATGCTAGCCATGAAACTGAAGGACAGAGAGGTGTGCATGCGTGATGTGGATGTGTGTGCATGTGTGTGTGGATGTGTACTTATATTTGTAAGGGCCAAATATACTGTATATTGTTATTGTGGAGCAGAAATTTCTTATCTATTCTGGTAACTTAGCTTGTGTTAATTCATATTGTTTGTGTGTGCACTGCAGGCTGCCTCCAGTGCTCTCAGCAGCCTGGGCCATGTGTACACGGCTATAGGAGACTACCCCAACGCCCTGGCCAGCCACAAGCAGTGTGTCCTGTTGGCACGGCAGACACAGTGCCGGCTCTCCGAGGCGCGTCAGCTGGGAAACATGGGGGCTGTGTACACGGCACTGGCAGACCTCAACAACGCCGTGCAATGCCATGAGCAACATCTGGAGATAGCCAAGGTACTTTCGGAAAATAAGAATGGGATTAGTGTTATACACTTGTTTGTTCATGTAGGATTACACAGGCAGTTGGGACATCAGCAAAGAGTTAGTATCGTCATCCAATTCAGTGAGGCACATTAACCAAATTTTGATTACTCACAAACATGCTTTCTTTTCTGTGGTATTACAGTTTTTTCAAAAATCTCTTACTTTTAATGAAACTCATGCATTTGATGAAACTCTAAATCTCTAAAAGCACTATGCCACTGGTGTGCAAAAGACCATATAAGAACCATAATTATGAAAACTTCAAAAGATACTTAGTCATTCAAAATCTCTTTATGTAACACTTTCTTCATTTTACAGTAGTACTGACACCAGCTTCTTCTTCAAGACTTCTTTCTGCGTCTTGTAGAAACAAATGTAAAAAAAAACCTTGAAACGAATCTTGAAACAAAACAAAATAAACATTTTCGACATACTAAATGTGATTTGCACAAAACCGCAACAACATCTTGATCACATGCGAGAATAACTGTTAACAATTTGCACCTGTGCAGCGAAAATAACGGCACGCAGTTCTCTTTTACTCTTCGACTGTGTGAAGGGAAGTTACTCACTCCAGTAACCCGTCCTGCTGGTCTAATCCTTTGTACCAACACAATGCTCATTGTACAGTTGTACACAACATTGTGCATGCACTGGTTTTCCTAATATAATGAACAACTCTGTCAGTGCGAATAAGGGAAATGTACGTGAAAAGGGTCTGGGAGTGAGAGGAGTGAGAATTGCACTCCAGTCGGCATTATGACAACAGCCTTTTATGCTTTGCAACAAAAAATGAGAATGAAAAATGAAAAATGAGAAAAATTAAATGGTGTATTCACTAATTTGGGTAATCCGTTTAGACCTGGTGCGACCTATTGATATTAACATGTTTGGCACAGAGTCTGCAGAACCGCAGCGAGGAGGCGCGAGCGTACAGCAACCTGGGCAGCGCCTACCACTCTCAGCGGGACTTTGACAAGGCCATCTCGTACCACACGCGGGTGCTGGGGCTGGCACAGGACCTGGGAGACAGGGCCATCGAGATGAGGGCGTACGCGGGGCTGGGCCATGCTGCCCGATGCATGCAGGTTAGTGTGTGCGTGTGTGTCTGTGTGTGTGTGCGTGTGTGTGTGTGTGTGTAAGAGAAGGAGAGAGAGAGAGTGATCCTAGGGCTTCTGTGCCCAGACAGTGTTTTGGTGAAAAGCTGCCAATAGCTAAAGAACAGAACATGACGCACTTTGTTTTCCTGATGAAAGTAGAGACTCTTGTTCATTTTGGGATATTGATGTTTACACCACCATAGGACAAAACATCCTGTGTCTTGAAAGATTTGTAAAAAGAAAATCGCTCAAAAACATTGGCAGCGTGTGCAGCAGGCAGACTAAGGAAACCTACTGGTAATTAGAATAAATTAGAATGATAATTAATAATAAAGTAATTAGAATAATAAAATTGACGACACCGCAGGATGTCAACAAAAAAAGTTGAACCATGGGTAATAATTAATATCCGCCAGCCCGATGATGGTTCTTAATGACAATCGTATGAAATAATAATTCTGACCCAGCTTATGTGAATGTGTTGCCTTCTGTAAGGACTTGGATAGGGCAGGCCAGTACCACCAGCACCAGCTGAACATCTCTCAGGAGCTGCAGGACAGAGCGGCGCAGGGACGTGCCTCTTCTAACCTGGGTAGGTCTGTAGGAGACAGGTGCCTGATGGCGCCCCTCCCCCCGCTTTTTGCTACTAAGCAAGACGATTGATTGATTGATTGATTGATTGATTGATTGATTGATTGATTGATTGATTGATTGATTGATTGATTGATTGATTGATTGATTGATTGATTGAATACTTTGCAGCTGGAATGCCTCCCTCTAGTCCTAATTTCCATTGTAACATGTTATACACCACAAACAGAAACATAACCCATCTCCATATCGGTAAAACTAAAGAAAGTAGCAAATGTAAATGTAAAAATTAACACCCATCTTTTATTTTGTCTAATATAGGGGTGTTGAATGATTTTAAAAAATCATCAAATTAATCACAGCTTCAAAATTACTTTAATCATGATTAATCACCTTTCGAACTATGTCTAAAATGTTCATGAATCATTTCAGGTGTATGCATGGAGTCAGCACTTAGCCCTTCCGAAGTACAACATTCTCCCGGCATTATTATTACGTTGTGTTGTCCTTCGTCTGTAAACGGCTCTGCGATTTAGGCTAAATGCCTAAATAGTAAAGGAGATGCTCATGTCATCATCCTGTCTGCTCCGCTGCTCCTCACTGGACACGGGAGCTCCTGTACAGTATATCACATGACCGCTGCAGTGCCTCGTCGTCCAATCAACACTCATGTTTTATTAACGCGGCCTTGGTTTTCTGCAGCCGCAGTGACACGCGAGAGCCTGTTAACCTGATCCTAATGCTGAGTGGACAACCCTCCATGGCCTAGTGCGCGCGTGGGGGTGTGTAAGACGGTGTGTGTGTGTGTGTGTGTGTGTGTGTGTGTGTGTGTGTGTGTGTGTGTGTGTGTGTGTGTGCACGCGCGCGCATGCACGCACGTGTGCACTGTTTGTATTGTGTTATGTAATCCTATTAGAATCATCCAGGAGTTTCTTTTCCGAATAAATGACACAATCACTCTGCTTGATTTAATTTCTAAAAATCCCCAAAAATAACACCTGTGTGAAGTGAGGGGCACTCTTATCATTTTAGGCTATACATGATGTATTCGGCTGCGTCCTCCCTATTCGGTCTTCACTTTTATGCCCTCACTCTTTCAGTATGTACAAGGCTGTCCTGCTCACCCGCTCAAGTCATCGCTATGATCAGCCAATCAGAAGCTGGTGTTTGTGTTTGCACAATCCTTGGAAAGCGTTCAAAATAATAATTCTTCTACTACATTTCCTTTCCTGTCCAGGCATCATCTACCAGATGAAGGGCGAGTATGAGAAGGCTCTGGAGCTCCACAGAGCCCACCTGTCCCTGGTGCAGGAGCTGGGGGACTACGCTGCCCAGGGCCGGGCCTACGGCAACATGGGCAACGCCTACAACGCCCTGGGCCTGCACGACCAGGCTGTACGCTACCACCGCCAGGAGCTGCACATCTCCTTAGAGGTCAGACATGCCATACTGTAGATAGCAACGGGACGCACATTACAATGCACAATTACAAGTTTCATGAATTGTGTAATTCATGAAAATTAAGTAATTCAGATGTTTAAATATAATGTAAGTCTTGAGAATGTAAAATGAAACCAAATGGACCAAAGGGTCCATTTGGTTTCATTTTACCATCTCAAGAGCTACAGCTCCATAAGACTCCATTTGGTTACCAAGTATCCTCCACCTGGAATCCTTTCAGCGACCACTGATTGAAAACCACTGTAGATCAATTTAACACTTATTTTAAGAAAAAGAACGTTAGTTAAATTACTTAACCTACCTTCAAGCTCTATTAAAATGGCGTAAACAGCTGCTCTACCCAAAACAAGGTTGATAAACTGAGGATTAAACATAAGAAAGCACATTGTGGGTGGCCATAGCTGAGGGGTTAGTGAGCATGCCTGGGGGAGCGATAGCCCCCTGGTTATGTGATGATGTGTTGTGTTTCTGTTTCTTCTGGTGTGCAGGTGAATGACCGCCCGTCGCAGGCCTCTACACACGGGAACCTGGCTGTGGCCTACCAAGCCCTGGGCGCTCAGGACCAGGCTCTCCAGCACTACCACCACCACCTAACCATCGCGCGTGAACTCTGTGACGTCCAGAGTGAGGCCAGAGCTCTGGGTGAGACAAGCCTCTACTGAATTGAAGCACTTGTATTTTGCCGAAAGGTGAAGGACATGATTTTACTTCCTGACTCAGAAGTTAATTGCGGCCAATGCAGCTTCAAAGACGAGAGCGCTCATTGACAATTAATTGGCATGGAGGACCAAAAGTCCCTTTAGTCTAGATGGTGACAGTGGTGTCAAAGTCATTTGGGGTGGGGGCCGCATTGGACTTAATGTGACTTCATGGGGGCCGGAGCGCCACGGTGCAACTAGTCGCAGACCGCAAGCATGCACGCCACGGCACACGCATGTTTATGTACACAGCCGTTACTTCTATACAGTATATCACACAAGTCATATTTATTATTAACTCATTGACCGCGATCGGATCTTCTTTGTTTCCTCTCCATTGCCGCGGCTCAAACCAGTTCGATCGGTAAAATAGCCCTTATTTTGAAGCTCAGATCTCCTAAACAGGATGTGCTGTTTCTGTTATGCTGTGTCTGTTGTCTTGCCTAATCGATCATCTGGCGATGTACCCAAAAACATCCGGGTCACAAGTCAGGAAGAGCTGTGTAGCCCTGGCTGCTTAACCCATGCGCCAGCGACATTGAGGGGGCAAACCGGAGGAGAGCCGTTTGAATGCATTGGGTTGAATGCATGTCAATGGGACGGGAAAAAAAAAAGTTGTCCCCAATTCTGTCCCAAATGAAAGTCAGCAACGGGATGATCATCAGACGATGCGCACGGACTAATAGTTGGATTAAAGAATGAAATCTACATCTCGTCGTGATACGAGCCGTCCGCGTGACCGGCAGTGGGGTTCTCCACGGGATGTCCACGAGCAGCTCGAGAACGGCGCTTTAAGAATTAAGAATAGATATTAATATATATTAATGACTTTTCATTATTGGTTTTATACGTGTAGCCTAGATTAAGACATTTGTGACTTAATATGTAGTCATTTAGAAAGTATCACCATACTACAACATTTGCTATGAAAGATACTATTTTTATTTATAGAGCATCAATAAACCATACGAAAATAGCATTTAAATTTCAAATACTAAATTTAAGTAAGTATGTATAGTTAACTAAGTATAGTTCTCGGTTATACACCCTTGTACTGCTGAAGTATAGTTCTCTCGGTTACACACCCTTGTACTGCTGAAGTATAGTTCTCTCGGTTACACACCCTTGTACTGCTGAAGTATAGTTCTCTCGGTTACACACCCTTGTACTGCTGAAGTATAGTTCTCTCGGTTACACACCCTTGTACTGCTGAAGTATAGTTCTCTCGGTTACACACCCTTGTACTGCTGAAATATAGTTCTCACTTTGCAGTGCCAGCAGCCTAGCCTGGTAAAACGACTCCCCCTGCTGGACAACATGCATTACATGCTGTTCAAAAGAGAGCTCAAAAGCATTTCTTTAAACGATCATAACTTTTGATAGGAACGTGCTAGAGACTTACTTTTTTTTTTAATAGACTCAGACATTTTTGCTCTACAAGCCTGGGGCCGGATTAAATCATCTCGCGGGCCGGATCTGGCCCGCGGGCCTTGACTTTGACACATGTGCCTTTAGTCTAGATGGTGACTGTGGCTGTGATTAACACACTGCAAAAAACTCTGAACTAAGCAAGTCTTGTAATCTTAAATCTAGACTTTAAGCATGATTGCTCTTGTTTTAAGAAGGATATACTAACCAAGAGCAAGTTGTATAAGATTGTCAACCTTGTTTTTAGGACATATTTCTTATTACAAGAATTCTTACCAAGTACAATTCACTTACCCCACGGACAGATTATTTTGCTTGTTTCTAGTACTATTACACTCAAATATATATATATATATATATATATATATATATATATATATATATATATATATATATATATATATATATATATATATATATATATATATATATATATATATATATATATATTCTTATATGTAGGACAGCATTTTTTTTTGCAGTGAAGTGATTTTAGAACAGCCAATGTTCAGCATGTGCGACACTGATGCCGCTGTCCTTCCTGTCTCTGTCTCGGCCTACCATGCAGGGAACCTGGGTAACTTCCACAGCTGGAGAGCAGAGTACTCTCAGGCCCTGCCCTACTACCAGCAGTACCTGGGCCTGTCCGCAGGCCTGCAGGACATGGAGGGAGAGAGCAAGGTCTGCCACAACCTGGCCTACGCACACTACTGCCTGGGACAGTACAAAGACGCTGTCAGGTAGGACATATCTAGTATTATAGTGGTAGAGTATGTTTGTACTTTTTTTTTTACACGGCTTGATTGAATGTTTGATTCTGGTTGGTCGATTGCTGAATTCATTAAGATACTGCATGGCTTTTATTTATTTATTGTCCAGGTACTATGAACAGGACCTAGCCTTGGCTAAGGACCTCCAGGACAAACTATCCCAGGCCAAAGCCTACTGTAACCTGGGACTGGCCTACAAAGCCCTGAAGGACTATGGCAAGGCGGAGGAGTGTCAGAGATACCTGCTGTCACTGGCCCAGGCCCTGGACAACAAACAGGTGATAAACCACTGATGCCCACTGTCTGTCACTGGATGCACATCTGTCACTATATGGCCAAGGCCCTGGATAACAGTAATACTCACTTTACTTCACTGTTAATGCCCTCCTTCATCATACTACAGCATCAAACAAAACAAATCAAAAGTAGCAGGCCTACAAGCTCAAAATGAAGCACAAAGCAACACATTTTGAGCTTGTCGATCTGCTGTTTTTTTTTTTTTGCTACTTTGAATTGTCTGTATTATGTCAATCATCATTGTTGACATTGATGTCAAGATTGTTGTTGAGTCGATGTTGACTAAATATTAGCTGGAGAATACAATAATTGCTTACTTCTAATAGGGAGTGTGTCTGTGTGTGTGTGTGTGTGTTGCCAGGCAGTGTTCAGGGCCTTGGGGAACCTTGGGGATGTGTGTGTGTGTCGTGGTGACCTGCCCGGAGCTCTGCGGTACTACCACCAGCAGCTGAGCCTGGCCCAGAAGGTCAAGGTTCAGAAGATGGAGGCTGATGCGTACTCAGCGCTTGGGTCAGCTCATAGGTAATGGGATGTTCTCCATGACTACTTTAATAATCCAACATGTTAATAGTGTAGAACACAGTGAACAAGTTGAGGATTTTACATTTGATTAAATGAATTAACTTTTCTTATGTCAAACTGTGGTGCAAAAGTTTCAAAACTCCATACAGGGTTCATGTGGGGTGTCATTTAGATTGGAATAGCTTTCTGACTGAGCTTTTTAAAAGGTAGGTAAACACAGCTGAAAGTAGTCACGTTAATTGTGGGAGTGTTTTATACAATTAACCTTCTGTCTGTGTACAGAAAAACATGAGAAGAACTCTAGGCTGAAAACGTGAAGTTAGGCAGAATGACCACAAGATGTCAATGTTGTTGAATATTCTGGGATGTACTCTCTGGAGCAACTGTCATTTTGTGCCCTTTTTGTTTCCACAGTCTGTCATAAATCACACAGATTTAGCTGAAGCACAATAAAAAACCGCACGTCTTGTAGCTAGGCTTGTTTTAGGTTCATTGATTGTGTGTCAAGCCTGATCCAGGCTATGTGCAACACATTGTAAGATGTAGATCTGTTATTATTTATGCATGTATTTTTCTATACAAATGAAATGGGATATTCTGCTAAATGAGCACTTTGAGGTACTTTCGGTATCTCTTTTACTTTGTACTTTCACTTCCAAGTACATTTGGCATTCTGAAACTTTTACTTACAGGAGCATTTTTCAATATTTATACTCAAGCGAAACGGGTAATAATAATAATAAAGCTCAAAGTGCTTTACATTGCAATAGAGAAAAGAAGAAGACAAAAAAGAATGGCAATAAAATAAAGAGATCATTAAAATGACAAATCAGAGAAAGTAAGAAGAAGACAAAAAAGAATGGGAATAAAATAAAGAGATCATTAAAATGACAAATCAGAGAAAGTCAGTTATAAGCAAGTGCACAGAAGTACCTCTTGAGCTGTGCTTTAAAAATGTCTACAGAGGCTGCCTGTCAAATGTATAATGGGAGTTTGTTCCACACCGTCGGTCCATAGAATTTGAGTATACTTCCTTTCTTCCCCTCCACCCACCATGTCCACAGACACCTGCGACAGCTGGACTCGGCGCTGTCCTTCCACAGCCAGGAGCTGACCCTGCGCAGGGACCTGGCTGACCGGGCGGGGGAGTGCCGCGCCCTGGGCCACCTGGCCGCCGTGCACATGGCCCTGGGTGACTACGCCACCACGCTGCAGTGCTACCAGACACAGCTGGCCCTGGCCGTGGGCCTCCGGGACCCCCGGCTGGAGGCGCAGGTCAGTAACCAAGCAGACAAACAGGGAGAACAGGGGCGCACACCAACCAGTGGTCCGGGGACCACCAGTGGTCCTGGAGAGAGTTCCGTGTGGTCCCCAGCTAAATGGTGGAAAGTTGGTTAACCAGATGTAACTCTATGAGAGCGTAAAAATGAAACCAAACGGACCCTTGCGGGTCCGTTTGGTTTCATGTTTACACTCTCAAGAGTTAAAATATTCATCATGTGAATTAGCCCAAGTCTACACAACTAGAGAATGTAGAAGATGTCATTTTGATTTGTATGTTTGACTGTTTTGTTTCCCAAATCCAGCCTGGCTGGAATTGTGGACAAAAACAACAAAAACAAAATAAATCTTTAGTTTTGTGGTCTGTTGGGCTAATGTCCTCAAATGGTGGTCCGTGGCTCAAATCGGGAATAAATAGTGGGCACTGGTATCAAAAAGGTTGAAAACCAGTGCTCTCTAGGCCATTCCTAGCTCTGGTCCACTCCACAAGTGCTTGTGCGCAACGTGCAAGTCTAAGAAAAGGATAGGAAAACTTGAAAGTGCACAATGAGTAGTACTTTTTTGACCAATACAGTACATTTTAATGCCAGAGTCTTTACTTGTAACAAAGTATTTCTACATAGAAGTATTGATAAGTTCATACTAATAATTGAGTGTCTTTCCAACCACTGGTGCAGGTGCACGGGAACATGGGCATCACACGGATGAACACGGGCGTGTTTGAGGAGGCCATCGGCCACCTGGAGCAGCAGCTGGCAACACTGCAGCAGCTCAGTGGCTCTGAGAGCATGATGGACAGAGGTACCGTCTCTGTAGCCTTTCTTCCTCCTACCTTTTATTCTTTTTACAAGCTCTTTTTCCCCAAGAAAGCTGTTAGGCCTGTACCAATTAATTACTCCACGTGCGCGCACGCACGCACACACACTGTGTTGTCACACTGCTGTCACAGTGGTTCATTTAAATCGTTTGCAAACTCTAAAGCTTACTCTGTTGACGCAAACTTTGGGGGTTTAGGCCTCTTTGCCCATGAAAGTCTATATAGACGAGTTGCCGTTGTACCAGCCCCATGAAGTGAGAGGAGAAAAACCTCACAGCAACTATGTCTAAACCTCTGATTGAACTATGTCTGAACTCTGTGTTTGCAGGCAGAGCCTACGGGAACCTGGCAGAGTGCTATGAAGCTCTGGTAGACTATGAGGAGGCCATCCAGTACTATGAGAAATACCTGACCGTGGCCCAGAGTCTCAACCACCTCCAGGACCAGGAGAAGGCCTACAGAGGATTGGGGAACGCACACAGGTAGACCCGATCAAGGAAGTCATGTTAAGGCATTAAGGCGACACAGATGCATAACGGTCATTCTCTGCATCACATGGGCTGTATGTGTGTGTGTCTCTCTCTCCAGGGCTCTGGGCAGCCTCCAGCAGGCTCTGGTGTGTTTCGAGAGACAGCTGGTGGTGGCACATGAGCTGGGAGGGGAAGGGGGAGGCAAGGCCCAGGCGTACGGGGAGCTGGGCACCCTGCACAGCCAGCTGGGGAACTATGAGCAGGCTCTATCCTGCCTGGAGCACCAGCTCAACATCGCACACACCGCAGGGGTAAGGCTTCAAAACAGCATTGGCATTAATTCAAATTATGTCTTCTCAATAAGTCCATTGCAGGGGAGAACAGTGTATGATGATCACTTTCGGTAGATTTCAAAATACAGAAAATAATCAAATAAGTTTCTCTAATAAAGTCTTAATACTGTATTTTTGGTCTATTGTTTGCTATTGTGAAAACAATATATAAAGAAATATGCCAGCTTGGATGTCTGGATTTAACTTGAACTGCCACACACATAGAATAAAGACAGTAGAGAGACAGTATTTTTTCTCATAACAAAGACATACAGCTACGTACCCCTGCTCTGTTTGCATGCACATGGACCCTGGACATTTTGACATGTAGAAATGAGATGCAAGAATATGTCCTGTTTGTTTTGCCCTCAGGATAAAGCACTGGAAGGGGAAGCCAGCAGTGCACTGGGAGGAGTGTACCGGCTCATAGGAGACAATGACACGGCACTGCAGGTCAGTGTACCAATAGGAGACAATGACACAGCACTACAGTTAATGTGTGCTATAGGAAACAATGACACAGCACAACAGGTTAGTGCATCATAGATCAGGAGACAATGACATATTTCTAGGGGTCCTTGACGTGAATATGCTTGAGCACCACTGAAATGTTTTTTTTTTTTTTTTTCCAGAGCACTTTTAGGATTTAAGGAGACATTACTTTTGTAGAATCTGTCCTTTAACCAACTTGTCCTACTTCCAGTGGCATCAGAGGGCCTTGGAAATCACGGAGCAGACGGGCTGCGTGAGGAGCCAGGGCCGGGCGTACGGTGACCTGGGCCTGACCTACGAGGCTCTGGGGAACTTCGAGAGAGCCGTGGTGTTCCAGGAGCAGCACCTGAGCGTCGCCGCGCAGACCAACGACCTCAACGCCAAGACGCTGGCCTACGGGAGCCTGGGGAGGACACACCACGCACTGCAGAACTACATGCAGGCTGTCATGTACCTGCAGGAAGGTATAGGAGTAGCGCAGACTCAAACTGTTCCTACCTTTTTTCCACTGAAGAAAACTATATAAAAACTAAGTTAAGTATGATGAATAAAACTATGACTAATTATACCGACAATTTTGTCAACAAATTAAGCCCACAACGGGTCATTTTTTATTAAGCTTAGTTTATAAGTTTGCTTACAGTAGTTGTAGGCCACTGTGCCATGTGCCAAAATTGCTAATATACAACGCAGAATGCATCAAGCATTGGCATTGCAGTGTAGTGTGTCGCTGCTGTGGTTTGCTGCCAGGTAACTATTTGGGGAAATACAGTACTTTCGTACTCAGGTCCATGAACCTGTTGTAGCCTCCCCCATTGACTCCCAGCAGTATTTCATCTCATGTGGAGAAAAGCCTGTTAAATAATTAGTCTTCCATTGTTGGACTCGTCCCTGTTGGGTGTGTCGTAATAGGCAAACATTCTGTCAAAACATTTAGTGAATGAAAGCAGATCTGCCAGCTCATAAAGCTTGTGGAGTTTGCTGAGTGGCTATTTCTTGGCAGAGAGATTTGGGAAAGAGGGAGAAATAAGAAGAAGGCCGAGTACAGACCCCTGGAGGACTACTGCCAAGTATACAGTGGTCAGCCAAGGAACAATTAGAGGTTCAGACAGTGTCTTGTTCGAGGACATTTCTACAGTCTGGGGAACCTTCTGCTTCCCAAGTGTCTCTTCCTTTCCTTTCTAAAGCTTGTTGTCAAACTAAAATATGTAACAAGCTTTTGGCTGTAAGCTACTGTACTCCTAAAGACCAGTTCAGCTCAGTACATTGCTTTTTCCTAGGTCTACATGTGGCAGAGCAGCTGGGCAGGAGGGAGGATGAAGCTAAGCTCCGTCACCACCTTGGACTGTCTCTGTGGTGCAGTGGCAATCTGGAGGAGGCACAGCACCAGGTGTGTTCCTGTGTGTGTGTGTGTGTGTGTGTGTGTGTGTGTGTGTGTGTGTGTGTGTGTGTGTGTGTGTGTGTGTGTGTGTGTTATTCTACTGTACTATATCGTACAGTATATGGTCGAAAACTTTTTTTCTTCATATATTTTAACTATTTTTGTTTTTTGTGAGTTTGCAAATGAAAGCTCTACTATGAATGAATGAACAAATGAATGCTTTGTCACACAAACGTCACACAAAAAAACATTTAAAGTCGCAGCTGTACAAGCTCTAAACACAGCATGATTTGCTATTTTTGGAGTTCAATTCTGACAGCCCTCCACCTGACAGAGATATGTTGGTTTGTTACATGACTTTTCATGATTGTTCGTGATTGTTCGTTTGTTCTTTCGTTCTTTCGTTCGTTCGTTCATTCATTCATTCATTCATTCATTCATTCATTCATTCATTCATTCATTCATTCATTCATGTAGTAATTATGCCACCTGCTGGCAGAACACTGCGTTCAGTAGGATGCAACCATCCTGTCATCAATTATCATAATTAATTCATATTGCTAGTGTTTGTCAAGGCTGTACAAACCTTGTTATGGTGAGTGTGACCAGTTAGTTAATAGTTATTTGTCGGTTCTCCATGTTCTAGCTGTATAGAGCGTCTGCCCTGTTTGAGACCATTCGTCATGAGACCCAACAGAACACGGACTATAAGCTCTCCCTGTTTGACCTGCAAACCAGCTCCTATCAAGCTCTGCAAAGGGTTCTTGTCAGCCTTGGTAAACATCATTTACAAATCCCCTTCCTTTATTATGTTTTCATAAATTAAATGCATTCTATGCCGCATGTAGGCCTATATGGTAAGGCAAAACATTTCCTCTGCCACTGAACTCACACTCTTTGTCTGGCAGGCCGCCATGATGAGGCGTTGGCCATAGCGGAGCGAGGACGCACCCGGGCCTTCGCTGACCTCCTGGTGGAACGGCAGACGGGAGGTCAGCAGGCTATGACCTCTGACCCTTACGTCCCGGTCACCGTGGAGCACATGCTGGAGACGGTGAACAGGGAGAAGGCTCTGGTTCTCTACTATTCTGTTGCCGGGGAGTTTCTGTATAGCTGGCTACTGGCTCCTGAGACAGGTACAGTAATGGGTGTAGTGGTGGGGGGACGGCGTCCCCCCACTTCTCACATCTAAAATATTTTTGGGGCAAAAATAGGCCTATGTTTTACACCTTGATGACATCATCAAGATGTGTTTCACCATGTTAATGACTTTCCTTTTTTCTGAGAGTGTACAAATGGGCTAGGGTTCACATTTGTACACTCTCAGAAAAAAATAATAAAATGTGTGGAATTCCCCTTTAAGAGGCATCCCCCCACTTCTAAAAGTACCACTACAACACTGGGTACAGTATATATTTACAGTGTACATTGTAATGCCAAAATGCCAAACATCTGGACCCGAATTCTTCCAGATCGTCCTACTTTAGCGCCACCAGTAGTAAATACACATGTTGTACAGAGAAAGTCACATACTGTACATGCAGTACATGCAGAGAGAAATTCAGTTTTTTTCCAGGTGGTCCCCAGGCTAAATGACGGAAAGTTGGTTAACCAGATGTAACTCTTTGAGAGCGTGAACCACAAAAAACACAACAGCTGTTCTGATTTTCACCTTTGATTCCGAATGAAATGAAGAAACCCCCTGCCTCTGCTTTACCTAAAGTAATAACTGCATTTGAATTACATCTTTAAATCATCTTTAGATACAAAGATGACCATGAAATGTTTCATTGGTCGTCATCTTTGTATCTAAAGATGATTTAAAGATGTAATCCAAATAGTAGTTATTACTTGAGTCACAAGGTTTTTGGTATTTTCTTCCTTAAACCCTTAGTGTACTGAACGCTTTTTGGTGTTCTAAGCATTATGTTTTAACTATTGAAAAATAGCAGATCTACGAGCTCATAGCGCGCCACCGAGTGGCGCGCTATGAGCTTGTATCTCTGCTATTTTTGAAAAATCGTGAAAACGTGGTGCAAATCTTTGAATATTATGCCCAGGTATTGTGAAGTTCCACGAGGTGTACCTGGGGGGAGAGGCTCCAGGACGGGAGGAGGACAGGGCTGCAGGAGCCAGTGGTGCTGCAGTGTCTCTGGAACAGTACCTGTGCAATGCCAGGGTGGCTCTGGGCCTGGACAGCCGTCCCAGCAGGTAGGTATTGTACCGCCATTACTGTATAAGTAGGTAATAATAATCAACACATTGTTAAAGAAACCTGCTAAATCGGGGGTTTTCAACCTTTTTGATGCCAGGGCCCACCACTTATTCAGAATTTGAGCCACGGACCACCACTTGAGGACATCTTAGCCCCACAGATCCCAAAACTAAAGATTTCGTTTGCTTTTGTCCACAATTCTAGTTGTGTAGACTTGGGGCTAATTCAGATGATGAATAGTTTAACTCTTGAGAGTGTAAAAATGAAACCAAATGGACCCGCAAGGGTCCATTTGGTTTCATTTTTACATTCTCAAGAGTTACATCTGGTTAACCAACTTAGCTGGGGACCACCTGGAACCCTCTCAGGGACCACTGGTGGTCCCCGGACCACCTGTTGAAAACCCCTGTGCTAAATCATTGGCCAAATTGTCAAACATTTAAGAGGCAAATACAGTTTGTGAAATCAACGCTGTGTGTGTGTGTGTGTGTGTGTGTGTGTGTGTGTGTGTGTGTGTGTGTGTGTGTGTGTGTGTGTGTGTGTGTGTGTGTGTGTGTGTGTGTGTGTGCGTGCGTGTGCGTGTGCGTGTGTGTGCTTTACTGTACTACAGAGCATTCTCCAGCAGCGAGACAGAGAGTGAAGCAGGAGAACTGTTAGAGCAGCAGCTGGATGATCCAACAGGATATGTGCGGATGGTGTCCAGAAACAACCTGTTCAACAGGTAAATGGACCGTGATGATGTGCACACCGTTACTATGGTGAAAGAAAGGCAATTGCCTCCTCTCCTGTCCTTGAAAATTGCTTTTTTTGTGGTGAAGTATTGTAGTATAGTGAAGTATCGTAGTGCAGGTAATGTTGACAGTCACCGATACTGTAAGGAATGAAAACGGGACTGCCAATAACCATATTGTTTGAGTTGTGCGTTTTTGCGCTGACAAACATAGAATCACGTGACATTAATCGCCTACCCCTTTTTTTGCTCGCACTAGGACATGATACATGATGTCTCTCTCTCTCTCCCTCTCTCTCTCTAGGAGTTGTCATAGTATGAGCAGCCTGTTCAGTTCAGCTGTATCTCCAGTGAAGGAAAGCCCTGCTCCTCATCGACGCAGCCCTGGCCAGCCTCCTCTACGGGCCCTCTATGATTTACTGATAGCTCCCATGGAAGGGGTATGCATCAGTATTGATTTTGTACCCTTTTTCACTGACTAAATCATAATAAAAAGAAAATAAGCTGTGATAACTAAAACTAGGCCTAAATGTATTGACAGTTGTGTCAACTAAAATATTAGGAAGGGACTTGTGGAGAAAGGATTCAGTAGAACCACAAGACAAGTAATTTTGATATTTGGCTGCTGTTGTTGCCAGATGTACATTGTACAAGCGCACAACTTTTTGAAGAATTGTTAAAATGTGTGCAAATCTTTAAACACATAATCTTTCACAGTGAAAGCTGTGACTCAAATCTTTGCTTCTGGGAGGTCCCAGAACAACCTATTTTCCTTAACATGAAAAGGTTTTTACAACCATTGACAACAAAGTTTGACAACCACTCTTTTTTCCGAAAACTAGGATTTAGAAGAGATTGGTAGAATGGACCTCAGGTATTTAATCAGGGACGGATTGGCCATCTGGAGTAGAGGGAGTTTTCTAGTGGCCTGGTCAGTTGTTTTTGTTTTTTTCCATTCCAGCAATCCACTCCTGCTTTTCGTTGTTTCTAACCAGCATGCAATGCGGTGCAAGGCAGGGCCATCTATTAGAAGAATTGCGAGTTTTTTTTTTAAGTCCAGGGCAGGCCAGGGCACCAGGCCCAGGCCTGGCAAACTAGTGTTTCTATCCTTCAAAAAAGAAAAGGTGTCCTACACCAGAGCCTTCAAGTAGGAGAGTTGCCATATTCCTGTTCACTCCTGTGCACCAGGGCACTCGCGCTGCTGGAGGCAGTGTTGCCAACTGCCAAGATCCAAAATGCACTAGTGGCACTTCCAAAATGCACTAGAATGTGCTAGATGCTTGCCTGGAACATACAGATCAAAATGACCATTAATCTTCTACATCCTCTAGTTGTGTAGACTAAGTTGGGCTAATTCACATGATGAATATTTTAACTCTTGAGGGTGTAAAAATGAAACCAAATGGACCCGCAAGGGTCTCAAAGAGTTACATCTGGTTAACCAGCTGCCCCCCCCCCCAATCCGCCCCTGTATTGAATCCTTCTCTGAGCGGTGCTCCTCTGTTCCTCTTGATGCCCCACTGCAGGGCCTGATGCACAGCAGCGGTCCCGTAGGGAGACACAGACAGCTGGTTCTGGTGCTGGAGGGGGAGCTGTACCTCGTCCCCTACGCCTTGCTCAAAGGCAGCTCGTCCAACGAGTACCTGTACGAGCGCTTCAGCCTCATCTCCGTGCCCTCGTTGGCCAGCCTGAGGACCACCCACAAGGTTTGGCGCTACTGAGAAATTGACACAAAGGATTTTGTCAGAGTGAAAATACGCGATTCACAAACTCTTTTACAAGGCATATCTAATCGCTCTTTTGGTGTCACACGCAGCCCCATCCTCGGCGTGGGGGAGGAGGGGGAGTCGGGGGTCCCTCCATGCTGTGCCCCGGCGGCTCCATGGCCACGGTAGTGGGGGGAGGGGGCTCTGACCCTCCCTCTGGTGGTGCGACGGACCGCTGGCTGTGGGGACCCCTGCCCTCGGCGGAGGAGGAAGCACTGTGGCTGGTGGAGCAGCTGGGCTGCAACCCTCTGACCGGAGCATCGGCCACCAAGGAGCGTGTGCTGGCTGCCCTCTCTCAGGTACTGGGGGATGGACCTCTAAAATGTCAGTCTCCCCAAAAAACGAAAAACACAGATAGCAGGCTCATTGAGTATCCAATAAGCCCATTACCAAGCATTGTGGTTATTTTATCATTAACTCGGCTTACTGGGCTTAAGTGAATACCGTAGACAGTTTTTAAATTGCTCGATTCAGTACCAACTCATTATGAATTCAAACTCCATTACAAGACTGATATTGTTTTTCATTAAAATTAGAAAATTATTTTTGCCCCAAATATATTTTAGATGAGAACCCCCCCCCCCCACACACACACACAGACACACACTACACCCCTGTGTTCACATAAGCCTGATTAGGTGATACAATGACCAAAGGTTTTTGTGATGTGAAGTCATGTTTGATCAAGCTGGCACATACTGTGCAGGTCGGTCTATATCATTTTACAACAGTAAAATGTTCAATTGCCTTCCATCTGTTAGAAGGCTCTACCCGTATAGAAAAATGTTTATATGCGACCTCTTGAAAGTGGCACCTTTCATACAAGGCAATTTACAAGAAATACACTTATATCTGTTTTGCCTGACCTTGTTATCAATAAAAAAACAACGATCTCCATCCCTCCTCTCAGGCCGAGTGCGTTCACTTCGCCACCCACATATCCTGGAAGCTTGCTGCGGTGGTCCTTGCCCCACCTGCTGGCCAGGAAGATAAGCACCGACGCCGTCGCCACCGTGGCCCGGGGGGAGAAGAAGTAGCAGGTGGCAGAGTGAAGCACTCCGCACCCCCCACGGGGGGTTCTTCTGCCACTTTACACGGAAGGACGGGGGATCGGCGTATCAAGGCATGTCAAGTATTTAAGATGTTCCAAGTGTGCCCTCAACCTGACTACTGTATGCTGTACCCCACCCTCGCACAGACACACACAACACTAGAGGGAACAACCATGAACTCCCGATTTAGAACGAAAGTTCACTTTAATCTGCCACCACAATGTGGAATGAACTGACATCATCCATTGAAATATCACTGGTTTCTTTCATCATTGGCTTGATAAATCAGGACACCACAAGGGGAGGTAAATGTAAAACATCTCTTAGGATACCACAAGAGGAGTTAAATGCAAATCCCCATTGAAAAAAGGTGTCATTCACTATCAGTGTTGGGCAATATTTCTTTGGAGAGTAATATCTTTACTTTAGTTATGACCCTAAGAGAAAGTAATAATATTACTTTACTAATTACTTTAATCAAAGAACAATATATTACCTATTACAACACAATCTGTTTAGTGACAACTAAATTTGTAGTGTATGTCATATGTGCAGAATGCTGCGGTGGATTACGATCTACAAACTACAGTGCATCTCTGTTGTTATCTGTTGATAGCTTGTAAATGTGTTCCATTTTTACAGCGAATAACAACCTCAATTGTAAGTAATGAGGCATGTTTTGGCAGAGTAATGTCTTTACTTTTGCTGGAAAAGGTAATAATATTACAGTAATAAGTAATACCGTATTGGCCTGAATATAAGACTATGTTTTTTTCCCAATGGAAATATCCCAAAAATGGAGTCGTCTTATATTCAGGGGCTGTACTTTTTGAGATTCAATGTTCTTTTTTCTGTAAATGGGTCTTGAAAAATGAGGGTCGTCTTATAAACGAGTCGTCTTATATTCGGGACAATACCGTATTTAATTAGTTACTGCCCACACTACTACTGATATTTACTTATGTTTTCCTCTTTTATCCTGTAGTATTTTGAATTTGTTGATTGTTTTTTGTTTGTGTCATCATTTTAGCCTATCTAACCTGTCTTACTGTAGTACATGCTGTTGAATACGTCTGACTAATAAACTATTCGATCAATCAATCAATTAATCAATCAAAAGGCCCCGTTTACGACGAGCCACAGCTGTCCGGAGAGACTGGGGGGAGGAGGAGGAGCAGAGGAGGAGGAGGGGGGAGGCCGTGAGGAGGAGGAGGAGGAGGAGGAGCAGGGGGACAGCCTGTGTGAGGTGGACAGTGTCTGTGACGACAGGCCCCCCCTGCAGGACGTCCTGCTCACTGCCGCAGACATTCTGGGCCTCAGCCTGTCCGTCAGGCTGGTGGTTCTGAGGTACTGTACCTGCCGTTTGTCTGTCGCCATTACAATAATCATGATGATTCATCAATAAGTGTGATTACTGATGTAATGTGTGTTTTGTCATTGAACATTGGAAGCTATTGAGAAATGACATGTCTCTGTTTGCATCTCCGTTTGCCTGCTAATCAAAAAATGCACAGGGCAGATAAGTGACAAATAATAAAGAAATTTACAATGTACAAAGAAATTACTGATGCGATTCATTATTTTTATGCCTGGTAGTAAAAGCCGAACTATAAGCTTGTAACGTGTTCCATGACACATTGTGATCTTGTAGATCTGGTATTCAGATTTTTCTTTTTAAATGTATGACATCTTTTAAACATGGAAGTGATTACGACAAAATAATTACATTTTTCTCTCTAATAATTGTGATTAGACGAGTATTTGATTTGATTAATTGTGGCTCTAGCGCCATGGAGGCAAAAAACACAAAAGTCTGTGGAATAATGTTACCACACTCGCACGGCTACAACTTGCAGCTCTACACTTGCTCTATGTGCTTTCTTGCCGCCTCCTTGCATGTGTCTGTGCCCTTACTGACGCTGCTACACTCTCTTCACACAGGCTGTTCCCAGAGGCCGGCGGCAGAGTGACGGCGGACGGGGTGGTGGGTCTCACGCGGGCCTTCCTGGCGGCGGGGGTCCAGTGCGTGTGTGTTTCCCTGTGGCCCGTGGCCGTGGCCGCCTCCAAGGTGTTCACCCACGCCTTCTACACGGCCTTGCTCAACGGCACCAAGGCCAGCACGGCGCTCACTGAGGCCATGAGGACGCTGCAGTGCAGCGAAGACTTCTCACACCCCTCCAACTGGGCTGGTAAGAGGAACTTAAAAGAGGAATAACATGGATTCCTGACTTTGTTTTTTAATGCTTAATATCATATTGTATGTCCCTCAAGCTTATTTCTAATGCACTACCACAATGTCCTGAGGTGGTGGGGGCGCTGATATGGAGGATATTTTATACGTTGTAGTAGAGTCTGATGCTAGGCTTGTTTAAATTCCATGTCAACTTGATATGAAAGAACGATTGTACAAACTACATAATTTGCGGGGATAGAAAACACACATGGGAGCACCAAAAACACTAAAAAAATGAAAACGTTGAATTTCATGTTATTCCTCCATTATTCCTCCATCCCAAACTATGGATGTTAAAGCCCTAATCACACCACATTGTCTCCATGCAATTACTCCCTCTCTATCTCATTTGTGTGGTCCATCAGACTGGAAACCACTGGTTTAGTACCACAAAAAGAAGCCCCTTACACACTGTCTCTAATTTCACATGCCGCCTTGTGGCTTCTATATGTTCTTTTAGGTTACATGCTGGTTGGCAACGACGTGAAGCTCAACAGCCCCATGTCTCTGGTCGGCCAGGCCCTAACAGAGATCCTCCAGTACCCAGAGAGAGCCAGAGACGCTCTCAGAGTCATTCTGCACCTGGTAAAAGAACTGACTTTTTGAAAGTTGAATTCTATTCCAACCAATATGAAATATCTTCCACGAAACTGATTTTCTTAGTTTGGGGAAGATGTGATAAAGTCTAAACCCACTTTCACTGTCAATAAACCAATAATATAGATTCAATATGAGACCCTGCCCATGCATTATTCCGAATGGTTCAATAACAACAATTGGTTTACTCTGAGCTTGCTGTGTATAGGCTTTTTTTCTGCAAATGATACAGGATTGTCTTCTTCCTTTCTATGTGCTTTTTACAGGTGGAGAAATCCCTCCAGCGTATCCACAGTGGTCAGTGTAACCCCATGTACACATCACAGCAGAGCGTGGAGAACAAGGTAGTGTGAGTGTGTCTGTTCATCGACTTATCTCAGGGTTTAAAGATTTTTTTTTTGCTGTTTGCCTCCACCGACACCTTCAAGTGAAGACAGACAGGAAGGAGGGAGAGGAAAGGGGGGAGACACGCAGCAAAGATCGCCACGAGCGGGACTCGAACATGCATCAACGCTGCCAGGCCAAAGCCCATGTGTGGCACACGCCTGGACCACTTTTGCCACTAAAATGACCTTTAGTTTTAGTCATATCTTAGTCATCTGAAAATGTTAATCTAGTTGTTGGCAATCATGTGTTTTTGCAGGCCTTGATGGAGTCGTAATGTCAAAATCTACAAAAAGGGTTTAAAGGTTTTGAAACATTTGTAACGTGTTGCTCCTTTCTTTCCTTCTTTGTGCATCAGGTTGGCGGGGTGCCAGGCTGGCAGACGCTGCTGTCTGCGGTGGGCTTCAGGTTGGACTGCTACAGTGGTAGTGGTCTGCCCGCCGCCGTCTATTTCCCCACATCGGACCCCGCTGATGTCCTCCAACAGTGCAGCACCACTCTGCAGTCCCTGCTTGGTATATACAGTACTTTATACCCAAAGCATTTAGATATGGTTGAGAGCAGGGGATGGCGGGCAAATTTGAAGATGGAAAGGAAAGGGGCCACTACTATAGTTCCACACTCGCTCACATTGAAAAATTAACATTGTATATCATTTCAAACACACTATTAAACTGACCCTGAACTAAGTGAACCTGAATTAAGTGACCAACCCAGTAACATTTTAGTCTAGTTCTTATGCGTCAACAAAAGCGTCAGTCTATTTAGTCCTAGTTTTAGTCAATCATAGTTTCATAATTTCAAGAAGAAATCATCTAGAAATCTGAAATGTACCTATGTCATTAATGTCTATTCGTCTCCTGTATGTGCGGACATTCAGGTCTTACTCATCCAGCTCTCCAGGCTTTCTGCAAACTAGTGACATCATCTGAGGCTGGTGAACCGCTCATTAACAAGGTAATTAACCCAGCCTGATAGACACGGCCATCGGGATATGCAAGGCCATATTGGCCTTTCATAGTTGCGTTGTTGGCACTGATCATTGGCATGTGTTTATCTGCTTAGCTATTGGGAATCAGAATGAGAAAATGACTGGTGTCCATGTCCTTTATTCCTCCTCTCTTCATGCTGACCCCATCGCTACCAAAGCTTCATCAGGTGTTGCAGTCAGGTGACAAGGAGCAAGACTTCTCCATGGCTCCCATCCAGGTTTCTATCAGTGTACAGCTTTGGAGACTGCCGGGCTGCCATGAGTTCCTTGCTGCTCTTGGTATGTTACCAGTCAACTAAACACTTGGGTCAAGGCACCATAGGGTACCTCACTTAAGGGACTTACTAGAATACAGCACCTGTGAACCGGTGAACAATTGGAACATTAATTTGAACCAATTTTAAACCATAAGTAAATTGTTATCACCATGGGACTTTCCCAGTTGATAAATACAATGATTTATGTTATTACAAATCTTAAAATTTAAAATGTAAATCAGGCATTATATGGAAAATATGCAAAAGAAAATGAAAACACTACTACTGGGGAAGCCTTATGATATGATAATTCTCTTATATTGATCCTATAAACCAGGGGTGGCCAACCAGTCAGAGACTAAGAGCCACGTTTTTACCGTGTTGCTGCAATGAGCCACATCATGCAGATGGACATACATGAACATCACCCCATCCCTTCCTCTCTCTCACACACACAGACCTCTGCTCAGCCAGACACACACCAACATGATAATGACTCCTAGCCCCCACGGCCCGACTTCGGATAACCGGTTTAAAATGGATGGATTATGTAGGCCAGTTATTTTCAATAATTAACATTGTGTGCACTGTCTCACACACAAACTCTCAGTTGAACCAGTTCCAAAAACAAAAATATAACATTGTGAGCTCACACGCACAAAATCGATTTTATAATCATAATATAGGGAATGAATGGCTGTGCCAGGCCCAGCAATTTTGACACTTGTCATGTGAAAGGCCCTTAAGAGCCGCATGAAACCAGCCAAAGAGCCGCATGAGGCTCAAGAGCCACAGGTTGGCCAGGCCTGCTATAAACAATATAATATAGGTAATAATTAACATTGCAATTTTGGAGGTCTGGCTCATGGACTAACTGGTTCTGAACTGAACTGGTTCCAACCGGTGAAAAAGGGCTCACAGATAATTACCAAAAGGACGTAAATAGGGAAGGGAGAGGTACACGCATACAAGTATGACGTAGCACACAATACATCCATGTTTCTCCTGCGTCTCTGTAGGGTTTGACCTTTGTGAGGTGGGTCAGGAGGAGGTGGTCCTGAAGACAGGGAAGCAGGCTACCAGGAGGACCATGCACTTTGCACTGCAGGCGCTGCTCGCACTCTTTGGTAAGACCAGATTTTCATAACAAAGTCCATTATTCAGGTTCTGTTCACCTTTTGATGCCATTCAGCCTCTCAGATCCAATACTTATACATACACTATTTTGATACGATTATGCACGCAATTCCATGCTGTATTAATGTGATAGGAGATGTAACGCAAATAATCAAAATAACAATTCTACACTCTCTAGTTGTCTACTTAAATTTAGAACTGGGGCTGAAACTGTGTGATTGTAAAACGAAAACAAATGGACCCACACTCTCTGAGTTAAATTAACAGTGTTTAGACAACATACTGTGGTCCCAGAGATAGAAATGCCAATGAATGCGGGATGTAGCATAATTCAGGTCAAACCTGGCAGACCTTGACATGAAGGCGTTTGAAAATCATTGCTAGAGCCATAAAAATCTTGCGGGGTGCCATGGCATACGGTTTATTTTCAAATGGGGAGTCTGCAGGCTAATGGGTATCATTTTTGTGGTCCTTGGCGACATGAAAACATTTGGGAACCACTGCCTTATGGACCATGTCCCCCTTGTTTCCCCGTCAGACTCCGCGGAGCTCCCCAAGCGTCTCAGCATGGACAGCTCGTCGTCTCTGGAGTCCCTCTCGTCCTCCCAGTCCGTCCCTCAGCAGCCTCACTCTGTAGCCTGGCCCCAAGGAGGTGGCGGATACCCGGCCCAGCATCGTTCCCTCGCGCCTCCGCAAATCTGCCACGGTGACAACCTCTCGGCCGACGCAGTCTCCGTGTACAGCCTCAGCTCCCTCGCCTCCTCGCTCAGCTTCCTGTCCAGACCGGAGCCGGCGGGAAGCGACGTGGAGACAGAGAAGCGACAGCATGGGCTGCGAAACCCCGGCAGCGCTAGCGGCGGCTTGTCGAGGGGCCGTCTGGCCAATCACGGCAGCGGAGGAGGAGGAGTGGGCGGAGAGGGTGAGGACGGCGAGTACCAGGGATTCTCCATCATCAGCAGCGAACCGCTGGGAGCGGCGACGGGGAAGGAGTGTGACACCCTGACACTTCCCGCCGGGGGACACAAGCTCCACCGGAGGGGGGGAGGCGTGGGGAGAGGGTCCGCGGGGAGTCAGGGGTCCGCCATGAAGGGGAGTGTCATCGGCGGCCCTGCTTCTCCATTTAAATCTCCAGCGCCGCACCTCACCGTCGCCACCAGCCCCAGCCCTAAGCCTGTGACGTAAGTTGTTGTTTTCCTCACTCTAATAAAGAGAAGAGTCTTAACCCCATTAAGAAATGAGGCTACAAAATGGCCATGTTTATGTATACAGTAGTATGGTTCCCATAAGACCCTCATCTGAAAACAAAACAAAACAAACAAAAACTGTGGGAACTACTAATATAACTTGTACCGGTAGCTGGGCCAAATATACTGTACAGCAAATCTGATAGCTTAAATTAACCGGACATGAACTATGTTGTTTTTTCCTTTTATTTAACCCTTATTATACCAGTAAAAAACATTAATAAAAACTGTTGCTTCATCCATGTGTTTCAGCTCGTCCTCACAAAGGGTCGGTGAGGGGAAGGCGAGCAGCTCAGAGTCGGACCAGTCCAGCACGGAGACGGACAGCACTGTCAAGTCTCAGGAGGAAACCTGCTCCTCTGCTGGCAAGCTGGACGCCCAGGAGCTGGCCCAGAAGATTCTGGAAGAGACGCAGAGCCACATGCAGGCCGTCGAGTGCCTGCAGAGGACCAATGGAGTAGAAAAGACGCTGACGGAGGCTGAGAAGCACGGAGGCGAGAGCGCTGTCAAGCAACCGACGCCCCTTCTCCCCGCACGCTCGTCGACCTCACCACTGAACCCTGCTGGAGGAGGGCTAGGGTTCCGTCCGTCGAAGACCAGTGCTTTCAGCAGGCCCAGCAGTGGGACGAGTCTGAAAGCCAGTTCGTCCCCCCTGCTCTCACCCTCCTCTCATCTCTCACCACTCTCTCACTCCACGCCTCCCCCGACTCTACCTAAACCGCCATGCCGTTCCTCGTCCTTACAGAAGATCGGTTCTGGCTGCAGCAGCCCAGCGCTCTCCGTGTCCTCTCCTTCTCCCTCCTTCAGAAAGCGTGGCTCCCTACATTCCTTGGACCCCAACAATGGCCAACCGTTGAAATTCTCCGCCCCCGCTTACGCCGCACACAGCTCGCCCTCGCGCTCCTCCAGTAACCTCTCTGTCTCCACCCTCTCTGATATCCCATCTCCGGCCGGCAGCGCCCCTTCCCCCGTCCTCTCCATCTCTTCCACGGGATCCACCTCGGCCTGCACCAGCCCTGTGAACGGCGCCACAGAACTGAGCCCGCTCAGACAGAAGAGCGCTCCTGGCAACAAGGTCCAGGCCATTCACAACTTGAAGACGTTTTGGGCAAACGCCACCCAGAAACACGAGGCGCCCGACTCTGCCAGCATCCTCCGAGGGGATAACATGAAGATGAGCACGGTACGGAAGGACGTTTTGGGTTTGCTGCACCTCTCGCAGAGACCGGAGTCTGCCAGGAAGACTCAAGACGGACCTCAGGATCAGAGCTCTGATAGCCAAACTAACGGGCACAGAAAACTGGAGCCCAAATCACCTCCGCCACCCCCGCCCAAGTCTAGCACAAACTGCAAGGGGGGTGCTTCTGGTCACCCTCATCCCGTCAGACTTCCCTCGGGGAATGGTTACAAATTCCTCTCGTCTGGAAAGTTTTTCCCCTCTTCTAAGTGCTGATGGTTTCAATACATGCCCTATTGCTTTGGGAACCACAGTGTCCATCTTCTGTTTCATGACCGGTTTATATACTATATTAAATTCTTATATGCATTTATTTTTCAACAATCTACAGTACAAGTAATATTTGAAGCATTACCTGCTGAAAACAAGGAAGACTAGGTTAAAAGTGACATTTGACATGTCTTGAAACTTTTGTTATTACACATGTTGTGATGTGCCTTCCTTCTCCTGGAGAAAACTGGAAAGAGAAAATGTGTCTTAAAAGGGACGTGGAATGTCTAGATGTTATTCTGATTGTGTCTGACTAGAGAGCATTATGTTCTGCCTCCATCAACACTGAAAGTTTTTTTTCTAACTTAATATGTACAGAAAGAATTTTGCAGGTAATGAAAAAGTATTGACGTCTTAATTTGATTTCTTGCAATGTCCTTATCAATGAATGATGTTTATATTTTAACTTTTCCATTGACTTATTACATTTTATATAAACATGACAAGCAATTGAGTAATGAAAACATTTTGATATTTGTTATGGGCACGATTAAAATGTCTTTTTCATGCGACATGATTCTCAGCCTAGTATCTTAATGTAATTTTATAATGTACATTTCCTTTTTTTTTTTTGCACAACTGCCAGACTTACATTTACAAAATGCACCACAGCGGTATAATAAACATGACGTTTATAGATTATAAGAACATGTTTTTGCGTGTGTTTTATTTTAAGATGTGTTTCTTTTTCTGTATCCACTCTAGTGACAGGGTAAACATGAATTGAATGGACCCATCCTCAGTAGGACCCAACTCAGTAAATTATATTGTAGCCTGAAGGGGGCACTGTTCGGCACAGCAACAACATCTCTAAACCAATGGGATATTTCAGAGGGCGGACCAAATTTATGGTTGCCAGGTCTGCTTATTCTAAGCAACTGTAGCAATGAGGCTACGGTTAAGCAGTTGAAGATGGATGAGTGGATGGAAGCGGCTGCAGCCTAGAGCTTAAAGGGGTTTAAATATAATACTGTAATATTAAATATAAATATAAATTTAATACCGTAATATTAAAATATTACAGTGCCATATTACCGTACCATACTGGTACAGTGGTACAAAAAAAAGTCATTTTCAAAAATTTCCTGAGATGATACAAATGTGAACCAAATGGACCCTAGCCAGCCCATTTGGTTCCATGTGTACCCTCTCAGGAAAAAGGGGTCTGAAAGAAAATTCATTAACATGGTGAAATACATCTTGATGATGTCATCAGATGTATTTGGAGATGTACCTCCATTTTTAGGAAACACAGAATTGGGAGATTTTATTTTTTATTTTTTTTATCATGCCCACACAACATCTCTAATGTATATTAATAATGACATATTAAAATGTTGAAAATGGGTGGAGTGTTCCCCTTTAAGTTTCCCTTGTCCTGTGGGTATCATAGGTGGGTATTCGTTTGTTTTTTTGTTGACCTGCTGATCGCTTATTATTTTTTTTATATCTCTCCATCTGGCAACACCGGTTGATATTATTCCGCGAGTCAGACGATGCTCAATGCGCAGCCGCAGGCCGGGGAGGAGGAGCGCGAGCGGAGAGAGCGACTGCGAGAGAAGATGGTGAACATTAAAGAATAGTGAGTCTGAATTATTATGATTACATGCTAAACGAATACCTCTGTGTTTGTATTTGACGCCAACGTGTCGCTTTCAGGCCAGCGCGGGGCTTAAACCCTTTAATTAACGGAACAAATTATTTATATCGCATATAATATGCATTATATAAGAGCTTTTTGTGACATGTATAATGTCTTGTCCTTCTGACAGCAGCAGACTAGCTATAGCAGGCAGCAGCGTTTCCAGGTACTATACACCGGCTCTGTCTCGGAGACAGAGGCAATTAGTAGAAGAGTTACGACATTGAGGGGTCATAAATTGAGCGCTCGAACGCTGTTCATTCATGCAGCCTGAAAGAGGGACAGTTGGAAATGCATTGTTTTCAACGAGGGCAGCGCAAATATGAGCTATTTTAGACCTTTCTGCAATTGTTTCATAGCATTGTACAGTAACAACTAAAGTCTATGTAATGTTTACGTTGTACTATTACAAAACGTGTTGTCCAGGTCCGGCCCAGGTTCCTGTTTGTTGTCCCCATTCCCAATAGAAGTTAATGTAGAAAAGCCGTTATTCGAATTGGCCCCTTGAATTGAACGGTGTTTGCGCAAGTCTGTCTGTACTGTATGGCTCTGCTCGGAAACAGCCAGGGCCTTGACGCTAACGTGGGATGCTAACGTTTAGCTTAATGTATATACATTGGGAATAAGCGTTATCATCGCGTTATTACGGCTTTGTTACAACGACGGCCTTGCTCTCACAGAAAAGGCTAATGACTGGTCCTGGTCCTGTTGATTATATTGTGGCTGTTGTCTGTTTGTTGGGGCATGTAAGGGGTTTTGCTGTAAAATAGGACCAGTATACAGGCTTAAGCCATGGCTTTGTTATACTTCTCCCGTACGACGGCCATATAATAGTAAATCTACAAGCTCACACCGCGTCGCCGTAGCGATGCGCTTATAAGCTTGTGAGCTTGTAGATCTACTATTCTACGCCTAGCCCTCCTCGGAGGAGTCTAGCTAGCTGTTATATTATAGCTGGGCGGCTAGCAGGCACTGTAAAATATATGATTATTGTAGCTAACTGGGTGAATTTCAGTATACCTGCAAAGGCAGGGTGGTTGTTATTACATGGTTATAAAATGTTTTCCTCTTCCTTTATACGTTGTTATCATCCATGCCAGCATGCAGTTTATTTCTGCAAAGCTACATAATATATGTTTGTAATACTATGTTCTATTAGGGGTAGGCTGATTTATATTTCATTAAATGGCCCTATATTAAATTATTCAGTAATCATTGCTATATAGAGGTGTCGGTTCAGTAACAAGAGTATCATTGTCTGTCTCCCTGCAGCTCAATTAGTAAACATGCCATTTTATCCAATTAGGAGAGAGAAGCATTAAACAGAAATTTGGATTGTTGAAGCTGATGAATATGTCCAGTTCTGACCCCCCCCCCCCCTCTCTCTCTCTGTGTGTGTGTGTGCGTGCGCGTGTGCGCGTGCGTGTGTGTGTGTGTTGAATGAAATTATTGGCAACTCACTTGACCTCACCTCACGTATTTTCTGTTTAGAGCTGAGGACAGCTGAACAAAAACACTATAGCATTGATTACTGTCTGTCAGAATGTTGATATTAGAAATGTCCACAAAAAAGGTTTTAACCGCTGCACTATACCTACCAATCCTTAAACGCCTCACATTTCAGTCATAAAAAGACCACTTTGGTTCCTTTGCTATGCATTTCTAACACGACAAGGGCTATCCCTTGCCTCGTCATTGTAATTACAAACTAGGAAATGCATAAAAATGAGTGTAACGTACATTGCTTGCTTAATATTGCTATGTTATAACATGCCAACAAGGCTTATGGACATAAGAAGTTTCCGCCTAGCTGCAACAAGATAGAAGAATAAAAAATGTACTGTTCCTTTGATAAAATGGAAGGATAAAAATCTACCATGTATGATGGATGACACGAGTTGGACACAACTGATCGGATATCAAATTCAAAGCAGTTCTAAGCACCACTAGCACACAATTCAAAGAGGAAACTCTGTAGCCTTTATCAGCATATGACAGACACACATCCCATGGCTTGTTTTATTGCCAGTCAGTCAGTCATGCACACTATGGATCTGTGTGTGATGAAACACATACAGGCCACTTGAACGCTAGCATCCCTATTCTGAGGTCAACTTCAGTTGGGAATATCTGATGAAACAAGCTTGTAGGTCTTCTGTTTTCGTCAAAGAGGTTTGGAGTGGAGAAGACTTAAAATACACATTAACATGGAAATACAATGATGGTAGTGTTGGCAAAGAGTCTATGAAGCTTATCTATCTAGGAAAAAGTTTAATCTCCAATAAAAATGGTAAAGAATATGTAGAGGGGAGGCGCCCCTTGCTTCATCTCTCTCTCTCTCTCTCAGCTACAGGGTCCCTCATCTGAAAAACATTGAAACCCCGCTATAATCTAAAATATTGATCTATTGTCCTTGAGCAATCAGAAATTGGATCATTTTTTGCAATGTGATATTCTTAGTATCGCAACCTGCAATGACTTTATTTTACCTCTGCCACCAACTAAGCCCTATGTCAAATTCAGTGTAATACATTTAATGCTGGTTGGTAGACTGGAAGGGGGGTCATCAGGATCGGGAATTGAACCCGGGACACTTTCATTCTGGACTAACAGCCAAGGTGTCTGGACCACTAAACCAGCTCAGTCAGCAATGCTTAGTTTCACCCTTTGAAATGGTTGGACCAACAACAAGCAACACTTTGACGATACTGCTACTTCCAATAGACCTGCATACTATTATGCCACTATTATTATTGTATTTATTATTCACAAAAAACAAGCACTGCATAAACAAGGGCATATTACAGCAGTGTTAATCAAAAGATAACCGTATTCATGATTTGTAGACCTTTTTTAGCCACATAAATGTTTAATACTGTTTTGTCATTGTGTTTAAAATACTTGTTTTTTGCCTGTAAACTCTGCTAGATTATTGCCTATTGGGCAGCTGTGTGGAGTGATGAGTCAACATGAAACTCAGCATTGCAATAAGTGAGACAATCATTCCTGATTGATATGACGCAAAAACAACTACGAAGATAGGGTTCAGGTGAAAGGAGGGGGGGTTATATATATCCCAAATAAATCCCAAATGATGATCAGTTAGTCTTGTCAATGTGACTTGTACTGTATCAGCGAAGAAGACAGAAGAGCATTTGTTTGTAATTTTATATGGAAGTCAAGACAACATTGTGCACTGCACTAAATAAGATCTGGACCTTGGCACATGTTGTATATTCCTATTCTCTCTACAACCAATAATAAGGATGTCTTTATTTTGTGGCACCACTTGGGTCAGGTGACTTGGATTGTCATTTACGTACAT
Source organism: Benthosema pterotum (assembly GCA_039105355.1). NCBI lineage: Eukaryota > Metazoa > Chordata > Actinopteri > Myctophiformes > Myctophidae > Benthosema > Benthosema pterotum. The sequence continues at coordinate 23,091,851 of CM076985.1, read as the reverse complement.
TATGACCTTTACACATTGTTTTCTGAGGTGTTGTGATGAACCATTGAGCCCTTTTATATCTCTTGCAAAAGCACTATTGAACATAGCTGTCAGACCTACCAGTTCACAACATTTCACACAGTACGCATTAGAAAGTTTTAAAATAATTATGCTGGTGTTTTCAACATTCTCTGTCTCACTACTGTCCCCAGGGCTGGTATCACAGCTGAACACTTTATCTGGAGTTTAGCTGTGTGGTTTAATTTACCAGATTGTTAGCTTTTTTTTCTTTAGGCAGTGATGCTGCAGTGGCATCTCTGGGATGGCTGGGAGTCTATGTGTGTGTATGTCTGTGAGTGCACACGACAGACGATGCCTGAAATATCTCTTGGGGTTTTTCACTATGATCCTGCAGTCTGAGTGTCCCAGAGAGAGCCTACAGTAGCTGATGTTATGTAACCAAGTGCCGTGAGGATTTTCACTGCATGTATAGCTTAGTATCTCTTTGACCGTATGGTATACAGTACAAGCTATAGTTACATGCTCTGGATTGCTGCTGGAGTCTGGACTGCATAAATGGGATTGGCCAGGCTATTGCAGCATCCAGAGCCACATCCCTGCCACACCACGGTGGTTGAATCAACTGTTTGCAACACTGAAACAGCCTTGGCTAAACCTGCCAGTATGGCAAGTGGTGCTCCCAGGCCCAGCTTACATCCTTCATTGTGGTGGGGACAGGGTAGCACATAGCATTAAGCACTTGTCATCTTTCATTGACTCTCTGAGATCCACCAGTGCTCTGTACTTGCTCCCAAACTTTTTTAATTCCCTAGTAACCCTACACTCTAAATCCCTTTGCTGAGGAGATTTACATGGTTACTATGCATTTTTAGCTCATATTTATTATGACATGCCCAGAACAGGGAAGCCGCTGTTCATGGGGTTAAAATATAGACCTGCGCAGTGACGTCACTGCCCGGTTCCAGAAGTGTTTTCCCCATTCATTTTTCTCATAGACTTTTCGAAAATAATTTATATAAAGACGATTATGCCATGGATAAAGCCAACTCGGGCTGTGACAAATCATGATACACACAATCTTTTGTGATGAAATATAATGAAAAATAATTTCTAAGATGAAAAACGAAACAAAAAGTGCTGTATCGTGCCGTTTTTTACTTCTTGCTAATTAGATATTATATGATGATCATGATTTGTCACAACCCAAGTTGGCTTTGTCCGCGGTGAAATCGTCGTCGAAAAGAGAAAAATGAATGGGGACACCACTTCATTATTGTCATTGCTGAATGGGGGCCCAGAAGCCATTCCCTGACTGTGGCTGTGCCACTATTCATGGCAGTTTGAACCGCACTCGAGCGGTTAATTATTTGCCTCGAGTTTGACGACCCGAGCCCCAACTGCTTGAGTATGAGAGATACAGTATGTGACGTAAATGGGCGGAAAAAATAGGAAACAAAGGAATTAATTAATCTACAGGCGATTCAGCCCATCGTTGAATCCCCATCGTGTTACTTTATTTGTCAAGTCAGCCAACCCTACCAACTGCATGCATAGCAACAGACCTACAGCAGTGTGCATTGGCAGCAGTGTTTGAGGTTGTTGCTAGTTGATTCACTGATTATTACGTCAGGGCTGTCACTTTAACATCTTTTATCGCTTACTTAAACATGTCTTTAGTGTCTTAATGTATATACAGTACATGGCAGGAAGTTTGCAACATCCATCCAGTCTGTTCGTGTGAGCAGCGGGTTGAGGCTAATACAGTATACAGTATGAGAAATCACATAACCTTTGTGTATGACTTTTATGTTCTATGAAGTCAGCACCTTAGTCAGCACCTTTAGGCCTTTAAATCTTTCACCTTCCTTTAGACTTTAACAACTGAAATCCTACATCGTTATCTATGTTGTTACGTCAATAGAAATATCTAGCTCACAAAATGTCGCAGTGGCTATTTCCGCTTGATGTTTTTGTCTATTTTTGCCTATATATGACATGCCCAGATATCTGAACTGCCGTGTTGAGTGTTTCGTTCTAATGAGCTGATTAAGATTATTGATCACTTGTCCGTCTCTCTCTGCCTCCCTCCCATGTCTCCTCCTTCCAGCCGTGTGGTCTTACCGGTGTCTGTGGAAGAGGTAAGTGTCATTATCATAACAGCAGCACAACTTATCTCAGGAAGTAGGTCAGAGATTCATTCACAATCAATAATAATCATTTTATATTCACACCGCTGCCAAAAGCTTGTTTTAGCTGAATTTACTGGCCACTCTGTTTTCGATAGGTCACCACATTTGGCATTCCTTTAAAACCTATAGTCCTCTAAAGGGCTCTTCATGGTCGGATTCAGATTCACATTGTTCCATTTTTGCATTAGGTCGGGGTGTTTATGTTTGCACCATTCCTGTGTTGGCAACCAAGATTTGTACACACAGATGCTCAAACAGACTGTTCAAAGCACTTCTAGGCACAATTTCAATCACTGCATAGTCATTGCTCACTGGAGGTGAAAGCGGAGGATGAGATATGTGTTAATATTGTGGTAAAAATTAGATATTTTACTAAGTGCACTTACTGCCACTCATTTCTGTCTCTTGAAGAGTTTGTTAGGGCAGGGGTTGGCAAACTTTTTGATATATCAAAATTAAGTTTTATTATGACAACACTTCAAAACATATTTTAAATTGTAATTGTTTTGTTATTGTGCTGTTAATACATAACAACCTTTCATCAGTACATTTTAATGATCATCAACTCTAATGATCATTAGATCCATCCCCCTGACCTTTTCCCTTTGTAGAATTTGAAGAGACTTCATTTAATACACCTAATACACATTTTAGAAGATAAATCTGAGAGACAGCGAAATCAATTTGTGTGCGACTGGTGGTAAAGCGGTTGTGACTGTTATAAATTCGTCCAAATAGTTGCTACCGTTATGCCAAACGTTGTGACGTATGCCGTGGTCACATAAACATAAATTAGTTGCGACCGTTGGCCACCTGTATACATTGTGGTCGCAAATTAATTTCGCCCCTCCTGGAATGACTTTAGGCACTGAACCCCACATCTTGCACTAAAATGTGTGTTTGAACACAACAGATTTTGTGTGGTAACTGTTTATAAAAGCCAGAGAAGGCCTGGGTCGTGGCCCAGGGGTTCAGGCACCCTGGCTGGTAATCCAGCACTGGCAGTGTCCACGGGTGATACACCGATCCCGGTGGATCACACTTTTGTATGATTAACTACTAGGGCAGTGCGGAAAACATAAAAAGTTTAAATGTGGAGGTATAAGGCTTCTGCCTGACAGCAACAAAACGTTCCTGTCCTATCGTCTTGGGTGGAAACCTCATGTGTTACTTTTTAGGGTTGCAGATTTACAAGGCCATAGTGCATCGCATTAATCGCATCGCCTTAAGGAGCATTAATTTCTGACAACAGCAGAAACAAATTTGCTGCACATGTTGCATCTACTTCCCAAGGAGCAGTTATGCCAAATTTATACTTTGTGGCTTTTTAATTAGTACAGAGTCAGATGAACTTGGGAGCATTGATTTTCAACCCTTTTCATACGATTCCCATTATTTATTCAGCATTTGAGCCACGGACCACCATTTGATGAGATTTAGCCCCAGAAGAACTAAATAATATTTTGTTGTCAATGGATATGATTTTGTCCCCAATTCCTTGCTGGACAGATGGAGAGGTAACAGAGAAACCTTCTACATCCTCTAATTGTGTAGACTTTTTGTAAATTACTTACAGAATGCAGACGTTTAACAATAATTTAACCCTATAAGGGTCCCTTTGGTTACCAACTTTCCCATCATTTAGCCCACGACCAACTGAAATGTCCTCAAGGACCACTGGTTAAAAACCATTTCGCTCCACCTAGCATCGTGACTGACTTAACCAGCTTTGTGCCTGTTGGTGTTTCCAGCCCAGAGCCTCCTGCTCTAGATGCCCCAATTTTGTTGTTTTTGTCTATTTACCCTTGTTTGACCCACATAGAAGTCCAGACAGCAATCTGGATTTTTTATGGTGGTTTGTTTGTGACAATTAAGAAGCCCAAGCTCCACACAGACATCATCTCGTAGTTCTTTAAGGCATCCTTGTGTGTAATTCTTATCAATGGCCATGTGCAGGTCAATATGCTATAGTAGCCGTTACATTCAGTGACTATTAGCTTTGTCCAGAGTTTGGTTTTATGCATCTAATAATTTCTGCTGGTTAGACTTATAAAGGTTGACTATATGGGATACCTATCTATAAGAGTGGGCTTCGCAATAAGTTTAACCACTTTTCTTTATCAAATCAGAATTTATTTATAAGCATTTTAAAACCGAAACTGACCAACATACCCCCATTTCTAAACTTCCATCCATGAATAAATCCTTCCATCCATTCGTAGTCGGGTCCCGGGGGCAACATTTCCACCAAAGCACGCCAGACCCCCCTCTCTAGAGATACATTAGTGACTTCCTCCTGGGGCATCCAGAGGCGTTCAGGGCCAGTGAGTCGATGTGATCCCTCCAACTGTGCCTTGGTCTGCCCTGGGGTATCCTTCCAGGGGGTCGTGCATCGAGGAACGCTAGGGTGCTAGGGAGATGACCGAGAGGCTACAACTTATGTTGGCTATTCAAAACTTTCAGTTATACAAGCTTGCAGCATGACACAAAGTGACATCTTCATTTTTTTTTAACACAATTCCTTTTGGGGTGCCTGGGGCCCCCATCTGAATTTGGAGTCCCGGCCCAAAACCTTTCAGATGGGGGGCCTGCAGAGACTAAATAAAGTTTGGGAGTCCTTGATATGAAAAACCTGTGAGCACAGATTTCTAAAAACCTGTGTGGTGTGTTCTTGTGTGCTCGCAGTATCAAGTGGGTCAGCTGTACTCCGTAGCTGAGGCCAGCAAGAATGAGACCGGTGGGGGAGAAGGCATCGAGGTGCTAATCAACGAACCGTACGAGAAGGAGGGAGAAAAGGGACAATACACACACAAAATCTACCATCTAAAAAGGTACGTTTGAGAAATAACACGGCACATTCACCCCCAACCTGTCTGTTAGACCTGTCACAAAGGACAATCGTTACATAATCGCCTAATCACATTAATCATTTGAGATCATTGAACTGGCTGATCTACAAACTCACCATGCTCAAAATCTTGCCGCATGTTTTATTTTTATAATGTATTTTTTTGCCTTTGTTACATTTCCTCCATAACTCTGATCTGATTGCTGTAACAATGACACTAGAATAAGTCTGTCTATTTTCTTTTTTTGTGCCTCCTTAGTAAAGTCCCGGGTTTTGTGAAGATGATTGCACCGGAAGGAGCATTAGTTTTTCATGAAAAAGCTTGGAATGCCTACCCATACTGTCGCACTAGTAAGTAATCAAGATATTACTTCTCTTGAGGTGCACATTGATTGATTGAGCCATTGGTTTGCTCCTTTAGTGATGTGATTGAGTGGCGTGATCCTATACAGAATCCATTCAGAGAAGTAGCTTGTTGTTGCTGTGTGCCAATTTCCTGATTGAGCTACATGACACAACAATGTGAATGACGACATACTGTCTACACTACAAAACTAAACCCCTGAACAGTTGAGTGAAATGCAAGGCCAAGGATCCTTGTCGCTCTTTTTAGAGACAAGAGTTTTGTTTGAGGTCACAAAGGCCAAAAGTCTGATGAAATAAGTATTTGAATTTTAACGGTTAAGGATGATTTTGCATGTAATAGGGCATATACCGATAAATTATCAGAGAAGTAAAGAAGTAAAGAGGTAAAGAAAAAAAGAGTATAGAAGCTGTTTTAAATTGCTAAATTATTTTTGGGAGGTATTTACAAATGACTATGACAATCATGAAAGCGTCATGTCACGACTTCCGCAGTTCCATCATTGTGTTTATTTTTAATGTGTGGGGTGTGTCTTTTATAGTAAGGTAGCATGCATGTTTTAGGTGTATTAGGCACGTATTGAAATATATTGTAATGCTTATGTATTCATTGTGGCAAGATTATCAACATGTTCATTATACCTGTTCAAATTCTGAAAATAATAATGATATACATTTTTCTCCCGTTTCCTTTTCATGTCATCTATCTGTCTCAGTTGTGACGGTGAGTTGATTCATGCATAATGCACGCACGCACGCACACATGCACACACACACACACACACACACACACACACACACACACACACACACACACACACACACACACACACACACACACACACACACACACACACACACACACACACACTACTCTGCTTTCACATCAGCCCTACTCTCTGCACATCTGTACTCTCACCAATGGGCCATTTTGTAAGGCCCATTGCCTTACAAAACAGTGTCCATAATAACAGATCTATACACAGCACATTACTTACTGTGACAATGTATTTTTATTACAGTTCTTCTGTTCTGTGTTTGAGTGTTGCTCTTTCTTGTGTTTGCAGAACGAGTACATGAAAGACGACTTTATGATAAAGATCGAGACCTGGCATAAACCGGACATGGGAACATTAGAAAATGTAAGTCACTCACAGTAAGATCCTTTCCTGAATCACATGTTGGTGCTGATGCATGTACTCAGGGCTTAAAGGGGAATATAAATGAAATGATTCAAATCCACATCATTCTTTGATATGTACTGTAAGCCTAAATCAGCTCTTCAAGACACTGGCTGTCCCTGGAGGATTGGCTTCATATCCTTAATAAAGGATAGGTTACCTATCCCTAGGGGTTACCAACAGTGGGCGGAGTAAGCTCTTCCGCTATATTGGCATATGTCAAGAGTGTTGCCTAGGACCTAGGCCATTTTTATGTTGTCTTAGACAAAGGCAATGTGACTTTAGGCTGTCACATTGGCCAATGTGACTTAGTTGCATTTGTTTTGGTCTAAGTCACATTGTCCTGTCTAAGTCACATTTACAATTATCTCAGTCAAAACATAAATTGGCCCAAGTAATTTACTTGTAACTCAGGGGGGTTCATCGTTTTTGGCAGGGGATCCTTGGAAATGCTTTGGCCATGTGCCCTTTGGGGGAAAAAAACAAAAACATCTGGGTTGAAAACCCCTCGTGTAACTGACAGGGTTATTTGTATGGTGATGTATTGTAAAAATATTTTGGTTGAAATGAAATGAAATATCATTGTTCATTTTGGTTCAACTTCTTTCAGTTTTCTGAAAAAATGTTAATAAATTTGCATTGGCCATTATCATAGATTTTATGTGACAATGCAACGTTGCCTTAATGCTTCTATCAGCATTATAAAAAACTGCCTCTGGCATGCTGACAGCTCAGCCAGAGGCATCCTATTTCTTTCTGAGTTGGCCGGCCATGCACCGCTATGTCTGCTCCTTTCTTGTGAATGTGATATCTACAGCAATGTCTTCCGGGAATTTCTTCACATTTCGTTCAAACAGCCACAGATTTACTGATTTGAAGTTGTTCAAGATCATTAGGACCCCACAGTCTCTTTATACCTTGCTATAAAATTCTTTCAGCGTCTTCACCACATGGATGTAAACTGCAACTTGTTGGCGAAGGAATACAAGCATTTCTATTTATATTGTTTATTGTTATGAGAGAACAAAACTAGCCTGTTAACAGTCCCTTTTGATGTGTTAACAGGTGCATGATTTGGACGAAGAGACGTGGAAGACGGTGGAGGTGGTTCCCATAGATATAACAAACAACGAAGAAGTGGCCACTGCGGTGAGTTTTTAGGTTTAGACATTCTTTTTCGTGTGGTGTGAATAATCCTGACACCAGACACCAGAACTAGTGTGTTTGCATGCTTTGCAGATAATTGTTTTTAAAATGTTCAGAATATTTTCCAAACCTTAGTTTTAGACCTGTCCTCCCTTTATATAATTTATTATAGTGGTTAAACACCCCAATGATGGAATCGCTGACAACCATTGAAGATTAGGATGTTTGTCTCCACCCTCAGGATGAGATCTGTCACTACACATTGAACATGCTCTGCTCTTGTGAAGAAAACAATATCTGATGCTGAACTACTGTGTTTTAACTTGTATACAGTCCATTATGTTTGTATTTATCAATGTAGACGTAATCATAAAAATTAGAAAACACATTTATCTCATGATGGGAAGAGTTCAGGTCATGGGGAGGGTGTCACTTGAGTGCAACAGTACAGCTGGTCAGATCACCTTTAATCCTTAGTTTCTTATCTTGGCATTAGATGTCGGTCTGTTGGAGATCATTGTGGATGACTCGAATTAAATCAGCAATCCATACATAGCTCAAAGCATAATATCTCTTCTGCTCAAATGGGCTTTGCCTTTTAGCTCGGTAGTAGAAAACTGGGTTCAAAGTCTAATGCTTTATGGTGTCGTCCACAGTTAACTGTTTGAAATTGTGATCTAAAACTCTAGATGGGAAAATAGTATTAGATGAGAGAATATAGTCTTACTAAGTAATAGTTATTTAATATTAGAATTGTTTACATTGGGATTCTGTGGAACCCATTTTGAGTGGGTTCCATAGACCCCTTAAAGCAGGGGTCTTCAACCCTATAGGGCCTAAATTGGTGGCAGAGGAAGACCCCTGCCTTAAGGAGTAATTAATAAGGTCACCATTCATGCCCCTGTGGATGGACGTGGACCATTTGTCCCAGGGCTGCTGCAGACCTGCAGCGTTTCTCCCCAGCAGCTCTGGTACTATAATGACTTAAGTGGCTCAGCGTTGAGGCCGAGGGTTAATCCGTAGGTCCATCTGCCAAGGGTGTTTGTCATTCTTTGACCACAGGATTAAAATAACACATTTAAGTAGAGAGTTGCCCCCCCAGTCCCCCGTCCCCCCCACACCCATATAGTAGACTGATGAGGGTGACTGTCACAATATCTCAGTCTGGTCCTGGAGATTGCATCGTGTTGATTGTCCCATTGTGTTTTAGAGCAGGTGTCAACAGGGAGTTCTCAATGATTACTATGGGGGATACATTAACTGTAAATAGCCAAGCGTTGTGGCTGCTTTGTCTAATACATTGAATTAGTGATTTAATTCTCTTGGCGCCGTCCACGCGCTGCTCGTGGATATCCACGTGGAATACCACCGCCGAAAACGCGGACGGCTCGTATCACGCGGAAATGTAGATTTCATTCTTTAATCCAACTATTAGTCCGTGCGCATCGTCTGATGATCATCCCGTTGCTGACTTTCATTTGGGACAGAATTGGGGACAACTTTTTTTTCCCCCGTCCCATTGACATTCATTCAATCCAATGCATTCAAACGGCTCTCCTCCGGTTTGCCCCCTCAATGTCGCTGGCGCATAGGTTAAGCAGCCAGGGCTACACAGCTCTTCCTGACTTGTGAGCCGGATGTTTTGGGGCAGATCGCCAGATGATCGATTAGGCAAGACAACAGACACAGCATAACAGAAACAGCACATCCTGTTTAGGAGATCTGAGCTTCAAAATAAGGGCTTTTTTACCAATCGAACTGGTTTGCGCGGCGGCAGTGGAGAGGAAACAAAGAAGATCCGCTCGCGGTCAATGAGTGATTTAATGAAGACAAGGAAGTAATCGGAAAGCCCTGTTGATCTTGATCTTTGAGTTGGCTGGTTAGAAATGGTATGCCTATAGTACATACTAGCTCCAATGGGTATGGCTTTCGATATTAAAATCACGATGATCCAACCCAAGTCAAAGGATGTGTGGTGATTTTATTGGCCTTATGCTATAATATGTCTGCACATCACTTACAGACAGTAACTCTCATCTGTATGACTCTGGCTCACCAGGCTGCTCAACTTTACAACCAGCATTATGCATTTCTGGATTTAGTTGCTATGTGCTTCATCCATGCAGGACTACAAGGAAACAGAAGATCCTACTCTGTTCCACTCCACCAAGACAGGCAGAGGACCTCTTACCCCCGAATGGATGGTAGTGTATTAAAGATGGAGTGCCTTAATTTTCCACCCTAAAACATGATCATCAAGTAGAGAGGAAGTATTCTTTAAAAAAAAAAGTGTACAGTATTTGTTAAGATGTCATTTTTATGTTGGCAATCCCACAGTTCATTAAGTATGGCAGGTTTGCCTGGTGGGTGGTGATAGGTGGAGATCCACCTTAACTGAAGTCACAGCTAAGTCGTTGGGCAGTCATTCTCTCTGACTAAACCAATTATTTTTATCACTTCTTTTCAGAATGAGCTGAAGTCGGACTGTCCATATATGTGTGCATACAAACTCGTCACTGTCAAGTTCAAGTGGTGGGGTCTTCAAAGCAAAATAGAAAATTTCATCCACAGGGTAAATCATTATTAACACTACATCATATTGGAGTGGTTTTGTTGCTACAGTATATTGCTGTTCATAATGCAAGTGATATACAAGTCGTTCTGTGTATTTTTGTGTTTCTCAAGTTGGTCATATTTAGGAACTATTTATTGTAAAGTTCAATGTGTCACAGTACCTGTAGATCAGGTACTTTCACTATTTCTTAAACTTTTTAAATTGAACTTCTTAAAATGTTCTAAAATGTCTTTGTCGTGAATTGAAAATTGAAATTTTTGTTTTTGATCATACTGTATATTAACTAGAAAATATTGACCTTGTTAAAATGTATTTGTCGGAATTGAAAATTGAATTTTTGTTTTTGTCAAATAACTTTAGAAAAATATTGTTATGCTATTATTTTGAATTGATGGAAAGTTGTGATGTTTTATGTTTAAATATTAGTTTTATTTTTTAGGTAGGAAATGTTAAAAAGATATATGCAATCCATAAACATTGTTTTGCTCGGGAGAATGCTATGTCTATCTCCCATAATAGGGCGACATTGTGGAGAATTTCATGTCACTTTTGAAAGTGCTTTTTTGACATGGCATCCATAATTTCAACTAGAGTAGGGGTATGTTGGGATGCCATGGTTTATAGAGGCAATATAGATTGCCTCTTTAAACAACGATTCTAGTTCCTTACCAAAGGTCCTGTTTTCTCCGTCTACAGCAAGAGAAGCGTATTTTCACAAACTTCCACCGCCAGCTGTTTTGTTGGATTGACAACTGGTTTGGTCTGACCATGGAGGACATCAGACGGATGGAGGCAGAGACTCAAAAAGAGCTTGAAGAGGTACGCTGGCCCTTCGCACTTTGTCACGCTGTGGTGTCGCTCGCCAAAAATAAAAATCTACAAGTGAGATTGTACATTTTTAGTGCATGGTGAAAATATGTTTTAACATTTTTAAGTATTACTGCCCTCCTATCATACCTCTGGGTGTTGTTTTTAGGAACATGTTATCTTCCTACATACTGTACAGACAAGATACAGATACATTAGTGGAAAGTACACAACAACATGTCTTTTTATGCCAATTAATCATAATAGAGACGGTGACCATTTTGCTATTAAGTTAATGAAATGCAATTTTCTATTTCTTCCCATCACACAAATATGAAGTGACAACAAAATGGCCACAGTCTGAATATAGTGAATTCAGTGGTGTTCTCTACATTAAAATGTTAAGGCATCAATCTGTGATTTCTTCACCTGTTTGCGTGTAGAACATGAGGAAAAGTATTACTAAATCATGGTAATTTTACATATTGTGTTTTATTGCTCCTTTCACGCTGAAAATCACACATAAAGGATAAATATCTGTCCATCATGACATTTTATTTCGCTTGAATCCGTGTGCATCGAGTGGACTACGGGAGGAGGGGTGCCGTGGCCTCCTCCTTTGCCTACGTCACATAACCCATTTCATTCCTGAATGTCAACATCAGATGCGTCAGAAAGGAGACGTGCGAGGCACCTCTGCAATGGAAGAGTAGATCCCGTCCCTGTAGGTCAAAGGCTAGAGACAGGCTGAGTAAGTCTAACTGAGAAAAGGAGGAGAGGCGATGGACGCACGCTGTGTTTGTGTCATTCTCTCCGCCGCTGTCTTCATGTCCTCTCTGCATCGCTGTAACGTCATTGCTCATGTTCTTTTTGTTGTCGTCTTACCACCGTCCCCAACTAACCTGTGCCATGCATGAAAGGTGCTTGTTCAGTGCATGTCCAATTAACCGTCTGATACACGTTTGCACATCTCAACATAATGGTTTCTATTTTTTTCTTTTTTTTTTGTTCCTTTGTGTCTACATTCTCTGCATGATCCATTTATTTGACATCATCACTGCATGTTTGTCTGTAATCAGAGCAAATACAATCCAATTCACTCATCCATTGACATCAAACATTGTAATTTGACAATATGTACTGTATGTTTTCCAAAAGCAACATCATACTAGTAATTAATGTTCTTAATGGATTGTTTGTAAGCGTTGCCTGCATTCTATTTAATCTTCTGTTTCTTGTATTCACTTCTTGAAACCCCATGTTGTGTTTTCAGTTTGTTGCATGCTGGTGGGCACTGGGTTGTGGGGATGCATTGGGTGTTTAGTTTACTAGGAATGATCCTTCTGAAGGTAGCAGCAGCATACTTTTGCTTATTGCTATAACCGAGCAAGTTCGCAGAGGACAAAATGGTTTAGTACTCAATCTGGCTGTGCTGAAGTGCTGAATGTTAGCTAGACCCCGGACCAGTATATAAAGTGTTGGAAAAATTTGCAAAGTTGATTCCAGAAATGAAAACAAAATGGCATGTAGAGATTTTGACGAATAATCATAACATTTTAAATAGTGCATTGACTTAGAGTATATAGTGCTTTTATCCAAGGCGACTTTAAAATGTGTGTCACATTCACACACCGACTGCTGAGGTAACCATGCAGGGCACCAGCCTGCTCATGGGGAGCAATTAGGGGTTCAGTGTCTTGTTCAAGGACACTTCGACACTAAGGGATCGAATGGGCTGCCTTCCAAAACCTGTACCTCCTATGACAGTGGCACTCACCGTACTGTCATTCCCTGCAGTGATATTCACTTCAGCAAGTTCAAAAGTTTTGTAATTACCTTGCAGAACCTTATTTTGACAAGAAGTACAGTATGTTCTTTGAGGTGTTGTCTTATAAGTGCATTATATTATGTGCATCATAAATCTAAAATCTCACACTTTTGTCTGTTCTGTTCTGTCTGTATCCTGTTTTTTTTTTTAACTGTGGCCACTCTTCCTGTTTGGTCTCTCCAGCTGCGCATCAGAGGTCCAGTTCGTGGCATGAGTGCTGCTCATGAGCAGTGAGGCAAATCAACCAATCCCTGTCAGGATGATGTCATCACCCTGTGACATCATCCACCATGATGAGGAAGTGGCCCTGTGACATCATCCGCTGTTCTGTTCCTGTCTCACATGATCATACTTACTGGAGGGTTGGACGCGATTGGTTAACAGTACTCTACAGACCATTACCTAATCCAAACCTCCTTTTCACAATAAAATGTTTTGTGCATATACTGTGTGTATGTGTGTATATATATATATATATATATATATATATATATATATATATATATATATATATATATATATATATATATATATATATATATATGCAGTATATGCGCAAAATATGTGTGAAATTGGAGGGGTGGACTCTTTGCACAGTAAATTGCCTGTAATTAGTCGGTTATCAAAATGGGCTTTGTTTTCATTCATGTGTACACTGCAGCTCTGAAAAGTCAGGCCTTTTGCATTAGAATTAGAATTTTTATCTTTCTTGATATAACGGTTTTCCTCAAAAAACAAAACAAAACAAAAAAACAATTCACTAAAGCATTGGACCATTAATGCCCTCCCTATAGATTTATCCTATTGTCTCCACTTCTAATTATATCCATCCCCGTATTACCCTACGTAGTGTGTACCTTATTATCCTTATTACCCCGTTAGTGTCTACTTTTTTGTCCTTATTGCAATTTATATAGACTGCCGCCCCACCCCCCTCGTTTCGCTGGCAAGTCAATAAGGAAGTTAGGTGTGAATGATATTCCTTATCATTTTTTCACTATCACTTTTTTTTTTCTTTTTAGTTCTGTTTTAAGACTCATCCATGCCTGTTATTGCAGTTCTAAGGACAAGTAAGGCTTCTGCATGATCATGTTTTGCTACAAAATGCAGCTATGAGTGATATACTACACCTCCACACATATGCATGTGTTGTGGACCAACAACACCTGCCATTGCAGGGGTGTACTACAGCAATGCAACTTTACTGAGGTCTGTTGCGAACATTAGAGAGAGAGGGTTAGTTATTGTCTTATTGACTGTATGTACGATTTAGGCGTTTAGCAGATGTATGAGAGATATGTACGCGAGTGTGCACAATTCATCTGTGTGTACTGTATATGTGTTGGCGTGTGCATTACTGTTGAACTTGCCTCATGTTGTCACTGGACACTCTCACGCAATTGGGGCTTTAGTGAGAGGGCTTTGTTGGACCTTCAGAAGGTTTTATCTTTTATACTAAAACAGAGATGACAATGAGAAGTTGTGTGGGGTTAATCAACCAAGGCAATTTGTATTTCAGTTTTTCCTCATACTGCCTTTTCTCGTCTCTGTCTCGGTCCCTCAAATTGGTCCAGGGCAGAAAATCAACATGCATACTAAGGTGCGTGTATTGCAGTTGTGTATTGACAAGATTTCTAACTATTCCGCTTGTTTGTGGTGTCATAAAATGAAATGACTAATGTAATAACCCCTACAATTTAGGTTTTGGTCAGGTAAAGTGATTTAACCATATTAACCTTGGCCAAGGGCATCCCTATTTTTGGGCATGTTGCTATAGCCAAATATTCTCAAAACTATATGTTTACTTTATACATGTATGCCGGTGTTGTGCAGCTAAAATAGTCGATCTACAAAGTCACAACTTGCTGTGAGCTTGTAGAGCGTCCATTTTCTTCGTATTATGGTGACTGATGGGCTTAATTGGTTAAAGATCCATTGTGCGATTAAGCTCAGTAACGCCCCTACTGATAAACATGGGGTGTTACAGTAATAACAAGCCTTTGCATTTCAAAACAAGACAGCTTTTCTTTTCCCCTTCCCCTATCTCTCAAACAACTTTTTGCGACCAATAGATTACAGCAGCCAAAGAGACAAACTTTGCTACTACTGGCAGGCAATTTTAATTTGTTATCATGTCCAGGGGTAGGTAGGTAGTTCTAAATGTAATTTTACTTGCTGAGCAGCTCGGCAAGGGAAGCCCGAAGTCTTAGTAGGAACTTAGAGTTGGGTTGGATTCTGACAAAACAACAACGGGAGCGAATTGGAGTGCTGTGTCTCAATGAAACCATTCAGTGTGCATTATTCTCCACACAATGCAGCTTTTAACTACATCATATTCCACCCGTCTTTGTTTTTGGCTGCCTGTGGTTCTGATTCCATATGACTTCAGGTTCATAGCTTATCATAGCAACACAAGTTGTTTTTATTATGTCCACTATGTTTTAACTTAAGTTCAATGCAGAATCTGTTGGATTTTTTTAGGTAACAATTATTTGTGATGTTTTATATTTAATGATCTTTTACGTATCTTAGTATTATGACTGTCAAAAAGCTCTCTAAAGACATGACACAGCTTGGTATCAATGTGTCTCCAAAGTTCCTCTTGGCGCCTACAGTATACATGTTATTCTTGTTTGACCATGGTTTAAAGGCATTGTCGTTGTATGCATTTGTCAATACTGTAGGTCCATTATATTTTACAAATGTGAATTTGAGTTTTGTATTTTACAACTTACAAGCATTTTCAGGTGTTCAGTTTCAGTACTGTACAGACAACTGTATAAATTTCAGTAACTAAAGTATTCTCAGAGTAAGTGTCAGCTCTGTGTAATACTTGTGTGGTAAAGCATGCTATTCATGCGTTGATTCTCATAGTATGGGTTTTAACCGTACTTACAAACATGCCTGTGAACGTACAGGTTTGATGTATGAGGAAGATGCATGAGTCAGACTATGCAGGTTGCTTCTGAACTGTCGGGAAACAGACTTATGTTTTACAACCCCTACTACGTTGACATGACATTGATATTGACTGGTATCACACCAGTTTTGAGGACATGATCTATACGCATTTGCTTATTATAACCTGCATGCTCAACCTTTCTGTTTTCCTGCATTTTTCCCCTTCTGTTTGTCAGTTTTAGTCTACTTTGATTGGCTTTTAAACTGCATTCACAACAGAAGGGAATACTTTTTTTTCCTACTAGTTTTTAACGGAGGGTTTTTCCTTCAGCATCAAACTGTGGATTAAGCTTTGACCTTGTCGCTTTTGGCAGGATGAAATTGTCTCTAAAGCTGCGGCACGGTTGTGTGACTAATCATAAATTGGGTCTAAGTTTGATGATGAGAATCTTCCTGTAGACTAGAACAGAACCATGTGATGTGATGTATACGTTTTTGTAGCATTACCAGGAATGCCAGCCAGGGTATTGTGTTGACGGCGGGTTAAGGGAACAGACGTGACTCCAGAGAATTAGCCTACTGTACCTTTTTCTTGTAATCATGATAAAATAAGCACTTGTAAAATCTACTGTTAAATATTTTTCTTTTTGTTTTATTTTTTAACATGGGCGGGGGAAAAGATTCAATTGCATTCAAGTTTCTCATTTCTGATAAGATGAAAATCAGGGGAATATTAGTAGTGAATGTAATACAGCTATTTTTTTTTTGTTGTTGGTTTGTTTTTGTTTGTTTTTCCACAGCTCTATTGCTGTGTGACTGAAGGTCTAGAGACAATGGAACATAACAGAATATCTAATAAATTTGAATGAATAAAAAGAAAACTGCTGACTTTTGTTTACTTTGAGAAATTCTACAATTTTCTTATATCAATTACATTAGAAAAATTATATTTGTTTTACATGTATTGGCCTGCGGATAGAGGATGTCCAATTGAACAGATATTCCCGGGATACCCATTAGGGCCATTACATCTTGAGGACTCATGAAGACATTCTCAACCTTCTATCTCAGGGACAACAAATTATATTGTAAAATCAATGCTAATTTAATTCAGAGAAGTCAGGGGACCTTAGTATAATCTGATTAACCAATAATTGACTTTAAAATAACACGTTTTCCTGGTTCCCATACCCCATTGCATTAACGGTACAGACTTGGATCATACTTTACATTGTAGGGTTGCGGATACGGAAACTGTCCACACACATGGGCGGAATCTACACCGGATCTGAGTTCTGGAGCTACGGGTGCCTCTGCACTGGCTCGTGTAGCAATCCCTTCAGGAGCCGGCAGATCCGGTGTGCAGGAGATACGGGAGATGGATAGCGTGCGTGCCATGTTCTGTGTGCTGGGAATGACCGGATACAGTAGGCGGGGAGGGCTTTGCTCTAGACCGGATCTAATCCTTCAAAACCGTAAAAGATTATCTTGTTTTTTTCTTAATCCGAAACGTTCACGCGACCACCACCACCATTAGTCTAGCTTCAGTTTCCGAAAGCGAACGATGTGGCATTGTGCGCATGCCCAGAAACATTTACCCAGGTAAACTTCCAGCAGCAGCACCATGGCGGCGGCGCGAGGCCATGTGCAGGATCCCAACGACAGAAGACTCAGACCTATTTACGGTAAAGAAAAACAAAACAAAGTCAACGGGGCAAACATAGCGCGGCGGCAAACGACAACGTTGCCTGTTCATCCGCGACCCTGCCAGAGCGACCTCTCGGTGGTCGCGACGGCCCGGGGCTGCTTCGCTCGTTTACACGGTCGCAGTTTCCCCCCACTGTCAGTTCGCGGTGTGTCGGGTAGGAGCATTATCTCGAGCGGCCCCTCCAAGCGGCTAACCATCCAAACGCTCGAGCCCTCCGCTCGCATTGTATTTCGAACGCACGACGGCGTCGCTTGCCCGAAATCAACAGAGCTACAAGCTCACCGAGCGTCGGTTCGGCGATGTTCGGTGAGCTTATAGGGCTGCTGTTTTCAGCGTGAGACAGTGAGGCAGACTGTTGCCTGCAGAGCCATTTAGTAGAAGAATTTCGACATTGAGGGGTCAGAAACCGAGCACTCGAGCGCTGATCATGCAGCCCGAATAGGGACAAACTGGAGTTGGAAATGTATTGTTTTCAACGAGGGCGGTGCAAATAAGAGCTGTTATATGCATGTTTTCAACACGTGAACGGTATTGTACAGTAACAATGTTATTGTACAATAATGTTTATGTTGTATTATTATTAAAAACTATCTAAATTAAAGCGATTTAAGACCATTAACGCTGGGCTGTTGCATGATTTCAGGCTACTTCAGGGCCAGGACTTGTCGCTATTTGTTGTCCTCCTTCTCTATTCAAGTAGAAGAGCTGCCATTGGACTTGTCACATGAAGTGGACGGAGTTGTCGTAACTTTGTCTATACTCTATGGCTCTGGTTTCTTGCTGCCCGCGGCGAATGACAGTGCACGTTATAATTCCCCCATCTATCACACACACCACAAGATAGCAGCTAGCGTTGACAATAATGTCACTCAGTGGTACAACAAATGCATTCGTTGTGTTCTGTCGCGTTAATGAATTGGTTAAAGTGTGCTTTAGTGTGGTGTGATTTAACGTTGCAGCAACACCACCATGCATGCAAAGCTCTCCTCTAAAAGCTAACGTTTAGCTAGCTATTTGACAGCTAGCTTTAGCTATTATTAGCTCTGTCTCTGCCTTAGCGAGGCAGCATGCTATAGTTCAGTGACCAGTTTATTTTCAGCAGCGTTTGGATATCAGAGGATTAGATGATGTATGTGCAATGTACAACAATGCATTTATAATCTATAACGGGGCTACATTCTCAAAAGGTCCAAGGCACAATTTGTCAAATCCTCTTGACATAGTATGTCCAAGAGATGCCCAAAAAGGACATGGTGTGTGTGTGTCAAATCAATAGTAAAAGTTTCAATATGATATTAAATTGGACCATGTTTTAGGTGCAGCTGTGCACATCAGGCCTTTTGCAAAGACTTAATAATTGTATTAAATGTATTTGTATTATTGAGCAAATATTGATTAGGCAACATCCTATTGTGTGACAGTCCGTTCACTAGAACAACTCCAGTGTAATAATGAGCCACCAGCTGCAATCATGTTGTTCTGTGTCACAACCTTCAGATACTGATGATGAAATTGTGATGCCTCAAATAAATGGCACCTTTGTTTACTAGGAAGGCGATGTTAAAACAAGGGGAGGTGAAAACAGGGTTTGTAAAACAGAGCAACATATACAGCCAGGCAGCACATTACTTCATCACACACCAACTGTGGGCCGTACAACTTATTTTATTTCCTCCCTAACAAAGATGGAGTGGCTTTGAATGGCAATTAGCTTTGTCTAAAGCAAGACAAAAAGGTGCAGGTGATGTACTACAACTACTACACATGCATCGGTACAGAAAGGACAGATTGTTAGGATATGTAGTAGTCGCTACATAATGTGAAAATGCCGAACAGTCATACTATATTAATTTTAATGGTCAGTGTGGCACCGCTCACACTGACCATTGAAATTGGTTTGAAATTAAGGGAGAGAGATTGTGTGCGTGTGCGCGTGTGTGCGTTCGTGCTCGTGCACACGCCTGGAATATCCAGGTAGCTTTTAGACTGGCTTGGTTGGCTAGAATGGGTCGATTCTGAGCCAGCTGAGCTGTCTTTGCTTGCTTTACAGGTTTGTGATTGTGGGGGTGCGAGTGTACCGTGTTTGCATTTGCAATGCATATAACCACTCTTGTGCTCTCTTAACCTCATCCATAAGGACATGTCAGGTGTCTCCCTTTGATTTCAAAACAAGGCACAAAACACAGGCATTTTCCTGGCTGATGGCATTCACATTGTTGAATATGCTGTACTGTAGCTCATTGCTATTGATGGCTTGTAGCAGTTGCTATTTGAGCCGGCGGGGCATTGTCTGTCTGCCACTACTGTTGACCTTAAGAGTGCTGCACATGCTTGATATGAAGGTGACAGTAATTGTGTCCTTAACACTGGGAAGCCAAAACTATTCCAACCTTATCTGATGCATGACTACATTGCTTGCAAACCACCTCATGTATGATGTATGTTTAATTGTATGATTCTGAAGAAGAGCTTTACATTAGCACCTGAGGCGATTCTACAGTCTAGTCTAAAAGCAAAGCTCGCAGTTACTATGAAAACCTGCAAGAAGCTGTCATGGTTTACACAGGAAGCTGTCACATTAACACTTCCTGTAACACTTGCCTGTTAACAATTGGCACACTTACTCTCTTATGTGGTCGCTAGGGTTAGCCCATAAGGCATCTTGCTTGTGCTATTTATTTTCATATTTTGGCGCCGGCACTAACAGTGTTCACACACAGCTCACTTTAGCACAACATGTGTTGGCATAGTTATTATTCAAGGTACCAACACTAGACTGCATATCGCCACTGTCGCACAATAACGTAAAAGGATGAAGGAAAACACGACCATTGAGATTGAAGGAGGTTAGAAAGACCATCTGTTATTCAGCAGGTCACGGTTTGCCTTCCAATCAGCTCAGGAATACGTGTTGAAGTGCCCCTGAGCAATACACTTGTCTATCTGTCTGTGACCTTTGTGTTGTGCTGTGTGCTGCCCTCTGGCAAGTTGCAATCCACCTGAGTAGTATTCAACTGAGTGATGTGGGGTTGTTATTATTAATATTTATATATTTGTATTGACAGGCATTTGTTATTTACCAATGTGATTAGATTGTACTGTTGCCTAATGACCCTGTAGTCTTGGAGCAAAACAGATAGATGTTGTTTGTTTGCTTGTAATCAATACTGATATTTGTTTGTCTATACAAAGAAGGTCCAGCGTGTTTCACCTGGTTAAAGGTAGAAGTGCTTGGTTAGTGCTCCACAGGGCCAAGTGGAGTAACAAAGGGATAATCATTGGGGACATCTATTGAGAAATATAAACCTTACAGGAAAGTCTCTGATACGTCATATAGCCCAGGGCTATATGAAGTGGATATTTGGGAGGATCAACAAAGTCTGACAGACATAAACACATCGTTCAGTCCTTGTCCAAGCCTGAAGATGGTGTAAACATTGTAACATGATGGTAGAGTGGTAGACAGCTCATAGTATAGCTCTCTAATCAAAACGATCAAATCCACTGCCAGTGCAGGGTGTTGAGACCCGACACCTTCACCATACATTACATCTGGACTCCAACACAACACAAAGTCATTACTGTATATATCAAACTGTAGGCTAGGGTGCTTGCTGAAAAAGCCAGGCAAGCGTGTTAGAGTGTAACACAATCAGTTCCTCACTTCTTCTATTATTGGCCACAAAGAGTGAGCTTAGATCGGTGAAACCAGGTCCGTATGTCTCTCTGATATCGTCTCCATGGCGTGGAAACGCTCTATGACCAAATATGTTACTTTTCATGATTAAAATTCAAATATAGCACATCTACAAGCTCAAAATGATTGTATTTCGAGCTTGTGGATCTGCTACTTGTGATACCTTTGTGTGGTGCTGTAGTATGATCTAGTAGGGCCACCGCAGCGTTAATTTACCGCAAAACACAAAGTTAAAGTGTGGAGATAGGCGGGTGGTGGTTTCTGCCCGACAGCAATGATACCTTATGTACAGGGTTATACCGGTACGTATTGTTAATTCTGTATGCCAGGCTCATGCCGACAGAAAGCTGGTGTACAGCTCTACCCTCCCCTCCTCTCCACATGCAGCCTAGGAGAAGAGGACTGTCTGGAACAGTTTGAAGGTTATCCTCGATTGCTGTCGGGCAGAAACCTCTCATCTCCCTATTATAACTTTGTGCATACTCTCGCCACGTAAATGAACGCCGTGCTTCATCCTACTACAAAGCACCACACAAAACCAACCTCCAAGCTCAAAACGCAAGGCGCAAGGTGACAGCAAACATTGTGGTAGCAGATCTGCTATTTGTGCTATTTTGGACCACGGACATTATTTTGGAGCATGGACCATATTTGGTTCCTAGTACCCAACGCTGATAGGGATGACTTATAAACAGCGACTGTACATCTATAAACATGTTAATTGTGTTTAAATATAAATATATATTTATATTTTTGACTTCATGCTTTTTCTTTTATAGTAGAGTGGAGATTGACAGGGAATTATGGGGAAAGTGCTTAATGTTGCATTTTATTGTTACATGATCTTGTGTACAGGTACATAAGATTATCATTTTTTGTTCAGCTTCTTTCAGATATTACAAAAGCATGGCTAATCACAATGAGTGTATATATAGGTTGACACAGCAAACCACCGGATCAGGAAGTTGAACCCAAGCCTTGCTGACAGTAGACTGCTTCCTTCAGAACCTATATGATATTAAAGTGGCCGTGACAACTGCTCCATTGTTTTAGACACATTCCTGAGCCAAAAAAATCTGAGACAAACAGCACTATGCTTCCTCATATTTAGTCACATGATTTTCATGTGTAGATGAACACAACTAATCATCCTGTATGTTGCCTTAATTTCCTCAGATTCTCTTGACAATGGAAACAACAAGATGGCCATCCAGCAAGCAGATAAACTGCTTAAAAAGCACAAGGACCTGCACTGTGCCAAGGTATGTGAGATCAGAGTAGAAACAGAGTAGCACCATGCAACCTTGCAATGTATTGTGGTCCCCAAAAGAATAATTTGAACTAGGGGTACCTCCCACTCTGACAGGTACTTTGAATGTAGGGTTGCAAACACAAGATAAATTTGTCTTGAAGGCAGTCATTGTACTCTACCTCTGTGTCTTACCCTGCTTTCTAGCTATCCACAATTGCTGGATTTGGGAAACAAAACAGGCAAATTAACATGCACATCAAAATGACCTAATCTTCTACATTCTCTAGTTGTGTAGACCTGGGCTAATTAAGATGATTAATTTTAACTCTTGAGAGTGTAAAAATGAAACCAAATGGACCCGCAAGGGTCCATTTGGTTTCATTTTTACGTTCTCAAGAGTTACATCTGGTTAACCAACTTAACTGGGAACTACCTGGAACCCAAGCACCCAAGTAAGAAGTAAACTTAAATGCAAAATTTACAATATATTTTTGGGGGGCAAGTGACCATGACCTGAGGGCAAGTAGAACCTGCCCGATGGGCAAGTGCCTCAGAGACCTTAGTGTCAACCCCTGTAACCCACCCCTCCCCTCTCTCTGCTCTCCAGGTCCTCAAGGCTATCGGACTTCAGCGTACAGGAAAGCAGGATGAGGCTTTCACTTTGGCCCAGGAGGTGGCCACGCTAGAACCTACCGATGACAACTCACTACAGGCCCTGACTATACTGTACAGAGAGATGCATCGACGTAAGTGACCAGCACACTCAGCCCTCATTGGGGCCTGTGTGCGCGGACGACACGTGGATTAAAGTTCCCTGTCACTATGACCGATTTCATTCACAAATCCACAGAAATTAGCCGCAGCTTGAAAACCCCAGTGTCCCACAAGGTCATGTTGTTTGAATAATTTATTAGACAGACATGTAAACAGTGTATGTTACAGACCGATAGCTTACGGTTCTATTATCTTGCATGTCGGGTCTGTTTATCATGATGTATAATACCCGAGTTTTCATCTTAAAAATGCCCACCATTTTAGTTCACCTTTAAATATGGGTTTGTGATTACTGAATTCGTGTTTGTTTGTGTTTGCTGAATGTTCTGTTCTCTTATAGCGGAGTTGGTAACCAAGTTGTATGAGGCTGCAGTCAAGAAGGTCCCTCTTAGTGAGGAGTACCACTCCCATCTCTTCATGGCCTACGCTCGTGTGGGCGAGTACAAGAAGATGCAGCAGGTGGGAAAAACATTTCAGTCATTTAAACATGCATAATGCCCATTGTCCAGCTCCAGTGACGTTTAAGATTCAGAGATTCAATTTGATACACAAAGTATGGTAGACCAGAGATTCTCAACCATTTTAGGCTGTGGGGGCTCAGGCATGAAAATATGTTTGACTATGTTCCAGGGATAAATATTAATAATAAAGCCAGATCCAGACATTTTAGAGTGTCTCCTTTCACAATTCTCGCCTCATATTATTTAAAAATGTGGCCGAGGTTTGGCCAGCATGTGAGGTGGTCCAAACACCCAGGTGGAGCGGTTTAGCTCTCTTATTAGGGCAGATTCTGCACTTTTTGAGAAAAGCGTGAAAATTGGTACACGCATAGCCAAAGACATTTAAAAAATATTTGGATGTGGAGGTATCTTGAATTCCAAGATGGCGGCCCCAAAATCCAAGATGTCTGCCCAGAAATGTGGTTTTTCCTTCATAACTTGAAATGCATTGATTTTACGCCCCATAAATGTATTGAACGTTAATACAAAGTTGGCCATTACGGACGATTTGGTACCAAGTACGTGTCTGTATCTCCTACGGTTCTTGAGATACAGCATATAGGTACTTTCACAGATTGAGGAGAGCAAGACATTTGTAACATTGATTCTTAAGTCAATCAAATGGTCATACAGACATGAAAATTGGTACACACACTCTGCAAACCCCACTATTTCTAAAAGTACTGCATGCCCTGCAAAATTCCAAGATGGCAGCCCCCAAAATCCAAGATGTCTGTCCAAAAATGTGGTTTTTCCTTCATAACTCGAAATACAAAGATCTTAAGCCCCATAGATGTATTGAACGTTAATATAAAGTTGGGCATTACGGACATTTTGATACCAAGTACATGTCTCTATGTACTACGGTTCTTGAGTTACAACATATCCGTATTCATGAGGCACCAAAAGTGTAACATTTTGGCACATTTCACTATTTAACTCAAAGATCCCTTAATCACTTTCAGGAATCATTTTCAGGAAATGGACCTACATGTATCTGCTATCATAAACCACTTCAAGTTTCTCAATTGATGAAACGGGTCAGGAGTTATTAAACCGATCGTAAAGGGCTGTTTCAGTGCTAGATTTGCTGCGTATAGTTAGCGAACATAAGCCACCCAGAAATGTCTGTCTGTGCATCTGCCCTTCACAATAAGTGTATATCTGAAGCGGACGCACCAAGTGCAGCATGTGTCCTAGTATAATGGTATAATATGCTAATAGGCGTAATAGTGTAATATATGCAATAGTGTAATAGGGCTAATAGTGTAATATATGCAATAGCGGTATACTGTAATAGGGTAATATATGTAATAGTGTCATAGTGTAACATGTGTAATAGTGCATTAGGGTAATATGTGTAATAGTGTAATAGGGTAATATGTGTAATAGGGCAATATGTGTAATAGTGTCATAGTGTAACATGTGTAATAGTGTAATAGGGTAATAGTGTCATAGTGTAACATGTGTAATAGTGTAATAGGGTAATATATGTAATAGTGTCATAGTGTAACATGTGTAATAGTGTAATAGGATAATATGTGTAATAGTGTAATAGGCTAATATGTGTAAGTTATGAAGGAAAAACCACATTTCTGGGCAGACATCTTGGATTTTGGGGCCTCCATCTTGGAATTCAAGATACCTCCACATCCAAATATTTTTTAAATGTCTTGTATGGTTTTGCTAACCCGCTCCACTAAAACCCCCAGGTTGAGAATCACTGTGGTGGACAATGTCTCAGTATTGACGATGGTAATTTTCTCTTTGACAGGCTGGAATGGCCCTCTATAAAATAGTTCCCAAGAATCCTTACTACTTCTGGTCAGTCATGAGCCTGGTGATGCAGGTAGGATTTCAGCACACATGTCTTGGCTGCATAGAGAACTGAAACATGCACAACACAGAGGGTGTTTAATCCATGGTGATAATAAGCGTGCTAATGTTAATGTTGTATAAAATTGTCAATCTGCAGCTCACAACATGTCGCAAGGCAACACGTTGCGTGCTTGTAGATTTGGTATGTTTGGCACACAGATCAGTACTATAAACCATGGATTTCGGTGCCATCAAAGCCCGCCAAAATACACTTTAGTTGACTAAAACATTTCAGATGACTAAGATATGACTCAAACATATTTGAATTCTATTCAAAAGACTATGACCAAAGCTACATCAAAATTTGCTGGCTGCCGGCTTTTATTTACAGACAATCATGTTTGTTTGCTTTTAGGCCATCTCAGCCCAAGATGAGAAACTGGCCCAGACCATGTTCCTTCCCCTGGCAGAACGCATGGTGGAGAAGATGGTGAAGGAGGAGAAGATAGAAGCGGAGGCCGAGGTAGGTGGAGTGTATTCATGTAGTCATACTGTCTGTTTGAAGCACATTTTGTGATAAATGGCTTGTCGTTTTTTTTTTTCTCTGTAGTATTTACTCTCTTTTTTTTCTCTGTTTTTTTCTCTGTAGTATTTACCTTTGTATTGTTTGTGTCTCCAGGTGCAGCTGTACTTTATGATCCTGGAGCGACTGGGGAAATGTGTAGAAGCTCTGGAAGTGATCAGAGGCCCACTTGGGGGTATTTTTGTGTGTGTGTGCGCAAGTATAGTTATACACTTGTATAACTATACTTGTGAGAGCATGCAGTTCATTTTGATCAATAGACATTGTGAGCACTTGTTTCGCCTTACGATTAGGAACGGATTCTACAGTATGCCTTCCTGTTATGTCTTATCAGCCCTTAGAGAAACTGACCAGTGTCTCTTCTGCCCATAGAGAAACTCACCAGTGAACTGCAGAGTAGAGAGAAGAAGTGTATGATGCTTTATGAACGACTACAGCGCTGGCCAGAGTGCAATGCTCTGGCCCACAAGCTCTTATTGAAAAAGTAAGTCTATAACCAAGCAACTACGTATCGTATATGCCATTGTGGATAGTGCTGTATGTATTATGACAGATAACATATATATATATATATAATATATATTATCACCAATTGTATCTCTTCATCTGTTTCCTTATTCAGTCCAGATGATTGGCAGTTTTATCCTTCGTACTTTGACTCTCTCTTCCACCTCATTGACCAGTCATGGAACCCTCCAGATGAAGGAGAACAGTGAGTAGAATTTGAAAACGATTGATATAGAAGGATGGATCACCCCAACAGCACCACTCAGTTCAGACGAGTTGGATTTTATTATACCAACGCTTCTCAATGGGGTCTTGGGACCCCCAGTGAGCCTTTTCAGGTGGTCTCCAGCTAAACGATATTTAGGAACCTTATGGGACTGTAACTCAAAAATGTTGGGGTTAATTTGGTTCATTACATTCACTTTTTTTTTGTTTATTTTTCTTTCTTTTTTAACAATATAGTGTATATGGGCTCCCAGAGGTAGAAATATTGCGCCTGTAGCTTAATGCATGTCAAACTGGGTGTCCTTAAAATGAAAATGGTTGACAAACACTGCTAGAGCTGGACAAATGGGGTTTGCGGGCCGACACATGTCAATTTGGGGGTCCTTAACATAAAGTTGCAGAACCCCTTTTTTTGCCACCATAACTACATGCACGTCTCTGTTTCTCGGCAGGTCCACAGAGGGCACGGTGCATTACTCTGTGGCTGAAGTGGTGACATTTGTGGAAGAGAGGATTAAGGGGGAGGACACCAAAGAATCCCGTCAGCTCAGAGGACCTTATCTAGCCCGTCTTGAACTCATACACAGATTGAGACAGAGGGGCTGTCCTGAAGCCAGCCAGCTAGGTACAAACAAACGCACACTTGTGTAGCAATGATTTTTTTTTTAAATTGTGGCTAATTCCTTTACTTAACACTTTGAATGTTTTCACTAAATGATAAACAGTGTATTTATATAGCGCCTTTACCAAGGTGCTTTACGTAGATTGTGTGATAAATTCGCCCAATCATACACCGATGGCAGTGGAAACCATGCAAGGCACCTACCAGAACATTATGAGCAATTTGGAGGCGGGGCTCATGCCAAGTGCTGGCAAGCAACAGAAAGCATTTTTATAAATCCCAAATTAATACGACCAACAGGCTTGGAAATGTTGTAATGACGTTGGCTCACATGTATCATGAACACCAACATACAGTATGTCAACGCTATTTATTTATACCTTTTTTTGCTTATGTACAGGTGAGCCCCTAGAGCTGATGGTGCAGTTCTTTGGGAAGTTTGGAGATAAGCCCTGCTGCATCACTGACCTGAAAATATACCTGCATCTACTGTGTCCTGACCAACACGTGCAGGTATAACACTCACTGGTGGTCTGCAGAGACAAAACTTACATGATTGTGTGTGTAATTGCTAGAAAAAGATCATTGGCATAATGATTATAATACGGCGGAAAACAATCAGTATACTGTGTATATACTTCATTGTACTGTACCACAGGTGTAAAAGAAAAAGGGTGAAATTTGTTTTGTGGAAGAAGGAACAAAGATTTGAACAATATCTACTAGTGGTGGGACAATTAATCGTATAATCGATTAATCGCGATGACGTCATAGGCGATTACACATCGATGTGCAGCTGTTAAAAATCGATTATTATAATCATTATTTTTAGCGGAGCAAAAAGGCGGAACTAATGTACGAGTGCGCTCCAGTTCCATACCGGACCGATTAGAGTGGCGCACCCACCGCTCGCCCTCTATACTTTTGCTTTCAGCTATCAAAACAAAGAAGTCGCCATCACGGAGGGAAAGAGAAAAAATATCCCAGAAATGGAACGCTATGGATTGTACGAGGTTGATTGGACACGGGAACTCGAGAAAGCTCACAGCGTCGACCATCTCGGAAATCTGGCCGAGACGTGACGCACTGACGCTGTAGTTGGGCTCCATAAGTGCGCAACACGGCCTGGACTCCGTTGCTCTGTACGACCCACAACCGAATTTTGTTGTTAATTCTTTAAAGATAAAAGTTCAGACGGACTTCGTAATTCCAGTTGCCTTTTCTGCATGCATGGGCAGCTGTGTCCGCACGATGGTTGTCTTGTCTGTCAGCAGTGTTGTGAATAACGCCCTTACAAGTAACGCCCTTACAGTAAGGGATTACTTTTTTCAGTAACTTCTAACGTAACTCCTTACATTTCTCAAATCCATAACGTCGTTATGATTATTGTACCATCGTTACTGTCGTTACTCCGCGGCGGCGGCAGGACTCGCTGCACTGTGTTGTCTGCTCGCTTCTTCAGTCTAACATAGAGTATATTGAATAGAGAAGGCACCGGACTAAAGTCCCCCTCTCATCCAGATCCACTTGCATTAATTCCGGATGCCTGATCTAGTATTTTTATATCTGTGTCTAACGTGATGCCGTCCACCACGTCACAGAAAAGGTCATTGATTGGCTAACACGGCGCCACATGGCAGTATAAGCCAATCAGAGCCAGTCTTATTCGTCAAGCATCTAGTAGAAGAGTTGCGACATTGAGGGGGCAGAAAACAAAGCGTATGATCCCATAGACTTAAATGCATTTGGTAACCTCGGTTGTCCCAATTGGAAGAGTATATATAGATGAGCCGCCATTGAAGTGGCCCCATGAAGTGAACAGAGTTTTCGCATAATTAAAGGCTCTGGCCTCCAGTCCAGTAAGCACACACATACACAAAGCTGTGTTGTTGCTGCGCACACACACTCGCACTCGCTGCGGTAAAATAATAATAATAATAAAACATACGCTCTCAAACGCAATGACACGGCGACGGCAGCATGACTGGAGCCTTTGCAGCGCGGAAATATAAACATTATTTTACATTCTTGCTGGTAAAGCAGGGGTTTTCAACAGGTGGTCCTCAGGCTAAATGATGGAAAGTTGGTTAACCAGATGTAACTGAGAGTGTAAACATGAAACCAAATGGACCCTTGCGGGTCCATTTGGATCTGTATGTTTGACTGTTTCGTTTTTGAAATCCAGCCTGATATTGTGGACAAAAGAAATCTTTAGTTTTGGGGTCTGTGGGGCCAAAATGTCCTCAAATGGTGGTCCATGGCTCAAATGCAGAATAAACAGTGGGCCCTGGTATGAAAAAGGTTGAAAACGACTGTGGTAAAGGACCAGGACAAAAACATTGAAGTGAAGTGTAAATTATGTTAGTAGGCAGCAAGCATTGTCCTCAGCAAAGAAAATCTTATTACAGTCCATGCTCAGCATGCTGCCATTAAAGGGGAATTCCACCCCTTTTCAAAAAAGGTCCTAAAAGAAAAATCATTAACATGGCGAAACACAACCTCCATTTCTAATAAACACAGAATCATGTCCAAACAACATCTCTAAGGCATATTAATTAATGTCAGTAAAATGTTGAAAATGGGAGGAATTCCACTTTAAACTTGTGACCACGAATACCACAGAACAACACCCCTTTTTTGTATGTTTTAAAAAAAAGTAAAGTAACGCCCTTACTTTCAGAATTTAGTAAGGAATAAAGTAACTAATTACTTTTTCAGGGAAGTAACTATAACTATAATGCCCTTACTTTTTAAAAGTAACTTCCCCAACACTGTCTGTCAGTCAGTACAACTTGCACACGTTGAGTTGTGTCGAGTTCCAGTGTCCTCTCAATATCATCCCAAATCCCAAACTAAAGCAGTGCTTCCGAAAATGGGTCCGAGGACCCCCTGGGTCCTTGAGACTAGTGTACAAATGAGAACCAGGAGTATGTACATAACGGGTCCACTTGGTTCAATTTTGTACACAGAGTTAAATTAACATTGATTTTAAAATAAAAAATGGGGTCCCATAGATAGCAATTCCATCAAATGGGGTTCTATAGACAAATGCATGTGAAGAGTTGAGAATCATGGCTAGACCTGCAAAGAAAGTACTACTACTCTGTTATGGGTGTTACTTGCATATCTTTTCAAATAGGGCCTGTGGGCTAAATTATTGTTAATTTGGGGGTACTTGGTATGAAAAACATCATGTGGGTACATCCACTGCTTTAAACCAAATGCTCAAACCATGCAGCATAGTCTCAAGAACTGACCCCAAGCTTCCTTAATGACACAAAACTAAATCCCTGAATAAGAAAAAAGTCATGATTAATCGGGATTAATCGAAATCGTTACATTGCCCAATTAATCGGGATTAATCGTTATCGTGACCCTCAGAATCGATATGTAATCGCATCGCCAGGTACCTGGCGATTCCCACCACTAATATCTACGTGTAGTATATACTGTACAAATATTGTGGGAATTATGCACTTGATGTTAGACATGAGGTGGATGAACATAGCATTATACTGTACAATATATGTATACATATTCTGTGTACATGATCATTAAAAAAAGAATATATGTGTTTTTTGTTTGTTTGTTTGTTTGTTTTTTTGCAGCGTTTTTTTTGTGACACTATCACATAATTTTTGCTTAAAGCACCGCCCTCTGGCAGGGAAATGGAACTCTTTCTTTCTATTTTCTATTTATTTATTTCCCCCAGAAAACTGAACTAACCATCTCTCCTTCCCCATGCAATGTTTCTTGCAGTTTATTAACCGCCTTGGGGAAGCAGTTCCTTTGGGTGAGGAGGAGGGTGAGGGAGGCTTTGCATTTCCAAGCGACACCAAAACGTTACAGAGACATTTATGTGTGTGTCAGCTGAGCCGTGCGCTCGGACTGCACCACCTGCTGGACATAGAAGGAAAACTGCGGCTCATCAGAGAACTTAAAGCTCATTATCGTCACGGGCTACGGTTTGGTAAGAACACCATTTTTGTGGGGGGTAACCTTCTCTCTCATACTTTCATAGTTCAACTTCAGCTACAAAGATACAGTACAAATATGGTGTGTGTGTGTGTGTGATGCCCTCCTGCAATTGGCAGATTTGCACTTTTGGTCTGACAAAGACTTTCAATTGTGAGATATTATTTCAGCATGTATATAAATGATTCCCTGTCCACTAGGAGAGACAGCACTGAAGACAGAGCTGCAGTTCTCGGATATGTATTGTCTCATGGCAGCTCATGTATACATTGACCTCTGGTCAGAAACGGGTAAGTCTCTCACCATCTTGTCCCCCTCTCTGCATCTTCGCTCCTCTTTAGAAGTCTTTCTATTACCATATTTGTGGCTGTTGGGAGAAAACCACCTAAATCCATTTTGGATTATTATTTTTTCATAAATGTTGAACAGAGTGTAACGGAGAGTGTGACTGACTCCTTAATTATGAAAGGAATGATGATTAGTTATGATGAAACATATTACTGGTATTTACTTCCTTTTGCTTTTAAACCATGCGTAGGTTTTCAGATAAGGTATACAAAATAACCCTCTGCTTCAACCTACAACCTTTTTTGGCCGCTAACAAAGTAGCAGAAATATATGCATATATCAAGTGATTTGTTTGACTCTTTTGCAGGGGACGTGAGCATGGTGTGGCAGTGTTTGGGTCTCCTCCAGGAGGGTCTCTCTCACAGCCCCTCCAACGCCCAGTTCAAGTTGTTGCTGCTGCTCCTGTACTGCCGCCTGGGAGCCTTCGAGCCTGTAGTGGACCTTTACTCCAGTCTGGATGCTAAACATGTACAACACGACACCATAGGGTCAGTCCCCGCAACTCACATTAACTCTTAAATCGCATTGGTTTTGAAGAATAGATGGGTTCCAAATGGCTGTGTAGGGGGGTCTGTACCTCTGTGAGTGAGTACAAAGGGAACCAAATGGACCCTCAATCGAGAGTAGTAGGCAATCGAGAGTAGTAGGATATGATAAAGTGGGACAGACATTTAGTACATTGGGGAGGGTAATTAAAGCTTTTTAGGTTAAAAAAAATAATATTAATTCATGATATATTTGGATCCATTCATTGTGTCTCTCTCTTGCCCTCAGGTATGTGTTGACGCGCTATGCAGAGTCCCTGGGTCAGTTTGCTGCTGCCTCCCAGTCGTGTAATTTCTCCCTCAGGTTTTTCCACTCGAACCAAAAAGATGTAAGTCCACTAAGCGTCTGTGTACTAGTAATGCTGTATATTGATTCATTGGCTTTGTTTGGAATGCAGGCAAATCAAAATAATTACTTAATCAAATAGGAGCTATAGGATTGTCTGTCCACACTGTTATTTACGGGTGATCGTCAGATCAGGTTTATCCTCTTTCCTATCCATGTCGCTTGGCCCAAAAACCAGCCAGATCTACAAGCTCCCAACGCTTGTACATCGGTTGTTTTGGGCCTTTGACATCACCTTACAAAGTATAAATAAATCAGGCTTCAGTGTCGGTCAGAGAGTCCACAGACTGCAACATTTTTTAGGATTGGTTGTGGTTTGGCAGAAGCCTTATACTGTCCACCTAAGAGGAGTGGAGTCAGATTGGATGAGTGTGTGGATCTGTTGCTGCCCAGACTTGATTAAAAATGTGATTTGGGGTTTGCCGTTTGTCAGAACAATGCAGCTGTTCTCCTTGATGCCTTTATCATTAATGTCCCACTTTGTTGTCTTTTCCTGCCTGAAGTCTCTTTGCTTCCTTCACCTTTTCCAATTAGACCTCAGAGTATATCATCCAGGCGTACAAGTATGGAGCATTTGAGAAAATCCCAGAGTTCATTGCGCTCAGGACCAGGCTCAACCAATCACTGCACTTTGCCCAGGTGCGCACGGAGAGGATGCTGCTGGACCTCATCCTAGAAGCAGACATGTGAGTTTGCGTTTGAGTGTGTGTGTGGATGTACTCAAGTACTGTACTTAGTATACTTTCAAGGTATTTTTAGTTTGCTGGAGTGGCAAGGTTTGTTCTTTTTGCACTTTGCACACAAATGATTGCTAACCTCTGTGTTCTGTGGCTCTGGCCAGTGTGTTGAGTTTGGAGGAGAGTGTAAAGGCCATGGGTTTGTGTCCAGAGGAGGATGACATTCCCTGGACTCGTCTGAGAGACAACAGAGACCTGACCGTCTGCACCAGCTGGGACCCTCAGGCCCGGTGCGTACATACTGTAGAAACGTGTTTTTCAACCCTTTTTTCATAATTATTCATATTATTTGACACAAAGACCACCATTTGATGAGATTTAGCCTTTTTGCCTTTTATTGAACACTATGAGCAGTAACTTGACAGGAAAGGGGGAGAGGGATGAGGGAAGAGGCCGTCAGATTAGGAGTTGAACCCGCGGCATGCAGTTGGGATGTCTCAGCCTAGCTGCCCAGACAGTTGAGCTCATTGCCTGGGCAATGTACGTTTTCAGAAATGTTACCAATACCACATAGTATGCTTCATCTCTGGCCCTGTTCTTGGTCTGATCTTTTATCCTTCAACACCATACCTCTTCACCGAAGATGAATATACAAGCTTACAACCAGTGTTTTGCTTTATTCCTCGGACAGGGCTTTAAACGACGAGCACAGGTGCCTGTCTCTGGAGGAGGAGTCTGTGTGGCTCAGGATACGCTCCTTGACACTCCGCCTCCTCGCCTCATTGGCCCTGCTTGGACACGCCCCCACTTCTTCGCAACAGCAGAACTCTGATACGGCCAACGAGAACGGTGTGGGAGACAAGTCCTCACTCCTCTGCAGCTTGCTCTCCCAGCTGGAGCAGACTCTGCAGACCGCAACGCACTTATCAAAGAAATGCACACAAGTACGTTGCCTTTTTTTTTTTTTTTTTTTTTTGCTTTTTCATTTTTTAATCGTCACCAGGCTAGCCCCTCCTATTCACCTCTTTGTGTTCTGAATCTTTTATAGCAGGGGGAGGGTGCGTACTGAGGATAAAAAGTAGCGATGGAAAAGTGGGAACGCAAATTGTGATTGGCCAGAATGAGATGATGTACAGTATCATGCCAAGAACCCCCTCACTTCACACGTGTGTGACTTCTTTTTCATTAATGGGGGTGTAATGAAGTCTTATTTTAAGGCTGTTAAAAATAATGACTCAATTAGTTAAATTAATTTTGTTGATTAATCTGATTAAAAATGTTATCGCAATTAACTCATGTGCACACTTATTCAACCCCCTAAACATTTCTCATTGGAAAAAAAAGGGTATAGCGTGGAGACATATCTGTGTCTCCTTGTAATCAGAGCAATAGTGTAGCTTGAGATATCTACAAGCATATTTAAGAAATAAACAGATCTTTTTTCCCCAGATTATTTTTCTTTTTTTAAATGTTCAATTTTGGTTAAGGAAAGCAGACATATATTGGACATAGTTTGAATGGTGATTAAGTAAGGGATAACACCCGACGAGCCGGTGATTTGTTTCCTAATAACCCAGTTAGGTAGGAATCAAATCACCGGTTCGAAGGGTGTTATCCCGCTTATTACATGGCTTACGCCAGTGGTTTTTAACCAGTGGTCCGAGGACCACGAGTGGTCCTTGAGAGGGTGACGGCAACGGCATGTAAACAACCAAATAGGTAGCTAACCAAATGGACCTGCTAACGGCGTGCTGGAACCAAATGCGGAAGCGCACCGCGGATTGATATGAACACAGCTGTTTGCACTTTGGGGACCTTGATTATGCAGCGGTCCAATATAGAGCGGAGCGGTGATTAGTGTAATATGTCACCGCTCACATTACCAGTACGCTGGCTTCTGATTGGAGCATTCATTCAAGCCATGTAATAATCATGATTAAATTAATTTCAACCAAGTTAAAGGTCTGGTCTCTGTTGTGTTGAAAGTGAAACCCACATAATGCCTACTTACTTTAAGGAATATTATTCAAAAGTTGCATATCTGCAAGCTCAAAACGGGAAGTCGAGCGACATATTTTGAGCTTGCAGATCTGCTACTTTGGATGTTTGTATGACACTGCAGTATGATCAAGTAGCGCCTTAATTTACAAAATGAAAAACACCAGGTAGATTCATATGGAGATAAAAGGTTTCTTTCACAAGGTGTGTGTGTGTCTGTGTGTCTGTGTGTCTGTGTGTCTGTGTGTCTGTGTGTCTGTGTGTCTGTGTCTGTGTGTGTGTGTGTGTGTCTGTGTGTGTGTGTGTGTGTGTGTGTGTGTGTGTGTGTGTGCGTGCGCGTGCAAGTAACACTTCTTTTCTTCATACTAATATGCATTTTTTTTTTTTTATTAACAATGCAGTATCCATTCCTGGGCCCTCCCTCCACGCGCCTGGCCTCAGCCCTGTCCAGTGGGAGCTGTCAATGCCAGCTGGCTGCCCTCCAGTTATCTGTCCACCTGCAGGAGCTGGAGACTGTCGGACTCGGTAACTAATCTAAAAGATAAATGTATAAATACTAGTGCTGCACAGCAATTTAAAGAAATATTCCATGATTTGCCGTGATTTAGTTAGTTAGTTATTGATTCAAACTTGCAGCTGAAGGTTATGGTCTTATGTGCATAGCGTAATGTATACTGAGCAGCAATCAGGATACTACTCATCATCTTATACTTCTTATACATCCAATTAATTAACTATCTCAATTAATTAATTATCTCATAAGTTATATCCTCACTGGTGTACATAGATAAAGACACACCCTGTATTTATTCATCACTCAATCATTCACTCACATTATGTTTTGTTGTATTGTTATCGCCCAACATTGTGTCGTTAAAAAACATTCAGTGCAATGAGTATTGAGCTATTTAACATTTTCAATTACCCAACCTTAATGCTGTTCTATATACTGAAGTGTATATACACTGTAGTGTTCTGACAACTGTTTTTTTTTCTCCAGATGAGTCATCAGAGCTTCAAACCCAAATCTGTAATGGTTTCAAATCATTAATAGTACAGCTTCAAGGTAAGTAACCACAAGTTGAGAACCACTGTTTTAGATTGTTCAGGATTAACAGTGTTTATATTATGTCTTTATATCATGGCAGGTACTGTATTTGAATGCAGATATTTGAAAATAATTGTACCATCCCTCAATAATGCCATTAAAGTGTGTGTACATGGCCTTAATAATACAATAATGTTTATCTCAATTCCTGTGTCCCCAGAAATATTGAATAAATGCAAAGGTGATCTATTGGAAACGAAAGATAACAGATTAAAAACGCAGCCCTCCTTATTAGAAAACCTTGTGTTCTTTGTTGAGGTGAGACTTCAGTTTTTACTTCTACACAAACTGTGATCAACTCTTGACTCTTTTATTTAGACGAGACTCCCAGCAGT
This sequence comes from Benthosema pterotum, assembly GCA_039105355.1. Taxonomy (NCBI): domain Eukaryota; kingdom Metazoa; phylum Chordata; class Actinopteri; order Myctophiformes; family Myctophidae; genus Benthosema; species Benthosema pterotum. The sequence continues at coordinate 23,054,995 of CM076985.1, read as the reverse complement.
GGTTGTAGAAATTAGGTCTCTAAAGTTGACCGTTTTCCTCCATGCACAGACTTTGAGCATTGTCTTCTGGGTGGCCAGTTACTGTGCCAAGGTCCTCCGACCACTCAAGTCAAGCCTACAGAAGAAGAAGAAGAAGAAAAAGGACACCAATACCACTCTGGTACAGTAGCTGTTCCCGTGGATTAAAGCCACGGCTGAATTAAGTCATATGGATTCTATAGAAGTCAGCATCAATGGAAGCATGTTGTGCAGAGAAAGTAGTCCATCTACAAGCTCTCAGTGTACTTGTATCAGCTACAGTATTTTCAGTTATTATATTAAGATTAAGGGATAATGAATTTACCCAACTGAAATATGATTATAAAATCTTTAATTGTGTTGTGATTGCCACATAAAACATAAAGGTTGATCAGTGATTTTGTCACCTGGTTGGCAGTATGTAGAACAGCAGATGTGGCTCCACTGCCAAATCCACAGACCCTAGATAATTCTGCGGGTCCTTGACATGAAATATTTTGAGCATCATTGACAAAGAAACTTAGTTTTCAGAAAACTGTTAGGGTTTAGAAGTCATTTCGTAGAATATAGTGTCAGGTCAAAATGAGTTTATTTTCTGCAGTCGTGATACCTCATTTTGCTTAGTTCAATCCATCATAGCCTAACATTTGTCCGGACTCCAAAACAACACAATGAACCAGTGTGTTTCTCCACCTCCATCCTTCCAGCCAGCGGTGATGTGTGGCTTCCAGGAGCTGACGGGCAGCTTGCAGGAGCTGCTGAGCCAGGCTGTGGAGCACATAAAGGGACAGGAGATCACTGTGACCGCTGTCCAACTGGCCAGTCTCACCCTGGACGGGGACTCGGATGTAGGTTATTCCCGTCTGTATCTTGTAGTCTAGTGATTTTTGGGAGACCCCTTTTAGATGATTTGCTAAATGACGATCATTGTTTTCTCTCACTCACCAGTAAACAAACCAATATACAGAATTAGCCTATAGAGGGCCTAAAATTAAAACCTTCTCAAATGCGGGAAGACAACAACAAAAGCTAGTATATTGACCAAAACGACTGCAATGAAGTAGCCAAATGTGCAGTTGAGGGCGGGCTTGAGGACGCTTATCAACTCAGTCGGCTGGCAGCATAAGACACGACAAGATCGGCAACAACCTACTGGTAATACTCATTTGGGGTAGAATCTGCTGGTGCCTCAAGCTTCAGTGTAGGTCGTTGCCAGTTAAAATGTGATTTATTTTAGGGGACTTGAGCATTTGCATTTGGTATTTCCTGCTCACTTTCTGCTTGTGTGTTTGGTTTTCTAGGAGATGTCGTTTGCCAGGTCTGCTATGGAGAAAGTGCACAGCAGTTACCTGCGCTCGCTGCAGGAGGTTGGAGATCTGCTCAAGAAGAGAGCAGAAACGATAAAGAACCTCAAGATCTGAATAACCATCAACAGAACATTTAGCCATTGTACCACAACCCACCCGTCATCGCCGCAATGGTGCCCCCTTTCCACACACAACCGCCTGTCAATGCCCCCAAGAAACCTACAAAAGACATACTTTCTCCTGATTTCCTGATCCGTTTCCTTTTTCCACTTTTCTTCTACATTCACTTTGTTTTTCTACCATAGACTCGGTCTGATTTTCATTCTGGAATGCCTGATGCATACTTGCGGTTGCACGCCAGTTTCCTGCACAAAAACATCTTATAACTTATCTGTTTTGGGTGTGAGACACTGGCTTGTAGCAAAGTATAAACCAGGCTATATTCTCAGTCTAGAGCTTTCCTTTTCATGCTATCAAATACACTTGAAATGTGTAACTCATTTTCAGCACTGAACCTTGTCAGTCACTCATTAATTTATAATTAGTACTTATAAGTGAAAATGGGGGGAAATGTGCTTCAGAGTAGAATTTAAAAAAGTATCTAGACTAATTAATAAGCAATTTTAGGCTATTCCTGCAGCAATTAAAGAACATCAGCTACCAAGACAACACATTAAAATGAATGAAAAGATAAAACAAAGTACAATAAACCACTATTCCCTTTTTTGTTTTTAGTTTTGTTTAAGACTTACACTGTTCCAGAACAATGGGGAGTCTCTCTAGCAAACACAGAAACGACCAGTTGCTTGGAACTGTTTTTTGTTACATTACGGTCCTTGCAGATTTATGCAGGTTTTTTTTTTTAGGAAAAACTGGGAAAACGACGGTGGACCCGAAAGTTGCTCCGGTATTCGTGTCCAACGCACCAGTCTGTAAACACCTTTACTGTTTGGACATAAGAGGATGCTCTGTTTGATTTGAGTGCACTGCTGTACCAACATTTGTATGAACAGAGCAGATATCACACTGATGCATTCTATGGAACTAACAGACAAGCTGACAACGGGGCAGAAACTGTAAAAAGCTTTTGGACTGGACTTCCCAAATGAATTGCTGGATCTCTGTTTTTATTTTATTTTATCTTATTTCAGCTTTTTTATGCTGTGTGCTTGTGTGAGTGGAGCCACCTCTGTAGTTGCAGTATTATGAAACAGATTGCAGTCATGGGATAGGTTTGTCACTTCCAACCTGGTCTGCCTAGTTTGGGAATGTCATTGTATATGCCAAGATCTCAAAAGAAATGGTGGAAATAGCATATTCAAATGGCCTGTACAAATCATGTTGTGAGTCTGTAGAAAGGCTATTTTCACTATTCCTCTACAACACAGTGTATATATAGAGCATAAGTGGTTAAATCAGCAGACCTTTACGTCCAAATCTTGAAAAATTAAGAGTCGAATTTCCTGTCTTGGTTGTTGTTTTAAACTTGCCTGACATCATGTTCTTTCAGCACACTGAAAACGGGGCATGGGTTTTAAAAGTAAGCCGGACTGAAACTATTATTAATCCAGCCCTTGTAAAGAATGTTCGCTGATGTTTCTGAATCCAGTGCTCTGTTATAAAATGCACCGTGTCACTTGTGATACTGCAGGTATGAACAATCTACTTTTGCCATGATTACTTTTTCTTTTGGTTTTGTCCAAACAACTGAAAAATGCACAAGAAAAACAACTCTTGGGCCATCTACATGAGTATTCATATTTGTCATCATGGGAAATTCCTTATGAAACCAGTAGTAATCTTGACATGATCGAGAGACTGCATTGATATTCAAAAGATGGAATGTTATAAAGAAATTGCATGTTTCCATAACACATTTCCCTGTTCTAGACAAGAATGCCAGCCATAACCTCAAAACTAAAATGCATATACTTTTTTTTTTTTTAGAAGTGAATAAAGCCTGATTTATATTTAGTCGTATGATGCAAAGCTTTCTGAGCTTGTATATACTACTGTACAGACAGGCACACAATTAGTGTCTCTGAACACAATAGTGACCCACACGTGTCCACATTTTAATCTCAGATGCTGTTACCCAGTGGTTCTCAAACTCCTTTTCATGTCAAAGACCTCCCAAAGTTCATCTAAAAATATAATCATCTTCTCAACCCATGCCCGTCCATCTGCGTACATGTGATGCATGTTAAATATAGTGTTGCAGACAACAAATATCTATATGCAACCTTACATGTGTTGGTATAACTATTTTCACTATTTCATTATAGGCAAACATGCTCACTCGCTACCCCATCCAATTTGTTCCAAATTACGCCTATTTATATTATCAGCTTTATTTAGCAGCCAACACCATCATATGACAAAGCATTTTTATGCTTAAATAGTGAGCAGGTTTTTATTATAGAAACGGTTCAGAGAAATGAGGGGCAGTTGTTCTAGAAACATTTAATAGCGAGATGGATATGATGGTTCATAGATGGATGGAACATAGGTGGAACAATAGATGCTTTTGAAAACCGTTGTAGTTTTCTGATCAGACTTATCTTTATTTTGTTTTTGATCCCTGTAGTTGATTCCTATAGTATACCCTAACAGGCGATAGGCTGCTACTCAAACCAGTTTATTTTATATTTTTTTCATTGTCTTCTCTTCTCAGTACAGTCTTTTTGTCATTTAATTTCAATTTTAAAACTAAATGTGACTGCAAGTTATAGCTCTGCATTTCATTTTACGTTTGCATGGCACTATAACAGTGCTTGTCAAAGTGAGGTCCGAGGAACCCCAAGGGTCCTTGAGGGGGTTCCAAGGGCAGTCCTGGAAATGATTGATAGTTATGGAAAATTCAAGTTCCATGGATATCATGGCATCGTATACTGTCAAATCTTTGTCATGGGGGGAGCTTGGTAGGTGGGAGGTTTGAGAACCACTGGTCTATACAATTACAATGAAAGCTCACCAAGACTAAGGTAATGCAGACAGAATGCCATACTTCTTCCAATAGCCTGAGAACAACAGCAGTCTTTTGTATTGCATTTATCTGGGATACTGTACGTTGCTCCATGTGAAATTGAAGCTCCAACCCACACAACATAAGCCACAGAATGACCCCAGTGTCTGTGGCTGTGAAATGTTTTCACCTCAAGGACATCCCCATGTTTTTCGCCGTAACCTAACCCATCTTAAAGAGTTATTTGCTAGGGACCACCCAGTAACCATTAAAAAGAAAGCCCAAAAAGAAATAATTGAATGCAGATGTAGGTCTACAATCTCCCATGGAGCTGTGAGCTTGTATTATATTTGCTTTTTTAATAGACTTATTCCTATATGGATGTGGTAATAATAACACGATTAACACATTTTTAAGGGGAACCCCTCTATAGACCCCTAGCCTAGAGTACCCGGACCATACTTTGACAGCCACTGCCATACACATTGGGACGCCAGACGCCTGATCCCGACTGGCCAGATATGGAACAAAAACTGGAAAATATGTGACTGTAGAAAGTGTTTGAGTCTCTAAAATGTGAGCTCACATTTGATTTTCGTTTGAAAATGGGACAACAAAAACACTGGAATGTCAACACCCCCCGTTTTTTAAATAATAATAAAAACGTTTCAATTTAAATTGCATTTTAGTCATTGGTGGTAGAATGTTGACTGTTCTGTAGTCTCACAAGTGACCAGAAGATGTCGCCATGTTCCTCTATTTTATTATTTCTCCCAAAGGCAACATCATCTAGGGTAGGGGCTATTTTTTACCCCTTCTTATTCCCCATATTTCTGTCAGAAGTCCTAGTCCTAGGACAGGGGTTTTCTAACTGGTGGTCCGGGGACCACCCGTAATCCCTGAGAGGATTCCAGCTGGTCCCCAGCTAAATGATGGACAGTTTCTAACCAAATGGACCTGATCTGTAACTCTTTTAAGAGTTAAATTATATTTAAACGTCTTTATTACTTAATTTTCTACACGAATAGAAAATGTAGAATAATTGTTAATTTGATCAAGGTTTTGCCAGTTTATCTCCTAAATTGCAGACAAAAACTTGAAAATCCATGATTTTGGGTCCGAGATATTAAACTCAACAACAAAGGTGGTCCGTGGCTAAAATGCTGAATAAATAGTGGGCCCTGGTATGAAATAGGTTGAAAACCACTGGCCTAGGGGTATTATTGTGCTAGTATTATGTATTATGGTTTTACTCCTTTACTCTCCACGTATTTCTGTCAGAAGCGGTTGAGGGTTGATTGATTTACGCTCTCATTCCCAAACAACCTCTCCTCACATTTCTGTCAGAAGCCGTCGAGGGCCGATTGATTTACGCTCTCATTCCCCCAAACTCTCCTCATATTTCTGTCAGAAGCCATTGAGGTCTGATTTTACCCTTTTGCGGTTCTGCCTATAAATCACCAGGCAGGCAGGGAGTGCGCATGCTCCGTGTGTCTCCTTCATTGTGCCCTAGTACCATCACCAGTAACCAGTGTGCTAACAGCAGCATCTCCCTCTCTGTCTCCTCTCATCTCTGGCTCTCCAAGGCTGTGTGCACCGGGCTCCTCCTCGCCAAACAACAATTGCATTGGTATGAACCTGAAGTATATTTCTGTATCAATATTACTCGTTATAAAGCTTTGCTAAGATCCACATGCTAGCTTGTAATTTTTGACTAGACATGCTTAGCCCCCTACTGCTTCTGCCCAAGCTAAAGAAAGGATGTCACGCTATACTAGCTAGTTATGTAATATTGATGTATAATATCCCACTTGCTATAGGTTAACGCGCCTGATATTAGCTTTTTTATGGAAATTAATGTTGTGTTTGAAATTTTGGGTTCACAGAATCAGAGACAGGGGGGTCATTATGGCTATTAAATGGTGCAATTTATTCTCCAGCAGTTGAGGTCCTTATGCTCACAATCAGCTCTATTTGCCAAGACCTGCTGCAAGAAGCCAGGCTAGCTGACCAACTGAATGAACTACCATGAATGAACCCCCATTGAAGCCACTACCCTTCCCTTCCCTTCCCCCCTCCCCTTCCCTGTCCTTTTGTCCACCCCCATGCCTGCTCCATGGCATGCATGGCTCAATAGCTGGGTTGGTCAATCATTTTATAGGTATGATATGATTCCCATTTAAAGGAGCATTCAGTGATTTTGTGTGATGGGGAGAAAAACAAAACAAACAAAAGCAATGGTCTGCCCTGGTAAGATGTGCACATGCACATACTCTAACATGTGGTGGTGGTTAGGGGGCGGGGGGGTAACCGGCCAACAGCATGTGCCCCAACAGGCCCACTGGAAGAAGGCCCCCTCTGTCCTGATTGGATGAAGGCTTTGTCACTGAGGAGTGAGGACAGAGAGGAAAGAAATCACTGAATGTACATAAATTCGTCTTCAAAGATCTATAGCAGTGGTTCTAAATATCCAAAATAATCATAATTGTATTGGGAACCACCCAAAATAGTATTTTCCACTGGAGACGGACAGACCACTGAGTTTCTTTTTAGGTGTTAAAAAATGTGTGTGGCTGTACTGACCATGTATTGCCATGGTCAGTACAGAATTAATGTTGATCAGACACCTGTCTGATCAACATAATAACATAACAGTTTATAACAGGTCATAACAGGTCATACACCTACAGTAGTATAGAGATCGCTGGGGACCGATAAGTGGTTGAAATGGCTAGTGAACGGCCATTTGCTTTTTGACACAACAAGCAAATTTTGTGTGTGACTTCTAGAAAGATGAAGAGAGGGGTGTTGGGATGCTTTAGGTCGGGTCTTCACAATCCCGGTTCTTTTACAGTTCCATCTTAATGGTCCCATTCCTTAACGATTTCCTTTCACAATGTTCCAAATGTACCCTTGCTGATACCCTTCTGTCTCTTATGTCACTTATGTTTCTTAGCATAATGGCTGTCCCTCCTACATACGCTGACCTGGGCAAGTCTGCCAAGGACATCTTTAACAAAGGCTATGGTGGGTATTTTAACCACACCTAATACAGATGCCTCATTGGCCACTGTGCTTCAGTGGTTCAAGCAAGCGCCACACTATTGCACAGGAACATGGATGTGCGGAGTCCATGCTGCGTCGCTACCACTCAATTGACTATTGGCCAATCACAGTGCATCTTTTCCGGGACTATTGAGAGTATGCGTGTGACATCTTAATACTGAACACCCACTGAGTGGCAAAACAACTTGCTCTCCATAGAAATACACTGCAGAACCGGTTTCAATTCACTCTAAACACAGTGGAAAAACGCTTTTAAATGACAACTTTTTTCAGCTAAGATTCATGTTTTAGTTATTAGAGAATGGAAAAAAGGAGAGGGGCATTCAAAATTGGGTTTAAATTTGTATTTTTTTAAATTACAAAATATTATAGCAATTTACTTTTTAGTATTTACTATAGTCATACTAGTTTGTTTAGAGCGAATGAAAAGGAGTGCCACAATAGTGTATTACTATGGAGAGCAAGTTGTTTGACCACTCAGTCTTCACCCTCCACCCTCACTCTGAGGGCGCAGGACACACCACCAAGTGCATACTCTCTATTGGCATGAGATAACAAACATTTACATATGCCTATGATTAACCTACCGAACATGCCTTTGTGTGATGCACATGGAGGGTTGGCAAGCTTCCGTGTCCAACAACACAAACTTGCCTCCTCTTGAGTTACAAACAGCCCAGAGCTGAATGAGGCGTCTACTGTTTTTGTTTATGATTTTTTAAGTTTAGACCAGATGAAGACCCTTGGCTCGAAATGTCATCAATATACTGAAGCAGCTGAGTGCAGGTTTGCAACTCGGTGCAAGCCAGCAACTGTACTGCGTGATGTGCATATTTCTTTTATGATTTATTTGAACAAGTCTTCACAGAGAATGTTTCTATCATTAGGCCCAGACAACGTTTGTGTTACAGGTGTCTACTGTCCACTCCAGTCTGTTAAAGCTCAAGTCTCTGTTAAAACCACACAAAATCTTAAATTTGTATGTACATGAATATGGCCGGTCAACAACCTCACAATGTTTCATGCTGTGCCTGTGAGCCGTTGTGAGCAAGATTTCCGGCTAATGTTCCCCTCAGAATAGGGATGTTACAGGTCAAAATCTCACAAATATTTGAAGCAACTTTGAGGACCCCCTTGGGGTCACGGACATCCTGTTGAAGGCCTGCCTACAGTATGTAGTATGTCTCAGAACCACTGGACTGTCTTGTGATGTGCAGTGGTCAGTCATTCTAGTCCTAATGTATTTATCTTTTTAATTAGATTTAGGCTTTGCCTCCTATCGGTACTTCTAAGCGATCACTGTATCTGTTCTTCAGTTCCGAAGCAGCACTAAGAAAAGTCTCTTAACAGAACATTCATGTTATTTTCTGGCAATTAATTGCCAGAAAATAACTGAAGCATTGTCTCATCTCTAAGGTTAGGCTTAAAAGCCTAAGCTTGTTAATGAATGAAAGTATTAAAACGTAATATAACATATGTGATCTGCATGTTCGAACACGTGCAATACAACCTAATTAGTATACTATACTATGATATAACTGATAATGTGGTTGTATTTAGTCTCCCTGCTCTTCTATTGATATATGCCGTGATTAAGCAATAATTGTGACTGTTCTTCCACCAGGGTTTGGTGTTCTGAAGCTGGACCTGAAGACAAAATCACAAAATGGAGTGGTGAGGAAACTTGTCCCTGTTTTTTATTCACCTCCTCTGTGAGGGTCACGGTGGTGTATTTTATATTTTATTTTATTTTATTTATATTTGTATTAAAGGAATGATCCTACTTGATCATATTACTATCAGAACTTGATGCAATGCAATGTTTACTTGACGATCTGCATTTTGTTTTTCTTTTTTCTTTTCTGTTAGATCCTGAATAAACAAATAACACACACCCCCATTTTTCCCACAGACTGCTCCCACGGCTATTATATCGATTTTACTCGGGTTAAGGTTAGGAATATGGTTGTATTCATGCATAGTTTTAACTCGGGTTAAGGTTAGGAATAAGTTTAGATTTAGGAATAGCTTTACCCAAGCTAATATTAGGAATAAGGTTTAGGCATAGTTTTACTGTGGTTCTGTTTAGAAATATTGTTGGATTTACTTTAGGTATACCGGTAGTTTTACTGAGTTTACATTTAAAAACAAGGTTACGTTCAGTTTATGGGTCATATATTTGCTTACAAATGTTATGTTCAGGAATACGTTTTGGCACTGGCGACCATTCCGAGGTCACTGGATTAGACCCGGGGCAAGTGTTCTTGAGTTCAGCTAAGGACCCCAGTCCTTGCTAGAACTTGGACCACAAGTTTTACTATAAAGGTTTTGCAGGTTGCCATAGGTTCTAATGCTTTTTTGCTCAGCTTGAATTGTATATCCTAGAGAAAGTGTGTTTTTTCCTACTGCTCCTGTTAATCTCAGCTCTGTCTCCATGTTGCTGACTCCTCTTGCCCCGGACCTCTGTCACTCTCATGTAGATGGTAAGCCCTGGTACCTAAAGCCAGCCGTTCATTTGTGCTTGTGGAACAACGTGAAAACGGATGTTTTATGCATTTATTTCTACCCACTCTACGTTGCATTCATTTCACAATGATCACCAGTGCTCACCACCATCCCATCGCATTGTTTGTTTTCTTTTTTGTACAAGTTACTCATACTGTAGTTGTAATGTTGTTTTATTTGTCATGCATGCATGCATGTTTATGTGTATATTTATTTTTCTACCACATTGTAATTTGGTGAAAATAATCCAATTTACAAGCTCCGAACGTGTAGTGCTTGTAGATTAGCTGTTTTTACACAATGTTCACTTATAGGTGAAAAAAGGACTAAGGACAACAATGTATACATTTTATTTTTATTGTAAATAATTAGTTTAAGCAGCCAGTGTTGGAAATACACTTGAACAGAGTGATTCATAATTTCATCACAGCTTATAAACCTCTTTTATAAAAGGTTATAGGCACATTTTATGAAATACTATTATGAAACTCTTGGACAGAAACAATTCTGAGTCAGGACCGTTGATTTCTCATACAGTACTACCTTTGTTTGAACGGTTTACACTCCTGAGAAATGAATTCTATACAATCTAAAACGGAGAGAGACGACTGTACAGTATGCTTGCTCTGGGTATTTGCAATTGATAATGAGTTGATAACTAGGCAAATAGTGTTTTATCATTAAACACAATGGTCAACACAATATTTACAATATGTTACCAATACTACCACTGCATAGCACTTAGGGGTATACCCTCAATTATTAAACTATGTTCTACTGTAGTGGTTTCTCACTTTTTACTCTTTCAGCGTAAATATATACAGCTTTTGTTCCCACACGTGTCTTATTTGCCATTGACAAAGGAGAAATTAGGTCATATGTGCCTCATATGATGTAAATTTGTGGCAACCCAAACATGAAATGCCATTAGCAATGAAAGCAAAGCTTATGTCATATGTAGTCGAGTATTCAGTTGCTTGTCTGGGTGTGGGGTTTCTGCAGTTAAGATAGAATAGGCCATTAACCCTTTTTATTTGTCTGTGTTATACTGCAATATCGGTTGTCTACTCATAAAAATCATATGCTTTGTGTACACTGTTCATGTTGCTCTCAGATACTGTATGTACGATGTTGCATGTATCATTGTCTTGATTTTTTTTTTCTGCTTAAAGGGGAATTTCAAACATTTTCAAGATTTTATTATGTCATAAATATACCTTTTGAGGTGTTGCGTGGAAATGCTAAAAAAAAGGTTCCCCCAATTGTTTTTCCTAGAACTGGAGATGTCATCAAGATGGGTCTTTTTTTTTTTTTTTTTTTTTTTTTTTTTTGATTGTACAAATGGAATGGGTCCATTTGTACATTCTTAGAAAATGGGTGGAATTCCCCTTTAACATTGTTTCACCTCATGTTCATACAATAATCAGTTCTGTTCACATGTTTTGTTATTAATACTAATCCACGTCCTTGTAAACTAACATTGTACTACTGAATGCCTTTCCCCCAACAGCCTCACCACTTGTAACACCATGTACATTCTCTTATAGCCCCTGCTTTAAAACTGACTCGCTGAGTACGGTATAGGCATATCTCAAATGGCTGAATGTGAAATTGATGTACATGCTCATAGGTTGCGCATTAGGGGTGACATATTGTGAGATTGTAGAAGTACAACTGCTAGGATGGCCTCAAATGATGGTGCTTCCAGCTTTGAATGTTGGATGACTGGGTCTGAATCTGGGAACTGAATTGATACTTTCTTCACCAATGCGTTTCTAATGGTATCTATCTAATAACATATGAAAAGATTGAAATTCAACTCCTGTGTGAAACCTTAGAAAACAGGCCAGTTGGGTCAGTAGGGTCACTAACCTATAAAAGGCAAAACATCCTGCTTCATGTTGCATGTGATATGTCTCACTAGCTGGTTTTCATGATGTCAAATCCATTCCAAGCATTAGTTTTGGACAGGAAAAAACACTCATTGGGCTGAAAATGGCAATAGCACTTGCCAAATTGTGCTGACTAAGCACATTTATGATGACAGGTATGGCTGTTTTTAGCCCAATGAGTGTTTTCTAAGAACGCCTAATACTTGGAATGGATTCAGCATCATGAGAACACCTTAGTTGGACATATTACATGTGACATAAACCATGATGAAATTTTGCATGTTTTGCCTCTAGGTTGTGATAAAGACCCCAACTTTGACCTTTTTTCCCACAGGAGTTGGTGAAGAAAATTCTTGGTAACAATTTAGTTCCCAGATTTTCATTAATTACCCTAACTATATATGCAGTTTAACTTGAAAATGTTAATTTAAAATAGTTTGATATTATCAAATTTAAATCTGAACCATATCAGGCGTTAACTTTGGAGCATCAATATATAATCGTCTATAACATGGTCTACAGCAGTATTTGTCACATCGGGTCGAGACCCCTTTGTGGGTCATGGACACTGTTGGGCAGTAACTAATTTTAGATTACATATTACTGTAATATTATTACTTTTGCTCCAAAAAGTAAAGTAACGAGATTACTCTGCAAAAATGGGTAATAAGTAACGCATTACTTTGCAAGTAACGCCAAGTTACTTTTTTTTAAAATGAGCTTGTTGTTGCATGCAAAAATAGAACAGATGTACAAGCTATTGACAGGTACTGTAACAACAGAGATGTGCAGTAGATTGTAGATCCAGTCCACACACTGCATCCTGCGCAGTTATGTACACTACAAATCGCATTGCTGCTTTATTTTGTAATAAACGGATTATGTTGTACTTCTCTAATTTTTCAAAAGCGGTGTTGAGAACTTGGGAAAGTAATAATGTAATATGTAATATATTACTCTTCAAATCCAGTAATAAGTAAAGTAATGATATTACTTTGTCTAAGGGGTAACGAGTAAAGTAAAGAAGTTACTTTCCTAAGTAATATAGACCAACACTCCTTTGTGGGTCATGGACACATTTTTTATGGGTTTAATTTCCTATAATTTTTCTTTTTCTATTAAAAAATATGAATGAATTAAAGGAAAATATAGCGTTTCAGACATGGCAAGAATTTCTTTATTTTATTGTTTACAAAAGAACTGTGCATTATGAAAAGAGAATTTTTTTAAAGAAGTAGGTTATTGAAAATAGCCGTTCTACAAGCTCACAGCATGTTGCAACGTTGAGCCTGTAGATCTAAAACATGAACCTCTGGTACACCAGTGTTCCTCATAATGTGACTCTCTGCTGCCCTCTATCTGTCAGGAGTTCAACACATCAGGCTCCAGTAACACAGACACAGGGAAGGCTGCAGGGAGCCTGGAGACCAAGTACAAGATGTCAGACCTGGGCCTCACCTTCAACAACAAGTGGAACACAGACAACACACTGGCTGTAGAGGTCACTGTGGAGGACCAGGTGTGTGTGTGTTTAAGCTTGTAGATTGGCTGTTTTGAGTTGTTGTTTTAAGATTGGCGCATTTGAAGTGTCAATATGCTCAGAACCATCTTGCATATAACCCCAATGTTCTTGAATATTTCAGAACGGCTTTTGCCATTGTATGTTTTTAAAATGGGAACATCATTTATTTATGCATTTACTGCATTCCCATAGATGGAAAGGGTTCTTTTATATTTTGCCTTAAACGTTGTACTGTGAGTTGTGTAGTTTCCTTTATTGTTGAAGCTTTCTTTCTTCACCCACAGCTGGCTCAAGGATTGAAGGTTGCAGTGGATACCTCATTTGTACCAAACACAGGGTAAATAACTTCACAAATCGCACATTTAGGACATGGACATGCAACATTTTCAGTATATATATTTTTTTCATCCATGAAATAATAACCACTGTGCCCTGTGCTTTGTCAGTAAGAAGAGTGGCAAGCTGAAGACGGGATACAAGCGTGACTACGTGAACATGGGCTGCGACATCGACTTCGAGGGTCCCATCGTGCACGCCTCTGCCGTGGTGGGCTTGGAGGGCTGGCTGGCTGGCTACCAGATGGCCTTTGACACGGCCAAGTCCAAGCTGGCCCAGAACAACTTCGCCCTGGGATACAAGGCAGACGACTTTCAGCTGCATGCCAGCGTGTAAGCACTTTAACCCAATGGTTTCCAAACTCTTTCCATGTCAAGGAATCCCCTATGATACTCCTTTAACCTGCGTTACCCAATTTGAAAGTAAAAGAATATAGGAGAAGGTCTTTACTGCTCTAGCAGTGATTTTCAGACGTTTGACCTGAATTAGTCTACAGTCCCAGGTTCCCTTTAATGGCATTTCTATCGCTGGGAATACCCCTGTTCAGGGTTTCCAGAATAGAGATGACAGGGTTTATGTGATTTTGTGAAAAGATTGTGATTTGATCAGAAAAGCAATAAGATTTGGCATAATGAAATCATGGGCTCAGAGTTTTCTCTCTGGCTCTCTCTGGTGGAACAAAATCATTGCAATTAGTACTGCAAACTCCTTTCTAATGTTCCACTGTAATCCGAAGACTCAAGGTTATTAGACACTGGCAAATTAGCTATGCGACACGAAAAAGCAACCCAAAAATAAATATTCTGACGGCAAAATGCGTCAAGCATATGCAATTATATTCACCATTCCTCTTCAATCTCTGCCTCTCCTCCTGCTACTGCTTCATGTCATTGGTACCGGCAACTTTCTTTCATACACTGGCCTGAAGAAGGCACGCAGCTGCCGAAATGTAGTCTTTAATATTTTGTGTCATGATGTGTGACGGCGAGCTGTGCAACTTCTCCTTGCTTTAAAAGTTTCGTCTCACATGGACCATGGTCAGCAGTGCACCTCGCCACTATTTGTGTGTGCTCTTCTTTTGCATTGGCATCATAGTCCTACACTGCTTTACCCCAACTATTGTCTTCTTTACTACCATGATCAGTCATTTGGGATCCACACCAGTCTGGCGCTCACCCATGTCGTCGGGGAGATAAAATTATAATTAGCCTAGACACAGAGATGCACACTGACAGTTGATTTGACCAAAGTTTGGTGGAGCCGCCTTGCTGCTACTAGTGCACAAGTGACACACACAAATGGAGCTGTAGGCTGGGAGGAACTATGGCCGCTTGGCCATAGTTCACATGACGCTCGTACTTCATGACAGTCATGTTTCAGGGCTATGTGATGCTGTGCTCTCCCGACCTTGCACAGTTTGTGCTGCTGTTTGTCCATAGCGAAAAAACAGAGCTAAAATAGTCACCTTTTCGTAAAATTCACCACTGATGTGGAACTTCAATAGGCTTAAAAAAAAGCATATATATATATATATATATATTGTCGCTAATTCGTCAGTTAACGTCAACCCGACCTCAGCCTATAGCATTCGCCCTAGCCTTGACGTCTGTGCAGAGCCAGGAAAAGTCTCGATTTACTGGCACTTTTTAGCACCCAGTTCACCAGCCTTTGCCTCTAAGTTTTGCCGCTGCCGTGTTTGTTTTCTTCCGCTTCATCCTTGCCATTGGTTAACTGTCGTCATCGTTTCAGAAATGATGGGACAGAGTTCGGTGGCTCCATCTATCAGAAGGTGAACGATCAGCTGGAGACTGCGGTCACTCTGGCCTGGACGGTCGGCAGCAACAACACCCGCTTCGGCATCGCCGGCAAATACAAGCTGGACAAGGACGCCTCTGTGTCTGTGAGTTCAATTAATTTGGTTCTCAGCATCTGTCATTCCATTGGCCGCTCAGTTTGATGAGCATTAAGTCAGTGGTTCATATCAAGGACCGATTTTTAATACAGTATGTATGTGGCTGTAGACCACATATTGTGATGCTCCATTAAGTACTTTTGCTAGGGACCCCAGAATTGTTTGTCCAGCTATTGGGTTTATGTTTCTCTCTGTTTTATGTCTGTTTTCAGGCCAAAGTGAACAATGCCAGTCTGGTTGGAATCGGCTACACCCAGAGCCTGAGGGCAGGTAGGGTTACACTCATCCTCACACATACAGTTCACATCGTGCTCACACCTTGTAGCGCTTGGGCAGGCCATAGCCTGTGTCTAGACGGGTTAAATTTGCACTTGTAGAGCACTGTGCCCGTGGTGGAACAGGGCTATGGATACAACAGAACCCTGTTGCTATGGTCCATCCAGACACAAGGATCACTGCAAGACACTGCCACCTCACCTCAATTATTCTTGTTTACACTGTCACACTTTTCTCCAGTATTTAGTCCAATTTTTATTTTATTTTTTGTGAAAACCAAAATATTACTGTTTGTGGCAAAAAAATAACAATCATTGTGAGCTATCGAAGAGTAGTCCACCATCACACATACATACACACAACCCCCCAAGGAAGTGGCGCTGCCATACAATACAGTAGATTTAAAGCATGGGATACACCATATGACCAGGAGATGCCACCAGCTTTAAGTGTTAAATTTAAACGGTTTCGGCATTTTGTCTTTTTAACATCTGAGGCTGATTCTACAACTGCCTTCTGATGGAGTCTCACGTCGATCCGACGGATGAGAAAAATTAGTAGCATTCACGCTTGCAAGATTAAAACAATAACTATTTTCAATTGGACAAGATTGCATCACACCACAAAGTGACACGCTGTGAGCTTGCATATTTTTGAATAGCCAACACAAATATCAAATATGACAGATTGAAGTACCCAAGCAAATAGCCCACCCACAAGCTCACAATGTGTCAAGCTTGAATAGCTCACAATAGATTGAGCTATTCAAGGATGTTTTTTGAAATAGTAAATGCCAAGAAAATGAGGGATAAGACATCAACCTAGTGATCACATCACAGGCATGAGATCAAAGAGTGTCACAACCTCCATTTCAAAGTCTCTGGTTTGCAGCACACACTGACCACACTTGAAATTTTGGCTTCAAGTTTCATATTGTCTGACCACAAAAAAATGTGCCTGCAGGGACCCAGTTTGAACTGAGTCACTTCATTCATTCTGAAAACTCAAACAAAGGGAACTATTTGAGATTCAATCCCTTCAGATAGAACTTTGGCAGTTTTATCATTATATTTGTATAAAGGTTTTCTAAAGGGCGAAGACATTGCATCAAACAAGATTTATTTAAAGAGAAAGCTCCCCCCAAGAAACAACAATGACTAATGCTGTTGAGTCTCGCTAGAATTCAGATAAATTATAGTATATGGTATACTATATGCTGTTTTTTTTTAAAACAAAAAGATTGCCACGTGACGTCTGTTACAGCAAGCAAAATTGAGAATTGTCCCAAATTGAGCTGAAAATGATTAACTTTTCTACACTTGTGTCTTTCCTAGGTGTCAAGGTCACCCTCTCAGCCCTGATCGATGGGAAGAACTTCAACGCTGGTGGACACAAAGTGGGCATGGGCTTCGAATTGGAGGGATGAGGGTAGAACCAGAGCAGAATATACATGTTCCCCACCCGACACAACAGTCCAACCCACACCACACAATCACACTACTACTACTACTACAACTAGCCCAACAACCTATCACCTTAAGTAGCAGCTGCTTTTTGCCTGAATTATACTTGGATTGCACTCCAGAATCGTGCACCGAAAATGACAGATCTACAGGCCGAACTAGAAGTAAAAGGAAATGTTAAAAAGGAAACACAAGATGAGAATCAACAGGGGGAAACTGTTTGTTTTATTTGTTTGGTCATGTTGATATGGTCACACTGTAATGTGATTAGTATCTATGACTTTTGTTTGTGTCCTTGATTAGAATGAACTTACATTTGATTGATTTAGCTGAGATGGCTTCTCTTTGGGGCAGGGGGGGGGGGGCAGGCAGGCATGTTTTTATTGTTTATCTAAGACAATGGTTCTCAAACTTCAATTAAAAGAGTGGAACTCAAGGAAGTTGGAACCCCTGAAGTTCCCTGGACTGCTCTCTGAGAACCGCTGATCTTATAGCTCCTCCCTTGTATGAATCCTTCTTTCAGATGTTGCATTTTGAGCAAATACTTGGCCACAAACCGTGTGACTAGCTCTAAAGATGTAGATCTGTTACTTTCGGTGAGCGGCAACGTATCAAAAGAAAAACATTGCCCTTCTCTCCTCTCTAAACCTATACTTAGCAGTGGGTCCCTGTATGCAAATATTTAGTATTTTGGCAGTAATAAGTCATTGCAAGTGGCGATTGTGCGCTTTGTTCATTCTTTTGATCTTTCACTGTACGTTTGTGCATTATTCATGTTCTCTTGGTTCAGGGAGGGAGTGATGTTTATTTATTCCAGTATGTTTCTCAAGTCCCACTGGTGTGAATGTACTGTTCCTTTTCAAGATTTATTTTGCCCTTTCCTGCTTCCTGCATTCAGGATTTTTTTTTTACCCTATACTTTGTGCTTGAAACACAATTATTTTTTTATTTTTATTTTCTTCATCAAGATCATGTGTTGGACATAACATTTAACAATCCAGTATTTTTTTTTATTTTATATGGTTTAGTCATGAAGTAAAAATAATGGTCTGACGACTTTTTTTCCTCAATACGGGCATTTGTAGGGAGTGGAGATTTTAGTCCCATGTTGTCATTTATACTGTGGTTCTTCCCGACAATGGAAAAAATCCAAAACGATAAATATTGATCAATAATATTAATGAATACTTTCTCCTTTAAAAGTTATTTGTATTTATTCATAGTGAAACTAATATACTTGTAGGAATCTTCCTTTAGTTCTTTTAGATTAGTTGGGTGGCATTTCATGGAATTTCTATTTGTCGTCATGGCAGCCACAGAATGATGAAAAGAGATGTCATTTGAGAAGAATTAATACTGCTGTTGAGCCATTGTTATGTCTTGGGGATTAGTTCCGAATTGTTGCAAACTCATTTGATGTATGTTTCACATTTTGCTTGTGGAAGCAGGCAACCTAGGTATAAACTGGGCCTGCTGACACACATTATTCATCTGAACAATCCATTTTCAGCATTTGTTAAAATGAGAGGTTCGGTTGTACTCTTGTACCTCTTTTTTTGTTTTGATAATTTGTCATATGAAAAAGCTTTTTTCTCCCCCCTCCCATCATTTCATGTCATTATGTGACCAAGTGGCCCATGTTTCAGTGATGGGAATGATAACGATTAATAAAAATGTCTTGAAGTTGGTGACATCTCTTTTTCATACAAATGGTGGTTCTCGAATGAATGCTATATTAGCTAATTTACAGTAGGAAAGTAGTACATAATATATTCTGTCTGCCTTTTAACATATCACAAATCTGGCGATAGATTCTGAATCACCAGCTGTGTAGGCTTACTATTACTTTTAAACGCTGTCATAACGTGTGTGCATGTGCTTAGACAAATGGTTGATCATTTGTCAAAAACACTCTTAAAGTTTCAGAAATGGAGACAATAAGCAACTCCAAGCTCAGGGGCCTCCTCCTGGGTCTTTGTCCCAGTGCAGACGAAAATGGCTGGCCAACTGGACAGTATTTCCAGTATGTGCCTGAAAAGTGTGTGTAATCAACCAAAATAAAGTTTATATGAATTGACGTTTCACCTGAAGACATTATAAAAATCAACATTTATTTTTACTGTTATATAGCTAGGCAGAAGCCTGGTATAATTGTCATTTGAACAGCTTCTAAACATCAAGGATGTTAGAAGATGGGCTGGAAGTTTCAGAAAATTTGGAGATGACTATTCGGGCCACTGGGTGCAGTCACAGCCTGAAAAGTTTTTCAAGCCTTCCTTTAAAGTTCTTCCAAATACTTGAATGTGATTTCTTTTTTTTCCACTTATTCTTCACGTCTTCATTATTGTGCTCCACAGAAGAGGAACTGAACAGCTGAAGCAAAGCACCAACAGCTCCAAAATAGCCCTCGTGCCTCAGGAAGAGAGCTTTCAGCTGTCCTTGGGACCAGAAGTCCATGGAGTAGGCCAGGATCTTCATGGAAAGGGTGTTCTCACGGAGGAAGTTGCCCACAAACACCACTCTCTCCATGTTCTCATTGAGAGCACAGAGCCGGGCGATGGACCCGATGTTATTGGTGAGTGCGACAAGCGTGGCCCGGGCCAGGTCCTCTTTGGACACCGCGTCTCGCTTGTCCTTGTACATCATGTTGCCAAAGCTGGACGCCACGACCCAGCCCGGCAGTCCGAACCTCTCGTAGTCGCCGCCGTAGATGTCCCGCACAAGCTTGTCCACGGAGTTGCTATCCCCCCGAGAGGCCAACTCCAGGGCCTCTTCGAAGCTGGTGCATCCGGTCAGCAGGCTGCACTGACCCAGGAAGGTCCCGCCACCGAGACTGCTCCCGGTGATCCGCTTGTAGTCTGTTTCGGAGTAGATGGCCATGATGCTGACCCCGGACCCTATATTGACCAGCAGCAGAGGAAAAGGGTTCTCCAGCGAGAAGGGCCTCTGGACGGAGCGCTCCTTCTCCGTCGGCGTCTCAAAGTAGAAGCACTCCGACGAGGGGCTGGTCATCACCGAGTCGATGTACAGCACGCCTCTGACCAGGCAGTCCAGCTCGTCCAACTTGCGCAGTTGCAGGTCGACCATCTTGCGGAAGTCGGCCTCGAACTTGTGCGCCCCGCCGCCCGTGGCGCAGAGCGTGGTGTGCAGGCCGGAGAAGTGTTTGTCCCTGCCCATCTGGAGGAAGGTCGGGAGGTCGTGGGTGGGGAAGCGGATGAAGTGCAGGTTCCCCGTCCGGCCGCACACCGTCAGGTCCCTCAGCTCCAGGTGAACGTCCCTGAGTCCAGTCTGGCCGTAGGCAGTATTCGAGGTCAGGTAACGCCGGATGTTCTTCAGGCTCTCCACCTCCTCCTGCTCCTCCTCTGCCGTGATGTCCTTCGGCTCGAAGTAGACCAGCTTCACCAGTGTGCCGCCGATGTCCATGCCGAACCACGGGAACGGCGGCCTGTTCTTTCTCAGCGAGTCAGCACAGCGGGGTGCTGAGGACGCTGTGGCACGTCCGGCGGTGGCTGCGGCTGTGGTGGTGTCATTCTGCACCAGGTGATTTGAGACGTGACTGGACGTGAGTTTCTGGGACATATTCAGTGGGCACTCCTTCGTAGGTGTTTTGTCCTCCCCATCAGTGACTTCGTTGTTGCTGGAGGACATCAAACACCGGTGGAGAAGACTTAACTATAGGTGTGCTGGCCCTCATTGATACATTTATTTATATCCCTGAATTCTCCCAATTTGGTGCATCACATCTATGTACTGATTGGCTGGAGTATTCCGATATCACAATATGATCCAACCACCCTTCCCTAGGCAGAAAATCTTATAGGATTCCAATAAAAAATAAGATTTTGGAATCCTATTGTATTTCAAAAAGGAATCCAATAGGATTCCTATAAGAATCCTATTGGATTTTATAAGATTTTATAGGAATCCTATAAGAAAATCCTATAGGATTTTTGGGGAAATCCTATAGGATTTTTGGGAAAATCCAATAGATTTCCTATAAGAATCCTATTGGAAATCCAATAGGATCTGTTCCAAAATCTTACAGGAGGAATCCTATAGGATTTTCTGACTAGGGTTATTAGAACACTGTCTTGTTTACTTTAGGCCAGTGGTTCCCAAACGATTGTTTGGAACCCCTTCAACAAAAGGGACCCACTTGTCTTGAGTTTTTCGGAGTACTCGATTGGCCACTTTAGGTGATGACGTAATGTAAGCTCGCTCTGCTCACGGACGAGTAGGCCTACTTGTGTGTAGCCTACCTGTGCGCAAGATTGCAGTCTACCGAGTGTTGATCTTGCTGATGTAAATATCGATTCTGAGGTCCTCCAAGATCCGGCTTTCACAAATCTGTAGAAAAGCAGCAGAATCTGTAGGGAAAAAAATCACACCTGTGGGAAGGCCTTATGTTGATTTAAACATGTTTGTTTTTGTCTCAAAATAAACACCAGATATGGCTTTATTGTCTGGTACTTATACATGAGTTAAGTGATCTGTGTGTAGTCGGTCGTCATCCCCCTGTTGTAATTGGGGGAAAAATATAGAAGTGTGAAGTGCACTCTTATCACCATACACAATGACTTCATATTTGGCAGGCATTTTATAATTTCTCCATTTGTTGTGAATAGCAAATATGAGACTTAAGACAAGATGACAAAAATTTCCCTTCATTGTCAACAGTACTTATTGTTCGTGTGCAGAATTTTTGTGGGGCAAAAACACCCCTCAAAAAGTTGTATGGGAAAAAAAGATCACACCAGGGTGAAATGAGGGGTGCTCTTATCATCATTAGATGGGAGCATATCATGGGATTGGTTCAATTCATGGGAATTGAACCACAAAGCACCCAAACCAAGAGTGTACACGTATCTGAGCTCTGGCATAAACTTCTGTCAACATCACCGAGAGGGGGTGAAATGTCACAAATGTTTCAGACAAACATTTCTAAAATGTTTGTGCACATGCACACACTAAAAGGTGGATGTAGCCACTATAAATGTATTCCAAGTAACATCATGTGGTGGCCAAGTCTGTGGACTTGTTTGAGAGGGTAACAGCACCAATCTCAAACAGCAAAATCTCTGGCTTGCAGAGATGACATCCCCTGGCATTCAAGTCTGCGGCAGCCACAGTGGGCATCACCTCACACAAGTGTGATTTTATTTTTAGATAACGGAGGTTGATGGGCCCACCGCTAATCTGACAAACCACTGGACCATGCTGTGTTGGGCCATGGTAGTGATACTTTTTGTGGTGGGGATGCGGCTGAGACAGAATGGCCTAGTGGTGCAGCTTGGTGATCTACAAGCTCACAAGAATTGATAAAGGGGGTTTTAGAATTCAAAGTCTTTATCCGCCATGTCAATAAAACAGGCAAATTTGTCCCGCTGGGACTTGTTGTAGATCTTCTCAATGGGCACGTCAAAGCTCTTACACCAGGCCACAGAGATCCTTGGGTCTAGGTAGTTGAGCTTGGACGTGCCCAGAGCAATCTGCTTGTTCTCCTCACGGTCGGTGGCCTGTACTTCCAGCCTTATCAGCTGCTCCTCTATCCTATGAATCACCTTCTTTTTGGACTCTGCGGCCATCCTGGACTTTTTGGTTTTCTGTTCCTTGGCGTTGGCCTTGGCCTTTTTTGCCTCTCTCTTGGCGACGGAGAGCTGCTTCCTCTTTGCATCAATTTTGGCCTGCAGGTTCTGCATGGACGCTTCAAAGTTTTTAGGCAGTGTCCTTTGATGGTTACAGAGGACAGCTACAGCTCTGTTGGCCCTGTTGTACGACAGGACCTTGGCCGTAACATTGTCCCGGGGCTCGGTGAGCTCCTTGAGCTGCTGCTGTAAGGTGATGGAGGCGTTGTAGGTGCGGAACACTTTGGCCGTCAGGCCGTCCATCTGCTCCTGGAGGTGCTTGTTCAGGATGTCGGTTGTGACGCGGTCAAACAGGTCATCTTTGGGCTCCTTATTCTCCAAGAACCTACGGAGGTTTTTGAATACTCTCTTTTCCACAGGGACCACATTATAGTAACGGATACTGTCTTTACCGGGGAAGTCAAACTCTACCACGTACAGTGCTCCATCTTTCTCCTCGTGGAGGGTAATGTGTTCCACTCGGAGGGAGCAGCAGCCCACCGTGTCTGCCGTTTCTCCCTCTTCTTTCTCGTTACCGGCTCTCAGGGCGAGCTTGTCAATGAAGTAGAGCGCCACGGCCCTCTGTCGGACCCTCATCTCCCTGGACCTCCAGTCGTCGCGGTACTGGGCCCTGATGCGGTCCACACATTTCTTAAGTTTACGGGCCGTCTCAAATTTCTCCCAGTCTTTCTCCACCTTGACCCTGGAGCTGGGGTTCAGCGTGATATACTTATTGGCGCCGTTGATGTTATCTTCCCAGGACACAAGCCAGGTTACTGTGTTGTCGTGACGGACCTCCTTCCACTTTCTGCCAGGAGGAGGCTTGGGCCACTCTGAGTCTTTACTACAGTTTATGATACAGTCCTCAGGAGTTATCCTACGCTTCATCATGCCCATCTTGGGGTGATCTCCCCTGCCCCGAAAAAGACCAGGCGGCTCAGTGCGGAAGTTAGCGATGCGCTCCTTCTGCTTGTCCATGATACAGAAGCCATACTCCTGAAGGAGCCGCTCGCTCTCATCCTTGATCTTCTGTTTCTCTTCCCTTGACATTACTCTCCTGGCCTCCGACTGAGCCTTGAAGTAGTCGCTGATCTCTCCGAAGTTACACTTCGTCAGGTCTTTGATCTTAGCCCTCTCCTCCTCCGTCATTTCCTTCTGCCAGTCTTTGAAGAAGTTTTCCCGGAAGATATCCTTTGTTACATACTCGTGCTCCAGCATTTTTGCGAAGAAAGTGGCCACTTCCTCGGCTCCTAGGCTAAGCTTCATGTGATTCCCATTGTAGTAAAACCTGACATTGTTGGGAAGAGGTTCATATTCTGGGTCGAACACGGGTCCTTTGTGCTCCAGAAAGCACCACTTAGTGCCATCAGTGTATCTCTCCTCCTTCCACCACTTGTACATGTCCTCTGTCTCCTCGGTCGCTTTCTTCATTCCATTAGAGTCTTCCCTGTTCATTTGTATTGCCTTTTTGAGCTTGACATCTTGCTTAATCTTCCTGACAATCTCGTCCTCGTCCGAGTCTCCGTTTAGCTTTTTTACCTTCTTGGGCTTGAGGACTTTGTCGCGGCCGTCTCGCTTCCTTTTTCCGACAATCGTTTCATCACATACAGTATTTATTTTCTCAAGCTTGGAATCTGAACTATTATCGTCGTTCCCTCCTATTTTCATGTGTTTAGTCATGGTGAGGTGGTGTGGAGTGTCACTATCAGGCTTATACTTCACCTCTTTGCCGAAGAGCATCTCCTTGTCATCTCTCTTCTCTCTGTGTGGGTGCTTGTCCTTGCTGCTGTCTCTGTGATTTTTGCCAGACAAGTCCTTGTGCTCGACAGACAACTCCAGTTCCTTACACTCCTCTCTGCCTTTTGGCTTGTAGGAATGGTTCTCCCATGATCCGCTTTTGAACTGGACGGCAACGTTAGATTGATGATTACTCATACCCTATACCTATAGTCTCTGTCTGATCAGACAATGTTAAAGAATGGGTGCAAGGTGAAAAGCTCAGGGAGAGACAGGCTTGGCTGCTTTAAGTATGACATTCTTTGCCTTTAAGGACAAGTTCAGGCACTGGTGTCAGTCTTGTGACATCATCAGGGGACAATCAAAACTGTGTGTCTTTCTATCCGAGACCTGTTGTCCATGAGGGGTAGAAAGTATCTGCCATTCTACATTGTGAATTTGAAACTGCAATGACACTGTGTATTACCATTATTCTGTAGGGTAAGAAAGGGTAGATTGATATTTCTTTTCCAACATGCATAGAGGAGCTGTACGGGTTGCTCTGCTACGGTGCTCTCAACATGTCAACCTGTCAAGCATCAATCAGTCAATGTCCACACTGGCAATAAGGCACTGTGTGAAACCCAAAGCCCCCCTGCCAGTGGCCTGGCGGGGATACAGCGTGCTTCCACCCCTAAGAGACCCTGAAGAGAAGACAATGCTGGACCGAATGCTGCGCGTGGACCACGCAGGCGAATACGGTGCCAACCGCATCTACGCAGGTCAGATGGCAGTGTTGGGAAGATCTCAGGTGGGACCTCTTATCCAGAAAATGTGGGAGCAAGAAAAGAAACACCTCGCCAAATTCAACGAAATTCTTGCCGAGGGCAGAGTTCGTCCAACAGCATTATTACCCATATGGAACGTCGCCGGGTTCCTATTAGGAGCATCCACAGCCCTGCTGGGGAAGAAGGCTGCCATGGCCTGTACCGTGGCTGTGGAGGAGACCATTGCTGAGCACTACAACAGCCAGATACGAGCTCTGGTGGAGCAGGGCCCCGACAGATACACTGAACTGCTCACTATAATAAAGGAATTCCGTGACGAAGAGCTGGAGCATCATGATACAGGACTGGAGCACAATGCTGAATCTGTTCCTGGATACTGGCTGTTGAAGAATGCAATACAGCTGGGTTGCAAAGCTGCAATATTTGCTTCTGAACGCGTGTAGTTGAGTGTGTGTGTGTGTGTGTGTGTGTGTGTGTATGTGTGTGTGTGTGTGTGTGTGTGTGTGTGTGTGTGTGTGTGTGTGTGTGTGTGTGTGTGTGTGTGTGTGTGTGTGTGCGTGGGTGTCTGAGTGTGTGTGTATTACCATGTAATAATAATAATAATTTATATTTATAATTCACTTTACATTTGAAGCAAATCTCAAAGTGCTACAACCGAGAGCGACAAGAAAAAAAGGGAAATAACAATAAAATAATGCATAAAACCAACAAGAAAGGGACATAAAAGTGTAAAAGGCAAGTTAAAAAGCAAGGCAACATAAAAACCAACTCGGTGAAGGCCTTACTAAAAAGGAATGTCTTTTGACCCTTTTTATTGTAAAGTGTATTGTAAATTCTGCTTAAATTGTAAACTTAAATCTGTATTTAATCTGTACTACAATGCCTCTACTTAATGTAAATCGCTCTGTATTAAGACTTAAGAGTGTCTTCTAAATGCCTAAATTGTAAATTGTAGACTACGTCAGTACGTCACACACCGAGGGTGTGAACAGTGGTGTTCCTACTCTACTCTGTATGCTGTTCAGAATGTAATGTACCGTTTTATGATGAGGTTGAATGACTCTATGCCTAAGAGCATGGGTTCATGGGTCTCATCTGTAGTCCTCTACCAGGTTTAGGACCTCACAAGTGAGGTATGAAAAAGTTTTAAAATCACTGATTCATACAATGCCCAGTGCGCTCCTATTCCTTGCCTGTAGGGGGCAGCAGCGATACCAGGCGAGAAAGAAAACTTCAGCGAAGAACAGCCTGGCAGACCAGTGTTGCCAACTTGGTGCATTTGTCGCTATATTTAGCTTTTTTTTTTTTAGACCCCCCTAGCGCCAAAATTAGACTCCTGGCGGAAGATCTAGTGCTTTTTAGCTGGTGCGTTGGGGCGAAATTGGTTGACAGGTGCCAGAGATAAAAACCCTCTTTTTTGTTTGTTTGTTTGTTTTTTTAAACCATTTTTCCTCCTATGACAGTGCTTTTCAAGTTCAACCAGTGGTCCCCAGGCTAAATGATGGACAATTGGTTAACCAGATGTAACTCTTTTTACGCTCTCAATAGTTAAAATATTCATCATGTGAATGAATGGGCATCTAGCGCATTCTAGTGCATTTTGGATTTTGCCAGTTGGCAACACTGTGGCAGACAAGAGACAACAAACAACGTACTGGAGAAGAGATATGATGTAAACGAGAGTCTGCATTATTACCATTAACGATGCCAAAACACGTCAAATAAAGCCTCTTAGCAGACCGACGACCGTGTTACTATAAACCTCCCGTCGCGGAGGAAGGAAGACATTCCACATTTAAAGCAGGTATTAAACTTCTTCGTAGCTGTCGTTAGCATACACCGGCTAGCTTGTTGCTTAGCATGACGCCTGTCTGCTGCTGCTTGTTATGACTGCTGAGCGCAGCGTTTCATAATGGCCCACCGGACCCCCTTTAGAAAGTATATGCTTAGCCCCATAAAGAGAAGATTGTTACGAATGTTTCACCAATTTTATTTCAAGGAGGACCCCCCCACCACACCACCCCACCCCTAGTTCTGACCTGAATTAGTCTACGGACCCCCATTTAATGGCATTTCTCTCATGGGGGACTAGCTCTGGACCAGAGCTAATGGGGGACCCTAGCTCTGGTCCAGAGCTACACTGCTTCTGAGTCTGACTTGACTCAGAAGCAGTGGAGCTCTGGACCAGAGCTAGGGGGACCCCAATGTACATTGTAAAAATGACTGATGTACATTGTCTGACCCATAACTAACTATCTTTTAATTGGGGACCCCCTGGAACTACTCACTCAAGAACCCCTAGGGGTTCCCGGACCCCAGTTTGGTAACCGAGGGCTTAGCGGGTCTGAGCATATTCACCATTTAATGGCATTTCTATCTCCGATACCTGGATATATACTGTATATTGTTAAATCTAGTTTAATTTAACTCTGAGAGTGTACTATAGCCAGGAGTCAACATCATTGGTTGACAGCTTGTAGGTTTACAGTACATTTCAAGCACAACATAACTGAGGAGTGGCCAACCCTATAAAAACATTTCTACTTGTTTACAAAAGGGGCCACATTTCATCAAGACATTTGAAATGGCAATGGTAAAGGGGATAAGTAAAATATACAAGTAGGGGGAAAGGGTGTGTTGATCATATCATATTTTCAATCATATTTTACAGATATAAATAATATGACAGTCATGTTTCAGGGCTAAGAGTGTACACATGTAACCAAATGGACCCGTTAGTGTAGCTCTGGTCCATAGCTCTAATGATTCTATGATTCTGCTTAATGCAAGACATAATCATATAAGCTGTAGAGCTATGGACCAGAGCTACATTACAGACCCATAAGGGGTACCTTAATTCTCATTTATCCATGGAACTCCCTCAAGGATCTGGAGACCCCCCGGCCAGACCCCACTTTGGGGACCACTTAGCTCTGGTCCAGAGCTCCACTGCTTCTGAGTCTGACTTGCATTGGAGCTCTGTTGGTCTCCGTGCATTCGGCCATTACTGCACCCGACCAGCCTCTCTTCTCTAGTGGATATATAAAGAACGTTTTACCTACTCACCAAAATAAACACGTCTTGTGTCATTAGAAAGCCTACTTACCTTGGTGGTCGCACTCTTAGCCCCCCACCACACGGATAAATTGGACTTTTTGGCCAGAACGCGATCGTTTTTCACTGAAGGAAAAATATTTCCTATGGAACTTTTCTATTGGCAATATCGGTAGAGGGCGCAAATCCTGGTTGTTTTTCCGGTGAAAAACCATCGCGTTCTGGCCAAAAAGTCCAATTTATCCGTGTGGTGGGGGGCTAAGAGTGCGACCACCAAGGTAAGTAGGCTTTCTAATGACACAAGACGTGTTTATTTTGGTGAGTAGGTAAAACGTTCTTTATATATCCACTAGAGAAGAGAGGCTGGTCGGGTGCAGTAATGGCCGAATGCACGGAGACCAACAGAGCTCCAATGCAAGTCAGACTCAGAAGCAGTGGAGCTCTGGACCAGAGCCCACTTTAGGGACCACTGAGTCGTGTCATCTGTTGTGATGTTCTCTCTTCTGGTTGTTGTGTTTTTAGGAAGTGTGTGTCATCTCACGGGGAACACATGAGTGTGTCGCTGGTGGTGATCCGTCTGGAACTCGCTGACCAGTCTCCTTCTCCACAGGGTTTCCAGTATTCTGCAGGTATGGATGGTGAAACACATTTGGTTTTGGCTGGAAGAAATGCTTATTCCCCCCACTTGAAGACAGTATTTTGCGTTGAACAAATCTGTTTAGAAATTCATGTTGTTACACCGCACTTACACTATAGCTAAAGAGTGCTCGTTGGGCCCTAAAAATAGCAGATATACAAGCCTCAATGCATTGTTGAGGACTTGTCGTTCTGCCATTTTCACTGTTTTTTTGTAGGTGATTAGTCTGTTGTGTCAGCAATAGATGCTTCTAGTAATAGTGTGTCAACTTTGTGTTTACATAACTATAATCTATGTTTACATAACTATAATGCAGGTTCAGGAGGCGTTGAGCTTGGAACTCACCAAAATCTAAATCTGGTTTACCAATTACAAACTCTCACTACATCTCTGAAAGTCTTTTTGGGTCCAAATATGCTCTCAGTAAAGTAAATAAGTTACATTAAAGGAAATTAGTTAAATTAAGTAAAGTAAATGGATTTTAAGGACAGAATTGGTGACATAGTAATCTCAGAGAAGAAGAGATCACATGTCTGTATTCTTGATAACAAACTGTCAGGTGAAAGCATGGAAACATGTAAAACAAAGAACCAGATTTCTGGGAAGAATTCCCTTGTTGGTTGTTTGTCAATAAAAGCCCTCTCAAGACTCTAGTGGGAGACCTAATTCAGCACTACTTTAGCCTGTCCTAACCTGAAATGATTTGGGCCTAGAGGGGCAGGGACCAGCACAGCCACGCCGGTAGATCGGGTAGATCTGATTTGATCTCACCAACGTGTCCTGATCCCTGGCCCCTCCACTGCTGTGCTATCTCACATCATTTGGAGCGAAAGTTTCACTCCAACTTCTAGGCCAGTGTGGCTAACAATTTAGTCCAGCCTTTCCGTTTTCAAACTTCAGACTTTATTCTTGTACAGCATATAGCTG
The DNA here is from genome assembly GCA_039105355.1 of Benthosema pterotum. Classification (NCBI taxonomy): domain Eukaryota; kingdom Metazoa; phylum Chordata; class Actinopteri; order Myctophiformes; family Myctophidae; genus Benthosema; species Benthosema pterotum. The sequence goes on along the minus strand of CM076985.1, from coordinate 23,024,987 downwards.
CATCATACAGAGTTGTAGCCCAACTCTCTTCCTACAGAGTTGTAGTCAAAAGTGTTTCACTCACAATAAAAGTCAAGGCGCACATGTGCTCACAAAACCACAGAGACAATTAGAACATCAATGAAAGAAAAATAACAAGGTGCAAGAAAGGCAACTTACTTGCTTTGCAAAGCAATGCAGGTTAGAGGCAAAGCAAAAGACAAGCATAGTAGATAAGAGAAAAATCAGATAAAAGCACAACAGGCAGATTAAAACAGAGGGCAGAATAAAAACAAAAACAAGATAAAACTCAGCAGGAAAAAAGCTGGGAGTCAAAGGCCAAAAAGAATAAGTATGTTTTTAGTTGAGTTTTGAAGGCATCTACCGAGGTGGTCTTGTCTAAGTGACGCTGGAAGTTTATTCCAGGCCGTGGAAGTTTATTCCAGGCCGTGGAAGTTTATTCCAGGCTGTGGAAGTTTATTCCAGGCCGTGGAAGTTTATTCCAGGCCGTGGAAGTTTATTTCAGGCCGTGAAAGTTTATTCCAGACCGTGGAAGTTTATTTCAGGCTGTGGAAGTTTATTTCACGCAACGTTGTGGACCAAAAGGAAAGCCTGGGTGTCGATTGAGCAATTAAAATTGGGATTGACATTTAAAATCGAAAATGCAGCTTTGCCCTCTATGCCCTCATACCTGACACATTCACATGCGTGTGATTTCTGCGTTTTTTATCTTTGTTGATGATTTGATGTCATGATTATAAACAGAATACCACAGGACCTGATTGGAAACAAGACCGCAAGAACTTTTTTCAGTGATCCCATAGTATATCCTGTAGAGATCAGTGAGATGAGATGAGCTTGCATCCATCTCCATGAATCAATTAATCAAATGTACACATCCGCGTCCATCTGTAATCCGCTGCATGCCATGGAAACAAAGTGTATAATTTATACATTTGTATAGCCACTCTGCAAACAGTGCAACGCTGGTTCACTGTGACGTGCTGTGATCTGGTAGAGCGGCTATCCATACTATAATCCAGGAAATGCCTGTCCGTCTGAATGAATGTCTGAAAGAATGAATGAATGTCTGAAACACGTGTAACTCTGCGATGGCACCACCAATCGCTGTAAGTTTTCACACAGCCGTTTACCATAATATCATGAAGAGTGTGACGAAGCCCTTTTGCCAAATTAACACATTGTTGATTAATAATGAATTTATTTGTGCATGACAATTTCCCCATTAGCTTTATATGCGGGAAGTGACCCGCCCCCTATCACACACGTCACACCGACCCGACATGGAATATCATTGCGGGGAATATAAGCGCATGGACACGAGTGAGATGTCCAGCACTCATTGATTATCATGCTGTTCCACACCGAGTCACACATCAAACTTATATTCATCATCCCTTCTGTTTTAGTTAGTTTTAAGCTTCTTTCAACTTTCTGCAGCTGAACAATCTTTAACTTTGGCAATACTCCAATAAAATGGTAAAAATACTCTTTGCTTCCTAGTAAAAATAAATACACTCAACAAAAATATAAACGCAACACTTTTGTTTTTGCTCCGATTTTTCAGGGGATGGACTTAAAGCCCTAAAATTCATTCCAGATATACAATATAACCATTTCTCTCAAACACTGTTCACAAATCTGCCTAATGTGTGATATTGAGCACTTCTGCTTTGTTAAGATAATCCATCCCACCTCACAGGTGTGCCACATTACGATGCAGATGTGATATCATGATTAGTGCACAGGTGTACCTCAGACTCTCCACAATAAAAAGACACCCTGAAATGTGCAATTTTCTTTTGCCTTATTGGGTGTATGGGCCTCCGAACCAGTCAGTATCTGGTGTGAGCACCATTTGCCTCATGCAGTGCAACACATCTTCTTCGCATAGAGTTTATCAGATTGTCAATTGTGGCCTGTGGAATGTTGGTCCACTACTCTTCAATGGCTATGTGAAGTTGCTGGATATTAGTGGGAACTGGTATGCGCTGTCGAAATGGTAATAATTTGGTAATATTGTGTTATTACCATTTTTTCACTGTGTACCAGTTCCCACTAATATCCAGCAACTTCACATAGCCATTGAAGAGGAGTGGACCAACATTCCACAGGCCACAATTGACAATCTGATAAGCTCTATGCGAAGAAGATGTGTTGCACTGCATGAGGCAAATGGTGCTCACACCAGATACTGACTGGTTCAGAGGCCCATACACCCAATAAGGCAAAAGAAAATTGCACATTTCAGGGTGTCTTTTTATTGTGGAGAGTTTGAGGTACACCTGTGCACTAATCATGATGTCAAATCTGCATCTTGATGTGGCACACCTGTGAGGTGGGATGGATTATCTTAACGAAGCAGAAGTGCTCAATATCACATTTTAGGCAGATTTGTGAACAGTGTTTGAGAGAAATGGTTATATTGTATATCTGGAATGATTTTTAGGGCTTTAAGTCCATCCCCTGAAAAATGGGAGCAAAAACAAAAGTGTTGCGTTTATATTTTTGTTGAGTGTAGTAAAACATACTTTATACCAGTTGGTCTGTTCCAGTTTGGTTATTATTGGAAACAACAAGAACAAAATGTATTGTGCAATTCCTGTGACAATGAGAGCATGTGATTGTGTATAGTGGAGAGAAGAGAGAAGAGGGGACTGGAAATGAACAGTTGATTGACCAGACAGGCTTTTCAGTGTGTTCAGTTCACCCGCAGCTCATAGAAGGTGTTGTTGTATTTTTTAACTGCAGTGGAAGGCATGTCTGAAGAGGAGATGCAGGAGAAAGCTCTGGGCCTCGCCCAACTCTCCCTGGCAGGGAAGACAGACCTGGAGCGAGCCGCACTCCTGCACCAACACATCGGCAGCAGAGCCATGGGGGACATGGTCATCGAGACCTTTGAACCCAGTCCAGACAAGGAGCCGGGGGGTAGGCCTGTTCACAGTCACTGTTATCAATTGCTTTATTTTTCTCTTTTTCATAATAGTTTCCATGTTGAAAAATGTCACAGTGTGAATGAGCTCCTAGATTGGCTATTTCCACTATTCACGCTTTTATTTGATATAAAGTACTGTATATATTGTATGCTATTAAATTAAGTTATTTGTGAGATCTGTCCAGGGTAACCTTTGTTTTTGAACGAAGCCTAAAAGGTTTTATTTCCAGTTCCAAACATATCCAAAGTCACAGCAAAAACAATTCCCACTTTGAATAGTGGGCTCTGATTGGTCCATCACAATTTTGGGCAGAGGGAAATATAATTCAAACTGAGGAGATCCAATCTGCCCTGGGATTTTTTTTCTGTGGCAGTTTGGGTTCCCAGGCTAGGTTGGATGAATCCCTAACATGAGAGACGGTGAGATGCTTTTGTGACCCCCACCTTTTCCCAAACTACTGCGACTGTCTGTAAACAGTGTTCCCTCAGGGCAGGTGAAAAAAGCGATGGATTAGCATCCAGCTAAAAAAGAAACAGTGGCGATCTAGGCCGAGGCCCCAAAGAATTTTGCCCCTCCTGCCTAACAGGGTGTGTGTTGATCATAGGAGGGGTCGAGGACGACAACACACTGGGCGTAAAAGAGCAGGTCAGCGGCGAAGCTGGGCAGTCTCAGACCGACGGGGTCGGTAAGGAGGAGGCCCAGGAGGAGGACACGGACACGGCCAACAGCAGCACAGATACCAGCACCGCTCCAGACTCTCCATCCAAACAGCTCCCAGACCAGATCTCCTTCTTCAGTGGAAACCCCTCTGTGGAAATAGTCCACGGCATCATGCATCTCTACAAGACCAAGTGAGTTCACCAGAAAGCATATGGATTAAGGTTGTACGTCCTAAGTTAGAAGCAGTGGTTTTAGTCCTTTGGACGAAATGCTTACTTGTCTTAGTTACATGTTAGTCATTTGGACACAATGCTTTAGTCACATTTCTATCCTTGATCCTTTAGTTTAGTTTTAGTCAATGAAAACTTCAGTGTTTTAACTGGTTTTATGCAATTTATTCGACAAATACTTGAAGGTTTTTAGTCCAGTTTTAGTCTCAAATAAAATATGTTATTTATCTTTGCCACCATTAGCACAATAATATCTTATGTATTTTATGAAGACTGACAGTCATAAAATACTGTATATCTCAGTTTGAAGTTGCAAAGTACGGATTATAGCAATAGAACCTTTTTACTATATAATACAAATCGTACTGTCCAACCACCAAGCCCTGTTTGTCGGTTGCTTTCACCACCCCTGTGAGTGCAAGTATGCACATGTGTACGTGTTCACTTTGTGATTCCTTCAACTGGTTTGCTGCTATTCGTAGAGAAGAACAGCAGCAGTATAGGTTGATAATGAGAGTTCTATTTTCAGTCATGAGATTTTTCTTGGCTTACTTCCACGCAAGCGTCACTCTATAGCCACTACGGAATATAGTGTTGTCCTTTGAAATGGAACCCGTTAAACTAGTCAGGTGCATTGTTACTAATTCTCTGGTGTTGTTTCAGCAAAATGACATCTCTTACCGAGGACGTCAGACGAAGCGCCATGCTGTGCATCCTTACCGTCCCGGCGACCATGACCTCCCATGACCTCATGAAGCTGGTGGCACCCTTCAACGACGTCATGCAGCACATGAAGATCATCCGTGACTCCACCCCTAACCAATACATGGTTCTGATCAAGTTCAGCAGCCAGGTACGAGGTTGATCACTGCTAGTATTGAACTGTTTTCATGTGTTTCCATTCACAAAGAATTCTATAGCACAACACTTTAAGGGTCCACCACACATAGCCTGTATGAACATGACTTACTGAAAATCTGATATTGAATTTGATTTATCTGTCAGTATCTCAATGATTCATCAAATCACACTAAACGGATCACAATGTGCTATATGAGTCACGATGTTGTTGGTCAAGCCAGGCATATTTATAATTATTTGTGGTTAATGACATGTGAAAGACTGGCTATTGGTGTGGGCATTCTTTTGTATAATTTGGTCTCAGGTCTTGATGGTTTTTAATGTCTCTCTCTCTCTTGTTCTGTCTGGGTGGACCAGGCCGATGCGGACAGCTTCTACACTGCATGCAATGGCCGCCAGTTCAACTCCATAGAGGAAGCCGTATGCCAAGTTGTTTATGTGGAACGGGCTGAAGTCATAAAGTCTCAACAGGTACTGTAAAGAATCTTTCTGCTCTATTGATAAAAATAATAATAAATGAATCCTGCATTTAGACTTTCTTCAAATAATATTTAATTGCAAATGTGGTGAGTCTCTTAATATGTAAGCCAGGCCAAAATCTGCACATTGTGTGCATCACACACTGTGCGTGTGTCTGCTTCCCGCCTGAATGTTTATGTGAATAATACGATTGTTTTTCTATGGTGGAGCTGTTCTATTGTTAACCTTATCATTCTCTACTCCATTGGTTCCCAAATCCCCTCCACAATATCTCTTGAATCTGAGTCAAACTAAACGTAATGCCTACAATTCCAAGTGCTTGTCGGGGTGGGAACTTCCCCAGATGATATACCATCATTCTGCATGTGTCACATGCCGGCATTAAAGTATGCCCGCTCTTGTTTTCTTGTCTATTATTTCAAAAAAGAAATCTTTGGGGGAACATTGCATCTAGATGAATACTGTTGTTTTTTCCTTTGTGGGACTGTTCTGTTGTTAACCACATTATTCTCTCTGCTCTTGGGATCGGTGTATTTTTCAGGGAGCTAGTCTTCCGGTCATGCAGCTGACGGAGCTCCCAAAGTGCACCGTGTGCCTGGAGAGAATGGATGAGTCTGTGAACGGTGTGCTCACCACCCTCTGCAACCACAGCTTCCACAGCCAATGTCTGCAGCGCTGGGAGGATGCCTCGTCAGTACCACACACACACACACACACACACACACATAAGAGTGGATTTCATTAGAAATCCACTATTATGTTATGATTTCCAGCAGTTTTATTCCAATAAACTCTGTGCACTGATTATTATTTATGATTTGTTCAAGTTTGGAATCACTGAACGTCCAACTGCCACCTGCATTGTCATTATCAAACTCTGTAGTTCTCAAACCTGGTAGTTTTAACAAATACCTGTATGATATGACAGAGGTTGTGTGGCAGCAGTGTATGAGGATGACAATTGTATGTGTGTTGTTTCAGGTGTCCTGTGTGCAGGTACTGTCAAACACCGGAACCTGTTGAAGAGAACAAGTGCTTTGAGTGTGGAGTGCAGGAGGTAGGTTAACTCAGTGGTTCTCAAACTGTTTAGAGTCCTACAAGCATCTATTGATCAAACTTGACATAAAATACCTGTTTAGAAGCAAATTCCGTCTTGGACATGCACAATCTGCCGTTTCCTCAACTGGGATGTAGAACACGGCTTTATAAAAATGTTCAAAATCATTATTTCACACATATTGTGATGTTTAGAAAAAACACTGAAGTGAACACTGAAGTTTTTCAGTTGTGAAACCATGTGTATCGGCCACTTGAATGAATATGCCCCCCTACCCCTTTCTTTCTCCATTGGCAAGAACCTGTGGATCTGTTTAATCTGCGGTCACATCGGGTGTGGGCGCTACGTCAGTCGCCATGCCTACAAGCACTTTGAGGAAACCCAGCATACGTACGCTATGCAGCTGACCAACCACCGCGTCTGGGACTACGCAGGAGGTTTGTTGTCAAACTATCCCCAAAAGCTTTGGTTACCCTTCCCTAGTAGACATTTTAGTTTAGGTTTTGCTATTATTTTGGTCTGTATTTGGTGTTCTAGGTGGTCACTTGCAGCTAAACCTTTGGTTGCGCAAGGCTAAATCTCAATAGCCCGTGGCTCAAAAATGGCAAATAAATGATGTTTGAAAACCACTGTTCTATATTCCAGATAACTACGTGCATCGCCTTGTGGCCAGTAAGACGGATGGAAAGATGGTGCAGTATGAATGTGATGGAGACACGTGCCATGACGAGAAGATAGACGCACTGCAGTTAGAGGTGACTTTTATATCTGTTTTTTTTTTTTTTTTTGCTTATCTGCCGATAGTGCTAAGCGATAGTATCAACAAGTGAGGATAGACAGGAAAGAGCGAGGGAGAGGTTGCCTTTTTGTTATATATCTTTGTTATATTTCAAGATAATTATCACTCGAAGACGATTAACACTCTTCGGTATTGACAACAAAGAGAGTGGAGTTGGAGAAGTTGTGCCGGTTCTGTGCAGTAGAAATGTGCTTAACTAAGGTGTTCTGTTTGTCTGCAGTATTCCTACTTGCTGACGAGTCAACTTGAGTCCCAACGGATCTACTGGGAGAATAAGATTGTTCATCTGGAGAAGGATACTGCAGAGGAGGTATGAGGCAGACAGAATCATATTAGTAAAACATCTGAGAGGATCTGGGCAAGCATCTGTGTCATTTCAGGATAGACTGCTAGCATTTATTAGGCATTTTAAAAATTTGCCTCAGTTCTAAGTGGATTAACAACTCATATAATTCATAATCTGGTCTGCTCCATAATACAATCTGTGCTTCAGACTAACCATATTGCAGACAGTAGTACACCAGATCCTGTGTACTGGAATACTTTGTAAAGCTGGTCCCATATCATACTGGTAATTGTTTTGGATTAGTGATGTCCATGTATTTGTTATTGTTTCAGATTAATATCATGAAGGCTAAGTTTAAGGAGACACTGGAACGCTGTGATAACCTGGAGCGACGGCTGGGAGAGCTGAGCAAAGACAAGCAGAGCATGGACAAGAAGTAGGATCTCCTGCTGTCATGCAAACTGTACACTGTTGTTGTTGGGGTGCTGGAGGTTATATGAAGCAGCAGTTCTCAAACATTCTCATTTTCAAGGCAGATACAGTGGACTAGTGGAGAAGAGTCCAGTAGAACAGTGGTTTTCAACCTTTTTGATACCAGGACCCACTATTTATTCAAAATTTGAGCCATGGACCACCATTTGATTGCATTTTGGCCCCACAGACCCCAAAACTAAAGATTTATTTTACTTTTGTCCTCAATTCCAGGATGGATTTCAGAAACAAAACAGTCAAACATACATATCAAAATGACATTCTCTTGGGCTAATTCACATGATGAACATTTTAATTCTTGAAAGTGTAAACATTTAGCTGGGGACCACCTGGAACTCTCCCAAGGACCACTGGTGGTCCCCAGCCCACTGGTTGAAAACCATTGCAGTAGAACTAAATTACATCTTACATCTTAATGTTTGCCTGCACTCGGGTGCGCTCTGAAAACGTATCTCGGCACGATGCATTGTGAACTTGTCGATCGTCCTGCTCTCAGCATGCCAGTGTAGAATCTGACATTAAGGCCTGCAAAAATACATTTTTAGTCCGCAAAAGTAGACTAACGCTATCTGTTCAGACGACTGTAATGTGACTATAAAACGACCCTACGTTCCAGATACAGTCAGCTGAACGGTCGTATGAGCAAGCTGAGCCTGGAGCTGAGGGAGGAGCAGGAGATGAACCGCTGTCTCAGGTCCAACCAGGTGGAGCTGCAGGCCCAGCTGGCCGAAGAGGAACGCAAGGCCAGGGAGATTGGTGAGTTGGTTGCTTTAGTGCCGCACCAAAATATCATATTTGTTCTTAGCCCATAGCCCGCCCGGTTAAAAGTACCACACTGCCACGGTTCCCACCTTGTAACCCTTATTTACAACCTGGAGTCAAATCTGTAATGCTATGTCCTTCTTCCACTCTGTGCAAAAGAATCCGGACTGCAGGTGTCACAGTGCCTGATCTCAGCAAAAAAAAAAAAAAGGCCTGCCAGAGAAAATGACATTGAGGGGCAGAATCTAAGATAAGAGATTAAACCCTGATCACCTTGTCCCTTCCAGGAGAGCACAAGGACGGGACGATAGCGGAGCTGCAGGAGCAGTTGAGGGACGTGATGTTCTACCTGGAGACCCAGCAGCAGATAGAGCACCTCCCTCCGGAGGCGCGCACCGAGATCCAGGAGGGACAGATCAACATCGCTGCCGGGCCCTCCCCCACAGAGGGCGGACTAGGTATGGCGGGGGAGGGTCCCTCCTCTGTCCGAGGCAGGCGGGGCCGTGCCAAGAGAAGGAAATGATGACCAGGATGCGTGAGGATGCCATGGTATATGTACCATGACTTTTTTTTGGACTGTTTCATGCAGTATACTGCATTCGATGCCGCTGGTGCACAGCCGAAACCGGCCGATGTACAAGCTTCACAACACATTTAACAACGGGCAAACTTTCGCTATATCTAAGTGCTAATTGATATTGATGTTTTTGGCTGCCGACTCCCCATCTGAAAAAGTTTGATTCTCTTCTTTTTTTAAAAAAAATGAGAGAATAAAATTTATTTAAAAATGTCAAATACAAAATATGGATAAAGTGGTTCAAATGATTGTGATGCTGTGGTAACTACTTTTGCTGGGAACCCAGCCAGAAGAGAAACAGAGCCAGTCTCCCATTGGCTCCAGGAAAGTGAAACGGGACGATGGGACGTGAACTGAACAACTGAAACGGGTCGTCCAGTCGGTGTCTCCCAAAGTGACACAAGCAGGAGGACCCCACTTGTGCTCTGAGACACCCAGAAGGGACACACAACGCAAGGTAATTTGATATATTACCTTGCGTTGATGCTTACTGTTAGTCGCCTTGGATTTAGATCCATTAAAAGCATACAATTGTTAAGGACATATCTCTGTATAGAGACCACAAACCCCCTTCAATCTATCATTATAACTTGTGCCAGGGACACCTGTACCAGATTTGTGTTGTTAAAATATTTCAAAACATCCCATATTCCAACATTCAAGGTTGCATTTTTTATTGTTTATTGCCTCACCTGGTGTACAGGTGCATAAGAGTAAATCCTATTTTTGTTTGGCTTCTTTCAGACCATGTAGCAGTAATATTGTGTAACATTAAACAGAAAACACAGCAAAAAATGCATAGAGTATAGAGTGCAAAAAATGAGCAAACGGTAGAAAAGGGGTATTGTATGTAGCATATGCACATGTATGTGCATGTTTTCCTTGTAGAAAAGTTAGGTGAACAACTTCACAGTAGCTTATGCTAGTGTTTTCCCTTGCTCATGTATATGATTGTTGTGTTGGGGGGAAAGAAGCTTTTTCCAGTGGCTTCGATATACACACTGAAACTGCTTCCCATGCTGCAGCATCTCACACAGTCTGCAGTCGGGATGGCTTGAATCCTTAATGATTACTCAAGCTTTTGCTGACACAGCATTCATAATACAGTGCTTGGATGTGGGGAGAGCACATCCGCTGATGCGTTTGGCTGTCCGCTCAATCCTCTGCAATGCTTTGTGGTTTAGTGCACTTGCCATACCAGGCCGTGAAGCGACCAGTCAGGATGCTGGCTGCGTTGACTCAGTAGAAAGCCCTAAACTTTTTTCCACAGCTTTTTTCAGTTTTCTGAGAAAGAAACCACCCGCTGTCCTCACTGCCCAGGTAATGTCCTCAGTGATTCTAGGAACTTGAACTCTGTCCCTTTCCACTGCAGCACCCCCAATATGGATGGGAGAATGAGGTCTGAGAGGCCTCCTGTAGTGAAAGCTCTTTAGTTTTGTCGACATTGGGAGCCAGGTTCTTCTCTTGACACAACTGTGCCAGGTTCCAGCAGACTCGTCTGACCAGCGATGGACTGTTTAGTCACTGGAGGTGTCTGTCTGTGCTTTTGTCTATAAGCAGGCATGAAGGAGAGCCAGGTGAGCTTACCCATGTTGAGTCAGATTTAGCTGCAGGCTCCACTTCCACTACCCCTTTTAAGTGTATGTACAGTTATTTTTTATTTTTTGAGTATTTGTATTTATTTTTTCAAAGATTTGCACACATTCTTTTCTTTTTTTCTTGATTGAAAATGACATTATTAAAGTCCAATAAAGCCAAAGATAGAGCACATACCGGATAACTAAGGCTAAATTCTTTGCCATGGCTGGCTTGGTTCAAATCTGACCTCCACTCTTTGAGGATGCCATACCCTCTCCCTCCTGTCTTCATGTCTCACTACTGTGGTGGGTTCCCAATCGCCATAATCTTTAGCCGCTCTACCCAGCTCACACCACATTGCAATGGGACGTATTGTGAGCTTGTAGATGTCCATTTAAATATATAGCTAAAATCTAATATGACACAGCTGCCTTTCTGTTTTTTACGGGTTAAACTCTGCAAGCTTGTATATGGGCTGTTTTCGGTATTGTATGATAGTAGTCGGACACTATGTGACAACTTCGTTTAAAATGGAGCCTTATTCAGTGGTGGTGTCCACTTTGTTCTGGAAAGTATACTGTATTTCCAAAGTTTAGAATATTTCAGGTAGCCCAGAATGTATTTTGAGGAGGACGATCGACAAAGATGGGCGTGACGACAAAACAGCCATTTTAGAAGGTACGTAGGAGAACCAGATGAAGAGGAACTGGTGTTAAGTGGTTTATATGTGTGTGTATAAAATAATATGTATAAATGTTGAATGACAAGGAGCTGTGGGAGATATCACCTATTCTTGCCAAATCCTGGTCCTTTCATATGTGCAGCAATGAACACTCCTAGTAACTCATTTTCAATGAGATGTGCGTTTTGTTTTAATGTACAAGCAAAGAAGTAGCGGGGCACACGCCCGCAACTGACCAGACCAGGATTCTGTTCAGCTTTCATTTTTTACGCTGGTGTTGGCGCACCACTCATGAGCCAACCTGTTGTTTATCCATTAATCACTGCCCATTTGATAGGACTTGTAATCCTGAAAAGTTTCGGTTTTGGAGATAATGCGGTTTTCTCCCGATATGAAATATTAAATAGAAATTTGTTTTGTGGAAGCAACAAAACAAGGACTGAGATTACTGTCATTAGCAACTCTGTTGGATGGAAAATCTCACTTATGTCCAAAAGATTCAAATTCAGAAACGTAGATCTACAAGCTCAAAGTTTCAGATTCATTACCTTTGCTGCTTGGTGTCACACAGTTGTAGGGTGTTTAATTTTCACAAAAGAACAACAAAGTTTCTGAGGCCAACCTCTCGGTGTGCTGCCTTGCAGTGTATTTATAAGTGGGAAGTCCTTTTCATTAACTTTGCTCTGTTGAGCCCAGCTGCATTATGCCCACTGAAAATTAAAATTCTTCTGAAACTGGCCAAAGGCCAAAAAGACATCACAAAAGACCTGGCGATTTACGTCCATTCTGTACTGTGTTTTGTGGAGTTTGGAAGCCTGTGTGTGTTTGCTTTTGGAAGAATGTGCAGTACAGGAAGATAATTTGCCCTCCCAAACGTACATCCTGATCCTGGTGGATTATGTTTCCTGCAACGCTGTTTGGACACAGGTCTGTGATTCTAATGAGCCCATGCCTCATTGTGACAAGGCACTGACCTGTAGAATGGACAAGGAAATGTCTCTGTTGTAAAACTGAAACCCTTTGAACAATCTTGCATGTAAAAAAACAACACGTCGTCTTGTTCAGGTTCAAGCTTGATGCACGACACTTTGCACTGAGTGGAGCAGTGTACTGGGGCCCTGTTGCTAGGGGCAGAGGGATGGGTGTACATGTACAGGTGTATATAGGGACATGGCGACAAAGCTGTCGAAAACGGCTAGAATCCATAAAACTAAACTCAAAAACAGCAAATGAAGAAAAAATAACGCCCATCTGTAATACCAACCTAATCAGGCTAATACCAAAAACCATGAACCTTTGTTGAAGAAAACATAGTTGTCCTTTAATGAATGGACTCTTGAGTCTGGCCTCTCTGTAACCCACAGAGGCATGCACTCCCCAATGCCACAACAAGGCAGAGTCCAGTTTTTTTTGTCCTTTGCTTTTTTCCCCAAAGCATTATTAGTGATGCTGATCAGTTTGGCCCATATTGCTTTGCCACGTGGGATGTGACAGCGTAGTGCCATAATCCACTCAAACATCGCCCATGTTGTGGTGGACGGTGTCCTCCGGCCTGTTCAAGAGGCCAAGTTGGTTGGAAGCATCTGTAGAGCTGACGTCCTCCTAGACATCCACGGTGCGTCCTTGGACAAGGTGTACAAGGTGTATGCGTTTTCCAAACAGCGGCATTCTGTTCAGCAACGCCACGGCGTACACCACGGACACTTTGTCTTTGTAAAGCACGGCGCCAAAGCCACAGTCGTCTCTAGGGATTGTGCTCCTGACAAGAGGTCCTGCCTGGTCGAACGGCTCAAATAAAAACTCTTCTGTCACTCTCTGGTCGAGGTTTCCCACGATGACGGTCCGACTCGCCTCATCTTCAAACTGATCCGTCTGCTTCCACTCTACACAGTGCGAACAGGAGGACATCCTGGAGGACATCCTTGGAGGTTGACTTGCAGAGGTCAGCACCAAGTGTTTGGGACCCCCAAATAAAATTGGAATTTGAGTATGAAAATACTCATTTAAATTTTATTTGGGGGCCCAAAACACTTTTCTTTCTATATGTTTTTTCTTTTGATTACTATTTTTCCTCTATTTTTTCTTTCTTTTGATTATTATTGTTTGCAATCACATCCATAGCACTTCAGTGCTTCTGAAGAGTTTAGCACCTTGGGCTGTTTCTGCTTTGTTGGTGTTATCACCGTGAGAAAGAGACGTGAAAGGCAAGTAGGAGTGGTACGCGCTCCTACTTGTTTTACTCTGTTATTTGAAACTCATTTCATTCTTCTTGAAGTATAGTGGAATTCTTTTGAGTTGAAAGACTACTATTCTATTCTTCATCTTACTGCTCAGACTAAGCCTATACTATACACAATGATACCTTTTATTTTCATTTCTCTTCACTGCTTACACAGTAGCCTAATCATCCTATTAGCATTCCTGTTTTGAATAAGAACTGGATGTTCCATGATATCGTATAAAATCAGAAATGCATTTTGTTCATAAGCCATTTATCACACTGTGAGCTTGTAGATCTGCCATTTCTACGACAAATTTTCCTCCTTCAGAATAGGCTGTCATGCTGGTTCATGTGGTTATAAATAACACACCAGAAACCTACATGTCCACATTCTATTTAGCCTACAGTTAGTTTAGTCGGTACAGCAGTTGACTCTTGAACATGAGGTCATTAGCCTGGAAACCAGACAAATCTGCCACAGTGAAAAGAAATCCCTGGGAGATTGGTCTGGCTCCTCAGTTTGAATGACTTTTTGTTCACCCCAGAGGTGTGGGTGAGAGTTTTTTGCACGGCCACTTAAATACATTTTCCACACTGTCATTCCAGATGTACACAAATACTGTCTATTAGTCTGGTCATGCCAGGCTCGTCCACGGCCATGGGTTTGATCCTGAGCATCACCAACTCAGTGCATCATGGGGCCGGTAAGTAATTTACTCAAGTTTAGTGCAGTGTCTCAAATGTGGGTAAGTGCGCACTAGAATACTGGACATTAATTGAGGTAAATGTGCTCAGTGTTACCACTCTTATTTATAACGTTAGAAATGTACTATTATGACTTTTCAGAAGTGGGTTATCATTCATTCATAGCCTTGGGTTGATAATTATGTCCATAGTGAGTACATTTCAGGATTCAAATTCAAACATAGTGGTACATTTCACACCTGTCGATCTGGTGTTTTGCTACTTCCGTATGACGATGCAGTATGGCCAAGATGGGCTTTAAATTACCTCACAAAAAGTAAAAATATAGTGATATTATTGGATTTCTTCCCAACAGCAACAATAATATTCTAGGTAATTGCTAGATAGTGTAAATGTGGTACTTTGGTCCAAGTCTTTCTGACCTACTTCCTTAACAAGTAATGACTGCACACAAGGAATGTCAGTTGACATTGATGTGGGGCTCAGTGATGCAGTCGGTATTGCTGTCTCCTCACAGCTAGTAGGTCCCGGGTTTGATTATTGGCGGAGGCGTGTTCTCTCATCTGTGTCATCGGTGCCATTACTATAGGTGAGGTTGACAAAAGGACTTTTCTCTGTGGAGATTGCATGTTCTCCCCATGTAAGTTATGTACCCTCACCAAATACCTGTATGCAGTAATCCTGGTTTCTACACTGCCTCCCACCGGTTGGGATAATGTGTTCCTTCCATGTACTGCATGAACTCCCCCCTGACACGTGATGAGAAGCAGCCTGCTCACTCCTCACACATTGAAGTAAGCATGAGCTCAGTTCTGAACTCTCCCCAGGATGGCAGAGAGAGAGAGTACGGCCAATTGAAATTACAGCTTCAATGCTTTGCCACCAAGCACAATAGATACTGTATCTGTTCAGTCACTGTGTTGTGGGGGAAGTGACACTTCTTTTCCATTTTTGGTCTCTTAGGCAAATTGAACACATAGCATGCAAATGGTTGCTATACCACAGTTTTCCACGTAACGTAAGGTGGGGGCCGTGGCATCACCATGAGACAGAGACACAAAAGGTACGTGAAAGGGGGAGAGAGTGGATGACGATCAGCAAAGACCCTCGGGGGGTCAGATTCAAACCTGGGCCCCACCTCCAGGAAGGCCTTCCTGTAACTTTAGAATAGATAGACCCTCATCATTTCCATGGTGGTACGCGTCCCTACTTGTTTTACACTGTTACTTTGAACATGCTTCAGGTAAAAAAAAAAAAATCTAAAAATGTGTTTCCCATTAGGTCTGTTTTATTTAAGGCATTACCTGACAAATGCTTTTCTGTCAAAGACATAATATAAAATAATTTAGAGGGATAAGGGTTAATTCATCAACATAAAGAAATCTAAAACACTTAAATAGACAGGCTGCCGATGTCTGGCATGCTTTAGTTTTAAATGGCATGTTTTATAACCTTTTTCATCTGTGAAATGGTCACTACAAGCAAGGGTGGTAAGTTGTATTTAAAATGAAGAGAAAAAAAGAGAAGGGGGAAAAAAGAGAGGGGGGAGGAAAAAAAGCAAAAAGAGGAAGGAGGAGGGGCCTGCAGATGACTGGGGAGGTGAAGATAGAGAGATAGGAGGAAGACAAGTCTTTCCTGGCTGACTTTACAGTCCTAACTCTGAGAGCATTTAGTTAACTTCTTCCCTCCTTCCCTCCCTTCCTTCACTGAAAACCATGGAGCAGGTCTAAAAAGAGCACCGCAATCTGACGCCTCTCTACTGAAGGTAAGCAAATAAGTGCTTCATGCATGTTTTTGTTCCATTGTTAGTTCCCTCTCCTACGCTTTGCATACACACACACAGGGCAGAGGTATGTGCACATTGTGCAGCTATGTGCAGCTGGCTGGCTGCTCGTCCCTAGAGCAGTGTTGCCCTGTCCGCTTATTATAAGCGACTTTGTGGGCTTGTTTTTTTTCTCAGTCACTCCTGAATATTGGTATCTATGGGTTGCAGGTCACCTCATCTGAAAATATTTTATGCCAGTGAAGCAGGGACCCCCATACCAGATTTGTGTTAAATGTTTAGAAAATATTCCACATGTTCTTTAAATTAGTATTTTTTTTTATTGCAGCTCATAACATGTCAACGTCGCAATGCGTTGTGAGCTTGTATGTCTGGCATGTGCTATTTTCAAGTAGCCAATGTGTATATATACCGTATATCATATTATCCCAAATATAAAACGGACATACCTGTGAGTACATTTGGAGTGCTTTGGCCGTTATCAGCCCAATGATTTATTTTTGTAACTAATGCATGGAATAGGTTCAGCATCATGAAGCCCCCCAGTTAGACATAGCACATGCTACGTAAAGTCTGATGTTTAAATGTTTGGCTTCTATTCACAGGCCTCATCTGTAATCCTCCACCAGCCAGATTTAGGACCTCATGTGATTCAATGGCTTTCAATTGGTCCGGTTAGCTCATAAATTGGTTGTGAATGGACTAGTATGGTTTTCACATATTATGCTAATTATGAAAATATTCTGGGGGCCCACAATGGGGCTCTATGACCTGGCAAGTAGACTAATACTGTAGGTTTAGAAAGCTCATGTGGCTTATAGAATAGGCCATTTTGGGATTTTATTCCCATAGACCGGGTTGCTTGATTCTCTCGCAGAACTGGCAACACTGATCTCAAGCCAGGTTCGCGCTTTACTGTCTTTCATTCCTTGTACATTTTATAGAGGACTGTACAGTATGTTTAATGGAGCAATATAATGCAAAGGACTGGATCAAATTCATTCACTTGTTTTGTGTGTGCGTGAGGGGACAGGGACAGGGGGGCTGTCCGTAAGATGGGGTCTTGCTAGAATGTGGTGAATGGTTTCTAAAATGTTTGGAATGTAAGCCTTTCTCATCCATAAACTACCAGCAGGCATACAGTAGAGAGATCACTATCATCTTCCCTGGAAGGCATAGTGGTGCTTTTGTGTGAACCATTTAGGCACTAAACAATTAAGTAGCTTAGTTAAGTAGCATAGTGTGGAGATTACAGAAGATTTTACAGTAAACTAGAGATTACAAAACTGATTGTCATCACCCGCAGATACCACAAGGTTCAGATCAAGGACATGGTGCAAGAAGTACACTCACATTTTGTACTTAAAAGTACCAATACCACAATATTGAAATGTTGGTTAACCAGATGTAACTCTTTGAGGGCGTAAAAATGAAACCAAATGAACCCTTGTGGTTCCGTTTGGTTTCATTTTACACTCTCAATAGTTAAAATATTCATCATCTGAATTGAAGTCTACACAACTAGAGAATGTAGAAAATTAATGGAATGTTTGGCTGTTTTTGTTTTCCAAATCCAGCCTGGAATTGTGGACAAAAGCAAAAGAAATCTTTAGTTTTAGATCCGCCGGGTACTTAAAATGTTGTCAAATGGTGGTTTGTGGCTCGAATTCTGAATAAATAGTGGGCCTTGGTATCAAAAAGATTGAAAACCACCTTTAAAGTACCAAAAAAATAAAGTATCATGGCAATGTATCTGCGCTTGTAGATCTGCTATTTTCAATTAGTATACATAATAGTTCTATAGTATACATAATAGTGTTTTTGTAATAACAAAGTAACTTGTAACTAAAGATTTCATAATAATAATAATAATAATTCTAGTGGAGTACAATGTATATTATTTACATCTCAGATGAGATGTAGTGGAGAAGTAAAAGTACTGATAATTGGAAATACTTGAGTAAATTAAAAAATACCTCAAAATGGTACTTAAGTACAGTTAATGCTAATATTCCTCAATGGTGGTAAAAAACTGAGTCATGCTGTGATGACGATACTGTGAATCATCATGACCTTTCATTATAAACCCACTCATGTCTTATCACCGCAGCCAGACAAAAATGTAAATAAAAAACACCACTCATCTGCTTAAAAAACTTAAGTGAGGTGCTGGAGCCACAAAAGGAAAATGAAGAAAAAATAAAAGGAAGTTCTGCACACTCAAATATGAGCACAATCATGTTATCTGCAAGCTTTCTCCCTATACTAACCTCCACCAGTCATCACCACAACCAAAAATGCACCAGCGCCGCCAGTGCAGTATTATTGGCTTCATCCTTCTCTGCTAACACAAAACACTGATGCTGGCCTTCAAATAAAAACAACCAACCTCCCCTGCTCACTCAACCAGTGTTGTACTTCATCAGCTAATAGGGGCCTACTATGACGAAAAGTGTTTGTTGACTAACTGGCTCCCAAACTTGTGGAACAAACTCCCCTTTGCAGTTACAAACATCACTCTCAATTTTTCACCATAATCTGACTCACCTCTTCAGATTCCGCCTTATAGCCCGTAGCACTTGGCGTAAATGAAAAGCATTTGCAGATATCATGGTATTATGCAAAGTTATATGACCTCACTCTCAATTTTTAACCATAATCTTGACTCACCTCTTCAAGTCCTGCCTTGTAGCGCATAGAAATTGGCCTAATTTGTCAGCATTTGCAGGTATTATAAAGTAAAATGTTGATAGTATGCTATGTCGACGCCAGGTTAATTTGTTAACATGGTATCCTTTTGTTCGTATAGTTCAAATTTAGCCTACATATTATTATTCTAGGTTTAATAATTTATTGGTGTGTGATACTAGATTACATGCCTTTAATCAGTTTCTGCATTCGGCGTATTGCATTGTGATTACCATGCTTACTATAAATTGCTTGCAGGAAATACCCCAAAACAACATGCCGCTTATTGTCCTATCATGTGGTTTGTGCAATTAAGTCTTCTGTTCAAGCAGAGATTGTTATGGCTGGAGGCGATGTTTCATCCACACCTCTGGTCAAACGGAATTAAATATGGTGCATAAATATTGGGACAGTTTAGTAAAAGGGAAGTGTTAACCCGGGCACAAATACAATAACAATACAGTGATGGATTGGTGGTGAAAGTAATTCATCAAATTCCTATCATCAGTCTAAACCAGAGGTTTTCAACAGGTGGTCCGGGGACCACCAGTGGTCCTTGAGAGGGCTCCAGGTGGTCCCCAGGCTAAATGATGGAAAGTTGGTTAACCAGATGTAACTCTTGAGAATGTAAAAATGAAACCAAATGGACCCTTGCGGGTCCATTTGGTTTCATTTTCACACTCTCAAGAGTTAAAATATTCAACATCTGAATTAACACTATTTAATTAAGAAGTCTATACTGTTTTGTTTGCAAAAATCCATCCTGGAATTGTGAACAAAACCAAAAGAATTCTTTAGTTTTAGGTCTTTGGGGCTAAAATGTCCTCAAATGGTGGTCCGTGGCTCAAAGGCTGAATGAATGGTGGTCCCTGGTGTCAAAAAGGTTGAAAACCCCTGGTCTAAACCACTGTTTCCCAAACGATTGGCCAGGGCCCATCTGTGGGATCCCACTAGAACTAATGTTTGAATATAGAAAAATATAGAAGAAATTGCCAAAATAAAATACATTTTTTCCTTATTGGGTTGTGTTAATCAACCAACTGAGATTGCCCTGGTTGGTTATGAATGGTGGTACAATGCAAACAGCCGCAGGGTGTTTGCATTGTACAACACAATGCAAACACCCTGCGGCAACACACTGCAACACACTGTGGGTGTTGCAGTTTATTGGGTTCATTTCAACACTTACCCAATATTGGCATTGAAGACGTCAGAATACCTCCCTAACAGCTTCTGTGGTAGTAGCGGAATTTCAACACAACTTCTTCAGAATTGGCACAACAATTTCTTCTAGCTCTTGCCGGATGAGTTAAGATGTAACAAAGTAGATGTGAGCTTGTAGATCACAAGTCTTAATTGCACCAACACAATTGTACAGTAGTACACCACATCAAATGACAATAAGCACCAGGTTGTTTTCGGTATTTCCTACAACCATGCATCATCATACAATATAGTATAAGCATCACAGCAGTTTTTTGAATTAGGTATAATATTTAATTAATTTGTAATTGTACTTTTGCATTACAGAGAGAGTCTTAGCGCCATCATGTCTGGTCATCTACATCAGTGAAATGGGTTTTCAATGTAGTTCTACTAACGCTGTTGTTGCCTCAAAGTGCCATGGAATTATTGTCTTTGCAAGTCTGCAATTAACACGCTCTGGTAAAGAAACCATTGCAATTTGTCCACTTTGAAAAGTTTTTCTTCAGGTTACTAGTCCTACCTACCAAATCAACAAAGAGCACCCATGTCTGTATAAGAGCCACTGACTGATGCAGGACAGGCAAAATCATTTCCCGACGTTTCATATCTGTTTCGTATCTGTCACGCTCAGGAAATGATTTCTCGACTGATACCTGCAGCTCTTCTTTTCAAAGACTGTACCTAGTTTACGAGATTAACCAACTCACTCACCAAGCAATTGTTAAACACATGCATATTAAATAATATGTACATTGAAACTATACAAACAAAAGGATGCCATGGCGACTGCCTACATGGCATACTATCAAAGTCTGCTAGAGGCGGTGTATGAAGAGGTGAGTCTTCAAATAATTTAGCATTGAAGACGTCAGAATACCTCCGTAACGCCTTCTGTGGTAGTAGAGGAATTTCACCACCAGCATTAAACTGTGTCCTGACACATTGATGGCACAACGGTTTATCTTATCTTTTACCAGAATAGAGTTTGGACGATTCACTTACCTCACAATAAAATACGATATTGAGCCTCGATTGATACTGTGATTCTTAATTATCTTGTGATTTGATGTATTGATATATCAGGATTTCTCCCCACAAATTACTTTTCTTTTCATATAGTACATTTTAAGGCAATATCAACAATTCTAGGCAATATCAACCATGAAGGGTTCAATCAACAGAACATGATTTGTCAGGACACAACTATAACTAAATCAACATTTGCCATTGGAATTGACACCAATAGTTGTGCAGGTTGAATGCTGCAGGTGGTGTATGTTCAGATTGGAGACACTGACCCCGGGCTGACCTTGTGATGCACTGTCCTAGAGGCCAATGGCAAGAGGGGCATTGGCTTTGCTTCCCGACTCTAGGTGAAGGGGGAGGGTACAAAAATAGGAGACCGGAAGAATGTTGGAGTCTATTCATTTTCAATGTTAGAATGAACGTGAACACAACTTATGATCCATTCCTTAACTCCATGGGCACTGAACTAAATACTGGACCTGATCATCAAAAGGCATATAATATTTACAATATATTCATAGTAAAATGGCTTCTATTAGTTAAACAAATCAGAAGAAATTTCACTTTGTTATCAATTAGTCTTTATTCCACCAAACAACTCGCGCGAGATTTGTTAGGAGTCAGGAAGAGTCTCTTTGTAATCTGCAATGTGACATACGACCACCACCGACAAATAGGGGGCTCTGAGAGAAACCATGACTACTTAGGAGACCATTTGTAGGCTTTGTAGTCCATGTCACCTATATAGTGGCGCCGATGGGAGTATGCCTATGTTTATACATAGAGTATCTTTGGCACTGTGGAGAGAAGTCTGTCTGGAAGTAGAAAGGCTGAAGTGGTGGTGGTGAGAAGGAAATTGGTGTGTGTGCCATGCCAGAAGTGTGAACAAGCATTGACAGTTATCAGAATGTGTTGGTGCTTGCACATTGGCGTGCCTATGTGTCTGGACTGGGCTGGCACACCGATTCTTTAAGGGGTAATTGGCATATCCATCCGCTATGATGGGGAATGCCTGGCCTGCATTTGCCCTTTTGTGTAGTTCTTGACCTACGTGTGCGTGTGCGCGTGTGAGCTATTATCGGTGTAGAAGAAACCTCTTTTTTTTTCCGAAAACAGTTTTTAGAAGCTGACACACCTATGCCCGTGGAAACCATGCAAGGCACCAACCAGTCCATCGTCGGGAGCATTTCAGGGTTCAGTGTCTGTATGCTCTGTTTTGTGTTAGCCCTGTACAGAGATGTCTTCTATTGTATTGTATACCCAAGTCACCTCAGCCTCATGCTCCATCACCCCTATGTACTGTAAAACCCTCTTCTGCTCTAGCATTGAGTGCCTACATACGGTAGTATATCATAGCCAAGCTGTTGCACAACTTTTGGGGAGAAACTAATAATTCCATGGGGAAGGGGTGCGTGAATTTTTGGATTATGATGTAGCCCGACAGTCTGAATTTGCATTCTGTTTGTCAGGCGTGGCTAGTGATTCAGGGCTGGGAAAGTAATGGAAAACAGGAGAGGGGAGGGGCTCGCATTCGCAACTCTTTTAAATGTTCAATGATGCACAAATACTCTGTTGGCCATTTAAGACTCATATGTGGCTCCCTGGTATGCATGGCTGTTAAGACATGAGTGGCCGGTGAAGATGCAATGCATTTTCAATGGCTGTCACATGGTTTGAGGACACAGTCTGCCCCCTGAGCACAAGATCTAAAAAATGTCTACAAAAGGACTAAACGTGTTTTTTATAGGTCTGATCTTAGATTACATTGATTGGACGTCTAATCTAAGAGGGTTAGGATAGGTTTGGGGTAGGATGTCAAAATATTGAGTGTCAGATGCTGACGCAAAGATATGCAACATAGCTGGCTGAGTTTTCCATTTAGTTTATATTTAGTTTTCGTCAGTGGCATTTTTTTGAATACATGAAGGCTCAGCCCAAATAATAACCTACTCGGACGGACCAGCCGAAAAGTTGCGAAATTGAGGGGTCAGAAAACCGAGCTCTTGTGAGGGCGGTTGCAGCCTGAAAGAGGGACAAAAGTGTGTGACATTTCCATTTTTTTCCTGAGTGTACAAATGTGAACCAACTGGACCCCCCATTTGGTTCCATTTGTACACTCTCAGAAAAAACGGTCCTAAAAGAAAAATCATTAACATGGTGAAACACAACTTGATGGTAGAGCCGCCGTTGAACACATCCCATGAAGTAAATTAATTTTGCAACAGCGTAACTCTTACCCATTTTCATTTGACAAACACTGATGGCACGTCCTCTCCTCTCCTCTCCTCTCCTCTCCTCTCCTCTCCTCTCCTCTCCTCTCCTCTCCTCTCCTCTCCTCTCCTCTCCTCTCCTCTCCTCTCCTCTCCTCTCCTCTCCTCTCCTCTCCTCTCCTCTCCTCTCCTCTCCTCTCCTCTCCTCTCCTCTCCTCTCCTCTCCTTCTCCTCCTCCTCCTCTCTCTCTCTTCCTGCAGATGAGTGACCAGTACAGCAGCGACAGGACGTCCCAGACGGACGGAGAGATGGAGGAGGACGAGCAGCAGAACCCCAACAACAGCAACCTCCAGAGCCTCTCGGCCGTGTCGTCGTCGCTGCGCGCCGTCATACGCATCCGGCAGAAGTACCAGGCCCTGAAGAAGCGGCGCATGGAGCTGGCGGGGGGCGGGCAGGGGGGAGGGGGGCCAGGAGGAGGAGGAGGAGGATTCCCGGCGGGAGCCCCGACGCGCACCAGCCCCAAGATCTTCACCTTCGACCTCAACTCGTCGGCGGCGCTGACGTCCGCCGCCGCCGCCGCCATGCCACAGAGGAGGAAGAGGAAGAAGAGGAGGGGGGTGATGTACCCTGCAGGAGGAGGGAGCCGGAGAGCTCCTCCCCCGGAGGCCCAGAGCAGAGCCAAGAGCTGCCTCTACCTGCTGTGTGCTATCGTCTGTCTGCAGGTAGACGCTTGGAATCATGTCAGAGATCATAAATAACCATGATATATTGCTGAAAATTATTCCCCCGTGAGCAAGGGCCTATCCAATAAAACAGTGGTTTTCAACCAGTGGCCCCTGAGAGGATTCCAGGTGGTCCCCAGCTAAATGATGGACAGTTGGTAACCAAATAAATAAATAAATCCAATAAAAGCATTGACGCGGCATAAGAATCAGACACGTTTTAGTGTTCCTTATTGTCATCATTCCAAATGGATGGATTGTAACTCTAATGTGCCGTTCACACGTAAGCCACGCGCAGAGGTCACAAAACGAAGACACGGTTCACAATGCATTTCCAATGGGAGTCGCATGGTTTGAAGACATAAACTTGTGCCATGGCGGGGAGGAGGGACTCCCATTGGAAATGCATTGCAAGACACACAGAGGTTGCACATGTAAGATGCATTAGTCTTATGATTCACCCGCTTCAACCGTTATCAAACGATAATTCCCAGTAGGTTGCTTACCAAGCCGATCTTCTCGACCTACTGTTTGTAGTCTAGGAAATGACTGGCATGTGCGTTCATGGGCAAGACGTGTGATAAGATTGGCATGATGATAAGCAACTTTATCACTTGATTCTTCGCTAGAACCGGCTATATGAATGGGGCCTAAAAGGCATTACAGACGGGGAGTGATAAACGCCTGCATTGTTGCGGCGATTCCGCTGTGCCCCTCACCTGATGACTGGGGGATTAACGCTCAGCGTGAAGAAAAATCCCCCAGGATTGAGGTCTAAAATCAGACGCGGGCGTGTGCAAGAAACGAGCACGTGACGAAATGAGCATGTGTGCAACAAACGACACTGGACACCGTGCAAAACGCTCGGCGTCACACGCTTGCTTTAGCGCACAACATTTTCTAAACACCAGTCCTGTTGAAAATGAACTCGAGGCATTATTTATTACTTGCCCTTAAGAGTGTTTGAATGGAATCATTTGGAAATGAAAGACAGGAACAATAGGAGTAATATTACTTATTCAAGGTGTTATGCCTTTTGTTGAGCTAACAAAAGTATTTGTTGTACATCAAAGAAAAATAATATGGCTATACAGTAGGTTAGAGCAGGACAAGTTAAATCAACCTAACCTATTTTCTTCATTTTTTTCCATTGTTATTATAATCCTTACATTGAAATTGGACTCACCCAGATATTTGAGTTGGACGAGATCTATACCTTAGAGCTATGATGATCTACCCTCAGGATGACAATCCCTGTGTCTCTGTGCAGGTGTATAACGCCATAGAGAACCTGGATGACCACGTTCTCCGATATGACCTGGACGGCTTGGAGAGGACCCTGAGGAGGGAGGTGTTTGGCCAGCAGGGTGCCATGGAGGGCCTGCTGGGCCACCTGAAAGACTACCTCTCCACCTACGTCCACAACAAGCCCCTAGTGCTCTCACTACACGGCCCCACTGGCGTGGGGAAGAGCCACCTGGGCCGCCTGCTGGCCGGACACTTCCGCTCCATCGTCGGAGAGGCGCTGGTGCTCCAGTACTATGTCCTGCACCACTGCCCACTGCAGGAGGACGCCTGGCACTGCGCGCGCGCCCTCTCCACCATCATCTCCGAGACGGTGACGCGGGCCGAGGAGGAGGAGAAGATACCGCTGTTCGTCTTCGACGAGGCCGAGCACATGCACGGGGAGATCCTGGACGCTCTGCAGGAGCTGGTGATCTCCAGGCGCTCCCCGAATGAATACTTGAATGCAGTCTACCTGTTCCTGAGCAACCTGGGCCACGAGCACATCACCAAGCACCTGCTGCGCAACGCTTCGAGCATCACCACCAACGCGGGACGCCACGGCGTCCTTGTCAGAGAACTGACACCGATACTGCGCGAGGCTCTGTCGAAGATTCACCCACTGTGGGCAGAGGCGGAGCTCGTACCGCTAAGCCTTTTGGAAAAAAGCCACGTGATGGAGTGTTTCCTCGACGAAATGACCCGAGAAGGGTTCTACCCCGATCGTGCGAACATAGAGCGTCTGGCCGGGGAGATCGAGTACTACCCGTCGGTAGGCGGCCGCCAGTACGCACAGAAAGGATGCAAGGCAGTGGTGGCTAAGGTCAATCTGTTGTGAAACCCACTCTCTGGATGTTCCAAGATTCTTGATTGATTGATGTATTTATTGGTCATGAAATAAGCAGACGCACAATGATCAAAAGGATGACGCAAATAGGCTGTTAGGCTCATTAAAGCATGGTGAACATTTCTGTAGGAACATGGTCATAATTTTTGGAATCTGTATGAAGGAATATTTAACAGAGAACTTTGACATTCTGCAAGAAAAAGAAGGAATATTCCACAGACATACGGATACACAGACATTCTGTAGTTTTATAGTAAGGCTTAACTCACTGGAACCATTTCCACCCCAGGGTGTAAATTGTTCCACCCTTGTGTCAACACACATGGCGCAAACCAACTGCAGCTATTTTTTTTTTTTTTTCAATATCTGTGTGAAATACTATTGGACCTAGTACAGAGCCCTGGGAGATCCCGGTCAATTAAGTATAGGCTTTATATGGTTAACCCATAACATTGTTGCCAACTGAGTTAAGTACAAGTAATTTGTATAATAAGTATTGTATAATATTATTGGACATCAACATAGAATAAATAAATTCATTTCAAGTTTTTTAAATAAAAAAATGTAATGTGCATTGTGCAAGTACAGTATGAATAAAATAATGTTCTTTATAAACTGGACCATTATTGTAATACAGTCATTGAAAGGGATTTGTTGGAATGAGAAAATCTATGCTGCAGCTGTTTCCCTGCAGACAGACACTTGCTTTATCCTGCAGACGGTCCAGAACTTTGTTGTTGTCGACAAATCATGAAAACAAAACATTCGTTGGGCTCAGGAAAGGCAGTGCTAATTTGTGAGGGGGTGGGGTGAGGCAGCGTTTTAGCCAATCACAGCACAGCAGTCTCCAGCAGGTTCATAATGAGCCAATAAAGTCTGCCTGCTGCCTCCGTGGTCGGCCTCCTCCTCCGCTTCTCTCCATCTCTTCTAGGGACCTGGGACAGATCCGGAGAGTCAAACGCCATCCGAGCGTGCAACGAAGACATCCGCTCCTGAGACTGTTCCCCCACCCTGAGTCTCAACCTACCCGGGTCCCCCCCTCCATCATTTTCATTCAATAAAAAACTGTTAAACTTTGAGCAGAACTTAGAAGGTGTGGTCTCTTTACTAGTGAAATGTTATTTAACGTAAACGCCCAATGCATTCTCAATGGCGATAGCACAAACTCTTTTATGCTATTAGTCCTACATACTTACACCTAGAAACCCCATTTCAGGCTATTTAGATTCATCTTACGGTGGACAAGTTTGCCTGAAAAGGAATCTTTGTTTCATCGTTTTAGAAATATAATATGTGTGATGTGGGTTAGTCTTGATTTGTCATTGAGTAGCAGCATTTTTATAGAAAAATTACATTGTGCTGTTGTTTTATTCATATGAAGTAGGCCTATGTAGTTTTTCCTAGATGTCAACATTTTTCGAAATCCTCAAAAATGATAAAAAACATCATACTATTGTATGTCGTCCGAGACCATGTACTATAGCCTTTGGTTTTTCTTCGATTTCGACATTTTTTCAAAAATCCTCAAAACGATGAAAAACGCCATACTATAGCATGTCGTCCGAGACCATGTACTATAGCCTTTGGTTTTTCTTCGATTTCGACATTTTTTCAAAAATCCTCAAAACGATGAAAAACGCCATACTATAGCATGTCGTCTGAGACCATGTACTATAGCCTTTGGTTTTTCTTCGATTTCGACATTTTTTCAAAAATCCTCAAAACGATGAAAAACGCCATACTATAGCATGTCGTCCGAGACCATGTACTATAGCCTTTGGTTTTTCTTCTATTTCGACATTTTTTTTAAAATCCTCAAAACGATGAAAAACGCCATACTATAGCATGTCGTCCGAGACCATGTACTATAGCCTTTGGTTTTTCTTCAATTTCGACATTTTTTTTTTCAAAAATCCTCAAAAACAACGAAAAACGGCATACTATATAATTCGAATTTTAGGAAACAATGGAAGCAGGCATCTGGTGTTGCTGTAACTTTCTAACCAGCATTTTGTGTGCACACCAAGAAGGCACTGTGGCTTGATGGATAAAGAGTATGCCTAGGAATTTCTGGGCCCGGGTTCAAGTCCTGGATGTTGTACTGTGATCATTGTGAGCCAATGTATTCAATTGAGAATGAGAATGAGAATTAAACCAGGGTGATATGTTTTTTATTTGTGATTTTCATTAAAAAATCAAAACGACTTATTATAGTACCGTACTACGTCATCCAAAACCATAAAATATAATATATCTTTCATTCTTTTTTTACTTTGAAATGTTTTGTAGTTTCTGAGTTTTTTTTACTTAAACGCCCAATGCATTGTCAAAGGCAATAGCACAAACTTTATTATGCTATTCGTCCTACATACTTATACCTAGAAACCCCATTTATGGCTATTAACGTTCGTGTTACGATGGACATGTTTGCCTGAAAAGGATTTTTTGAAATGTTTCATCGTTTTAGAAATATAGTGGTCCCAAAGTTGAGAACTTTTATAATGGGAGCTCTAAGGGTGGGAGCTCTAATGGGAGCTCTAAGGGTGGTCAAAAAGTCACGTTCTCCTAGAAACTCCATTCACACATTTTTAGATTCAGCTTACAGTGGAGATACATGCTGTAACTTTTTAAATTTGAAATGTTTTGTAGTTTCTGAGTTATTTAACTTAAAAGCCCAATGCATTCCCTATGGCAAACTTTATTATGTTATTTGTGCTACATACTTACACGTAGAAACCCCGTTTAAAGCTATTTAGGTTCATCTTATGGTGGACATGTTTGCCTGAAAAGGAATCTTTGAAATGTTTCATCGTTGTAGAAATATAGAGCTATATATTTTATAATGGGGTCAATTCAGTTTCGTTCCAAAAGTACTTGAGTGGGGTTTGAACTCCCAACCTTCATAGTCAACGAAGGGTAACACTCTACAACCTAACCCACTGCTCCACAAGGACCAGGTGTGTGATGTGGGTTAGTCTTGATTTGTCATTGAGTATCAACATTTATATAGAGAAATTACATCTGTCATGTAGGCCTACTATAGCCTTTGTTTTTTCTTCGATTTCGACATTTTTTCAAAAATCCTCAAAAACAACGAAAAACGCTATAAGGCTATAGTACATGGTCTCGGACGACATACAATAGTATGACTTTTTTTTTTTTTTTTTATCATTTTTGAGGATTTAAAAAAATGTCGACATCTAGGAAAAACTACATAGGCCTACTTCATATGAATAAAACAACAGCACAATGTAATTTCTCTATATAAATGTTGATACTCAATGACAAATCAAGACTAACCCACATCACACACCTGGTCCTTGTGGAGCAGTGGGTTAGGTTGTAGAGTGTTACCCTTCGTTGGCTACGAAGGTTGGGAGTTCAAACCCCACTCAAGCACTTCTTTTGGAACGAAACTGAATTGACCCCATTATAAAATATATAGCTCTATATTTCTACAACATGTCCACCATAAGATGAACCTAAATAGCTTTAAACGCGGTTTCTACGTGTAAGTATGTAGCACTAATAACATAATAAAGTTTGCCATAGGGAATGCATTGGGCGTTTAAGTTAAATAACTCAGAAACTACAAAACATTTCAAATTAAAAAAGTTACAGCATGTATCTCCACTGTAAGCTGAATCTAAAAATCAAAGCACATTTAGCCTGCACAGTTAGAAGTACAGGATTAAACAATTAAACAGAGGATTGAATGATTAAACAAAATTGCAAATTATTATTACTGTCTATAGGCTAGACTACTTGTTAGACAAATTATACGTGTGTGAACATAAACAACTTGTTTCTTTTCCAAAAAACGTCACATATGTCACAATAGCAAGCAATATCAAGCATAAATGGCTTGATAATGGTTGGTATGCATGTCTATATTGGTATCGGAGACGGCTATTGGCTGAAAAGCGCAAAAAAAAAAAAAAAAAAAAAAACTAGCGTACGCAGACTGCGTACGCTTTCAAGGTCTTGCGCCGTATTCACAGAAGGTCTGAAATGCAGGTGAAATGTCACAAAAACATGGCTACGCTGTCAAGGTCTTGCGTCGTATTCACGAAACGTCAAAACATGAACTACGTAGTCTGCGTAGTCTGCGTACAGTGCGTAGTTCCACGCAGCATGGAAGTGAACTCTATTTTTTTTTTTTACCGTATCTTGGGTGCAGGCCATAGAGCTCGCCGCTAGATGTCGCTATTGTGCTGGAGATGAATGCTCATGGTGCATACTATATACAATCAGTCGTTATATTTAGGCCTATGTACAATCACATTCATTTCAAATACGTAAAATCCATAAAAAAAATAGCAGCTCCACAAGCTCACAGCAAAATCATGTCATACTAGGGCTGTCTTTGATAATTTGAACACGAACAGTAATAGTAAAAAACTAAAAATATCCGAAACATTTCAAAGATTCCTTTTCAGGCAAACATGTCCACCATAAGATGAACCTAAATAGCTTTAAATGGGGTTTCTACGTGTAAGTATGTAGGCCTAGGCCTAGCACTAATAACATAATACAGTTTGCCATAGGGAATGCATTGGACGTTTAAGTTAAATAACTCAGAAACTACAAAACATTTCAAATTAAAAAAGTTACAGCATGTATCTCCACTGTAAGCTGGATCTAAAAATGTGTGAATGGAGTTTCTAGGAGAACGTGATTTTTTGACCACCCTTGGAGCTCCCATAGGCCCCATTATAAAAGTTCTCAAATTTGGGACCACTATATTTCTAAAACGATGAAACATTTCAAAAATTCCTTTTCAGGCAAACATGTCCATCGTAAGACGAACGTTAATAGCCATAAATGGGGTTTCTAGGTATAAGTATGTAGGACGAATAGCATAATAAAGTTTGTGCTATTGCCATTGACAATGCATTGGGCGTTTAAGTAAAAAAAAACTCAGAAACTACAAAACATTTCAAAGTAAAAAGTGAATGAAAGA
Source organism: Benthosema pterotum (assembly GCA_039105355.1). Taxonomy (NCBI): domain Eukaryota; kingdom Metazoa; phylum Chordata; class Actinopteri; order Myctophiformes; family Myctophidae; genus Benthosema; species Benthosema pterotum. Next base: position 22,993,932 of record CM076985.1, on the reverse strand, counting down.
TATATTATATTTTATGGTTTTGGATGACGTAGTACGGTACTATAATAAGTCGTTTTGATTTTTTAATGAAAATCAGAAATAAAAAACATAACACCCTTGTTTAATTCTGAGTTGAATACATTGGCTCACAATGAACACAGTACAACATCCGGGACTTGAACCCAGGCCCACAAATTCCTAGGCATACTCTTTATCCATCGAGCCACAGTGCCTTCTTGGTGTGCACACAAAATGCTGGTTAGAAAGTTACAGCAACACCAGAGGCTTGCTTCCATTGTTTCCTAAAAGTCAAACATATATAGTATGCCGTTTTTTTGTTGTTTTTGAGGATTTTTGAAAAAATGTCAAAATCGAAGAAAAACCAAAGGCTATAGTACATGGTCTCGGACGACATGCTATAGTATGGCGTTTTTCATCGTTTTGAGGATTTTTGAAAAAATGTTGAAATCGAAGAAAAACCAAAGGCTATAGTACATGGTCTCGGACGACATGCTATAGTATGGCTTTTTTCATTGTTTTTGAGGATTTTTGAAAAAATGTCGAAATCGAAGAAAAACCAAAGGCTATAGTACATGGTCTCGGAGGACATGCTATAGTATGGCGTTTTTCATCGTTTTTGAGGATTTTTGAAAAAATGTCGAAATCCAAGAAAAACCAAAGGCTATAGTACATGGTCTCGGACGACATGCTATAGTATGGCGTTTTTCATCGTTTTTGAGGATTTTTGAAAAAATGTCGAAATCCAAGAAAAACCAAAGGCTATAGTACATGGTCTCGGACGACATGCTATAGTATGGCGTTTTTCATCGTTTTGAGGATTTTTGAAAAAATGTCGAAATCCAAGAAAAACCAAAGGCTATAGTACATGGTCTCGGACGACATGCTATAGTATGGCATTTTTCATCGTTTTGAAAAATGCCATACTATAGGACTGTAATGCTATACCCTTGCACTTTTGCCAGATTTCCTCATTTTTCGAAAATCTTCAAAATGATGAAAAAATGTAAGGCTATAGCCTTGCGTTTTTTTTTCTCGAAATTTCGACATTTTTTCGAAAATGCTCAAAAATGCTCAAAACGGTGAAAAACGGCATGCTGAGCAAGACTGTAATGCTATACGCTTGCGCTTTTGCCAGATTTCGTCATTTTTCGAAAATCTTCAAAATGATGAAAAAACGTAAGGCTATAGCCTTGCGTTTTTTTTTTCTCGAAATTTCGACATTTTTTCGAAAATGCTCAAAAATGCTCAAAACGGTGAAAAACGGCATGCTGAGCAAGACTGTAATGGTATACCCTTGCACTTTTGCCAGATTTCCTCATTTTTCGAAAATCTTCAAAATGATGAAAAAACGTAAGGCTATAGCCTTGCGTTTTTTTTCCCCGAAATTTCGACATTTTTTCGAAAATGCTCAAAAATGCTCAAAACGGTGAAAACGGCATGCTGAGCAAGACTATAATGCTATACCCTTGCGCTTTTGCCAGATTTCGTCATTTTTCGCAAATCTTCAAAATGATGAAAAAACGTAAGGCTATAGCCTTGCGTTTTTTTTCTCGAAATTTCGACATTTTTTCGAAAATGCTCAAAAATGCTCAAAACGGTGAAAAACAGCATGCTGAGCAAGACTGTAATGGTATACCCTTGCGCTTTTGCCAGATTTCATCATTTTTTGAAAATCTTCAAAATGATGAAAAAACGTAAGGCTATAGCCTTGCATTTTTTTTCTCGAAATTTCGACATTTTTTCGAAAATGCTCAAAAATGCTCAAAACGGTGAAAAACGGCATGCTGAGCAAGACTGTAATGCTATACCCTTGCACTTTTGCCAGATTTCGTCATTTTTCGAAAATCTTCAAAATGATGAAAAAACGTAAGGCTATAGCCTTGCGTTTTTTTTCTCTAAATTTCGTCATTTTTTCGAAAATGCTCAAAAATGCTCAAAACGGTGAAAAACGGCATGCTGAGCAAGACTGTAATGCTATACCCTTGCACTTTTGCCAGATTTCGTCATTTTTCGAAAATCTTCAAAATGATGAAAAAACGTAAGGCTATAGCCTTGCGTTTTTTTCCCGAAATTTCGACATTTTTTCGAAAATGCTCAAAAATGCTCAAAACGGTGAAAAACGGCATGCTGAGCAAGACTGTAATGCTATACCCTTGCACTTTTGCCAGATTTCGTCATTTTTCGAAAATCTTCAAAATGATAAAAAAAAAACATAAGGCTATAGCCTTTCGTTTTTTTTCTCGAAATTTTGACATTTTTTCGAAAATGCTCAAAAATGCTCAAAACGGTGAAAAACGGCATGCTGAGCAAGACTGTAATGCTATACCCTTGCGCTTTTGCCAGATTTCGTCATTTTTCGAAAATCTTCAAAATGATGAAAAAACGTAAGGCTATAGCCTTGCGGTTTTTTTCTCGAGATTTCGACATTTTTTCGAAAATGCTCAAAAATGCTCAAAACGGTGAAAAACGGCATGCTGAGCAAGACTGTAATGGTATACCCTTGCGCTTTTGCCAGATTTCGTCATTTTTCGAAAATCTTGAAAATGATGAAAAAACGTAAGGCTATAGCCTTGCGTTTTTTTCCCCGAAATTTCGACATTTTTTCGAAAATGCTCAAAAATGCTCAAAACGGTGAAAAACGCCGTGCTGAGCAAGACTATAACGCTATACCCTCGCGCTTTTGCCAGATTTCGTCATTTTTCGAAAATCTTCAAAATGATGAAAAAACGTAAGGCTATAGCCTTGCGTTTTTTTTTCTCGAAATTTCGACATTTTTTCGAAAATGCTCAAAAATGCTCAAAACGGTGAAAAACGGCATGCTGAGCAAGACTGAAATGCTATACCCTTGCGCTTTTGCCAGATTTTGTCATTTTTCGAAAATCTTCAAAATGATGAAAAAACCTAAGGCTATAGCCTTGCGTTTTTTTTCTCGAAATTTCCACATTTTTTCGAAAATGCTCAAAAATGCTCAAAACGGTGAAAAACGGCATGCTGAGCAAGACTGTAATGCTATACCTTTGCACTTTTGCCAGATTTCGTCATTTCTCGAAAATTTTCAAAATGATGAAAAAACGTAAGGCTATAGCCTTGCTTTTTTTCCCCGAAATTTCGACATTTTTTCAAAAATGCTCAAAAATGCTCAAAACGGTGAAAAACGGCATGCTGAGCAAGAATGTAATACTATACCCTTGCGCTTTTGCCAGATTTCGTCATTTTTCGAAAATCTTCAAAATGATGAAAAAACGTAAGGCTATAGCCTTGCGTTTTTTTCTCGAAATTTCGACATTTTTTCGAAAATGCTCAAAAATGCTCAAAACGGTGAAAAACGGCATGCTGAGCAATACTGTAATGCTATACCCTTGCACTTTTGCCAGATTTTGTCATTTTTCGAAAATCTTCAAAATGATGAAAAAACGTAAGGCTATAGCATTGCGTTTTTTTTCTCGAAATTTCTACATTTTTTCGAAAATGATCAAGAATGCTCAAAACGGTGAAAACGGCATGCTATAGTATGGCCTTTTTCATCTTTTTTGAGGATTTTTGAAAAGATGTCGAAATCGAAGAAAAACCAAAGGCTATAGTACATGGTCTCGGACGACATGCTATAGTATGGCGTTTTTCATCGTTTTTGAGGATTTTTGAAAAAATGTCGAAATCGAAGAAAAACCAAAGGCTATAGTACATGGTCTCGGACAACATGCTATAGTATGGCGTTTTTCATCGATTTTGAGGATTTTTGAAAAAATGTCGAAATCGAAGAAAAACCAAAGGCTATAGTACATGGTCTCGGACGACATGCAATAGTATGGCGTTTTTCATCGTTTTTGAGGATTTTTGAAAAAATGTCGAAATCGAAGAAAAACCAAAGGCTATAGTACATGGTCTCGGACGACATGCTATAGTATGGCGTTTTTCATCGTTTTTGAGGATTTTTGAAAAAACGTCGAAATTGAAGAAAAACCAGAGGCTATAGTAGATGGTCTCGGACGACATCCTATAGTATGGCGTTTTTCATTGTTTTGCGGATTTTTGAAAAAATGTCGAAATCGAAGAAAAACCAGAGGCTATAGTACATGGTCTCGGACGACATGCTATAGTATGGCGTTTTTCATAGTTTTTAGGATTTTTGAAAAAATGTCGAAATCGAAGAAAAAACAAAGGCTATAGTAGATGGTCTCGGACGACATGCTATAGTATGACGTTTTTCATCGTTTTGAGGATTTTTGAAAAAATGTCGAAATCGAAGAAAAACCAAAGGCTATAGTACATGGTATCGGACGACATCCTATAGTATGGCGTTTTTCATTGTTTTGCGGATTTTTGAAAAAATGTCGAAATCGAAGAAAAACCAAAGGCTATAGTACATGGCCTTGGACGACATGCTATAGTATGGCGTTTTTCATTGTTTTGCGGATTTTTGAAAAAAATGTCGAAATCGAAGAAAAACCAAAGGCTATAGTACATGGTCTCGGACGACATGCTATAGTATGGCGTTTTTCATCGTTTTTGAGGATTTTTGAAAAAATGTCGAAATCGAAGAAAAACCAAAGGCTATAGTACATGGTCTCGGACGACATGCTATAGTATGGCGTTTTTCATCGTTTTGAGGATTTTTGAAAAAATGTCGAAATCGAAGAAAAACCAAAGGCTATAGCACATGGCCTCAGACGACATACAATAGTATGGCGTTTTTTATCGTTTTGAGGATTTTTGAAAAAATGTCGAAATCGAAGAGAAAAAAAACCAAAGCCTCGGACGACATGATACAATAGTATGGCGTTTTTTATCATTTTTGAGGATTTTTGAAAAAATGTCGAAATCGAAGAAAAACCAAAGGCTATAGTACATGGTCTCGGACGACATGCTATAGTATGGCGTTTTCCATCGTTTTGAGGATTTTTGAAAAAATGTCGAAATCGAAGAAAAACCAAAGGCTATACTACATGGTCTCGGACGACATCCTATAGTATGGCGTTTTTCATCGTTTTGAGGATTTTTGAAAAAATGTCGATATCGAAGAAAAACCAAAGGCTATAGTACATGGCCTCGGACGACATGCTATAGTATGGCCTTTTTCATCGTTTTGAGGATTTTTGAAAAAATGTCGAAATCGAAGAGAAAAAAAAACAAAGCATATAGTACATGGTCTCGGACGACATGCTATAGTATGCCGTTTGTCATCGTTTTGAGGATTTTTGAAAAAATGTCGAAGTCGAAGAAAAACCAAAGGCTATAGTACATGGCCTCGGAAGACATACAATAGTATGGCGTTTTTTATCATTTTTGAGGATTTTTGAAAAAATGTCGAAATCGAAGAAAAACCAAAGGCTATAGTACATGGTCTCGGACGACATGCTATAGTATGGCGTTTTCCATCGTTTTGAGGATTTTTGAAAAAATGTCGAAATCGAAGAGAAAAAAAACCAAAGCATATAGTACATGGCCTCGGACGACATGATACAATAGTATGGCGTTTTTTATCATTTTTGAGGATTTTTGAAAAAATGTCGAAATCGAAAAAAACCAAAGGCTATAGTACATGGTCTCGGACGACATGCTATAGTGTGGCGTTTTCCATCGTTTTGAAGATTTTTGAAAAAATGTCGAAATCGAAGAAAAACCAAAGGCTATACTACATGGTCTCGGACGACATCCTATAGTATGGCATTTTTCATCGTTTTGAGGATTTTTGAAAAAATGTCAAAATCGAAGAAAAACCAAAGGCTATAGTACATGGTCTCAGACGACATGCTATAGTATGGCGTTTTTCATCGTTTTGAGGATTTTTGAAAAAATGTCGAAATCGAAGAAAAACCAAAGGCTATAGTACATGGCCTCGGACGACATGCTATAGTATGGCCTTTTTCATCGTTTTTGAGGATTTTTGAAAAAATGTCGAAATCAAAGAAAAACCAAAGGCTATAGTACATGGTCTCGGACGACATTCTATAGTATGGCGTTTTTCATCGTTTCTGAGGATTTTTGAAAAAATGTCGAAATCGAATAAAACCAAAGGCTATAGTACATGGTCTCGGACCACATGCTATAGTATGGCGTTTTTCATCGTTTTTGAGGATTTTTGAAAAAATGTCGAAATCGAAGAAAAACCAAAGGCTATAGTACATGGTCTCGGACGACATGCTATAGTGTGGCGTTTTCCATCGTTTTGAGGATTTTTGAAAAAATGTCGAAATCGAAGAAAAACCAAAGGCTATACTACATGGTCTCGGACGACATCCTATAGTATGGCGTTTTTCATCGTTTTGAGGATTTTTGAAAAAATGTCGAAATCGAAGAAAAACCAAAGGCTATAGTACATGGCCTCGGACGACATGCTATAGTATGGCCTTTTTCATCGTTTTGAGGATTTTTGAAAAAATGTCGAAATCGAAGAAAAACCAAAGGCTATAGTACATGGCCTCGGAAGACATACAATAGTATGGCGTTTTTTATCATTTTTGAGGATTTTTGAAAAAATGTCGAAATCGAAGAAAAACCAAAGGCTATAGTACATGGTCTCGGACGACATGCTATAGTATGGCGTTTTCCATCGTTTTGAGGATTTTTGAAAAAATGTCGAAATCGAAGAAAAACCAAAGGCTATACTACATGGTCTCGGACGACATCCTATAGTATGGCATTTTTCATCGTTTTGAGGATTTTTGAAAAAATGTCAAAATCGAAGAAAAACCAAAGGCTATAGTACATGGTCTCAGACGACATGCTATAGTATGGCGTTTTTCATCGTTTTGAGGATTTTTGAAAAAATGTCGAAATCGAAGAAAAACCAAAGGCTATAGTACATGGCCTCGGACGACATGCTATAGTATGGCCTTTTTCATCGTTTTTGAGGATTTTTGAAAAAATGTCGAAATCAAAGAAAAACCAAAGGCTATAGTACATGGTCTCGGACGACATTCTATAGTATGGCGTTTTTCATCGTTTCTGAGGATTTTTGAAAAAATGTCGAAATCGAATGAAACCAAAGGCTATAGTACATGGTCTCGGACCACATGCTTTAGTATGGCGTTTTTCATCGTTTTTGAGGATTTTTGAAAAAATGTCGAAATCGAAGAAAAACCAAAGGCTATAGTACATGGTCTCGGACGACATGCTATAGTATGGCGTTTTCCATAGTTTTGAGGATTTTTGAAAAAATGTCGAAATCCAAGAAAAACCAAAGGCTATAGTACATGGTCTCGGACGACATGCTATAGTATGGCGTTTTTCATCGTTTTGAGGATTTTTGAAAAAATGTCGAAGTCGAAGAAAAACCAAAGGCTATAGTACATGGCCTCGGAAGACATACAATAGTATGGCGTTTTTTATCATTTTTGAGGATTTTTGAAAAAATGTCGAAATCGAAGAAAAACCAAAGGCTATAGTACATGGTCTCGGACGACATGCTATAGTATGGCGTTTTCCATCGTTTTGAGGATTTTTGAAAAAATGTCGAAATCGAAGAGGAAAAAAAAACAAATCATATAGTACATGGCCTCGGAGGACATGATACAATAGTATGGCGTTTTTTATCATTTTTGAGGATTTTTGAAAAAATGTCGAAATCGAAAAAAACCAAAGGCTATAGTACATGGTCTCGGACGACATGCTATAGTATGGCGTTTTCCATCGTTTTGAGGATTTTTGAAAAAATGTCGAAATCGAAGAAAAACCAAAGGCTATACTACATGGTATCGGACGACATCCTATAGTATGGCATTTTTCATCGTTTTGAGGATTTTTGAAAAAATGTCGAAATCGAATAAAACCAAAGGCTATAGTACATGGTCTCGGACCACATGCTATAGTATGGCGTTTTCCATCGTTTTGAGGATTTTTGAAAAAATGTCGAAATCCAAGAAAAACCAAAGGCTATAGTACATGGTCTCGGACGACATGCTATAGTATGGCGTTTTTCATCGTTTTGAGGATTTTTGAAAAAATGTCGAAATCGAAGAAAAACCAAAGGCTATAGTACATGGCCTCGGACGACATGCTATAGTATGGCCTTTTTCATCGTTTTGAGGATTTTTGAAAAAATGTCGAAATCGAAGAGAAAAAAAAACAAAGCATATAGTACATGGTCTCGGACGACATGCTATAGTATGGCGTTTTTCATCGTTTTTGAGGATTTTTGAAAAAATGTCGAAATCGAAGAAAAACCAAAGGCTATAGTACATGGTCTCGGACGACATGCTATAGTATGCCGTTTGTCGTCGTTTTGAGGATTTTTGAAAAAATGTCGAAGTCGAAGAAAAACCAAAGGCTATAGTACATGGCCTCGGAAGACATACAATAGTATGGCGTTTTTTATCATTTTTGAGGATTTTTGAAAAAATGTCGAAATCGAAGAAAAACCAAAGGCTATAGTACATGGTCTCGGACGACATGCTATAGTATGGCGTTTTCCATCGTTTTGAGGATTTTTGAAAAAATGTCGAAATCGAAGAGAAAAAAAACCAAAGCATATAGTACATGGCCTCGGACGACATGATACAATAGTATGGCGTTTTTTTTTATCATTTTTGAGGATTTTTGAAAAAATGTCGAAATCGAAAAAAACCAAAGGCTATAGTACATGGTCTCGGACGACATGCTATAGTATGGCGTTTTCCATCGTTTTGAGGATTTTTGAAAAAATGTCGAAATCGAAGAAAAACCAAAGGCTATACTACATGGTCTCGGACGACATCCTATAGTATGGCATTTTTCATCGTTTTGAGGATTTTTGAAAAAATGTCAAAATCGAAGAAAAAACCAAAGGCTATAGTACATGCTGGCCTCGGACGACATGCTATAGTATGGCCTTTTTCATCGTTTTTGAGGATTTTTGAAAAAATGTCGAAATCAAAGAAAAACCAAAGGCTATAGTACATGGTCTCGGACGACATTCTATAGTATGGCGTTTTTCATCGTTTCTGAGGATTTTTGAAAAAATGTCGAAATCGAATAAAACCAAAGGCTATAGTACATGGTCTCGGACCACATGCTATAGTATGGCGTTTTTCATCGTTTTTGAGGATTTTTGAAAAAATGTCGAAATCGAAGAAAAACCAAAGGCTATAGTACATGGTCTCGGACGACATGCTATAGTATGGCGTTTTCCATAGTTTTGAGGATTTTTGAAAAAATGTCGAAATCCAAGAAAAACCAAAGGCTATAGTACATGGTCTCGGACGACATGCTATAGTATGGCGTTTGTCGTCGTTTTGAGGATTTTTGAAAAAATGTCGAAGTCGAAGAAAAACCAAAGGCTATAGTACATGGCCTCGGAAGACATACAATAGTATGGCGTTTTTTATCATTTTTGAGGATTTTTGAAAAAATGTCGAAATCGAAGAAAAACCAAAGGCTATAGTACATGGTCTCGGACGACATGCTATAGTATGGCGTTTTCCATCGTTTTGAGGATTTTTGAAAAAATGTCGAAATCGAAGAGAAAAAAACCCAAAGCATATAGTACATGGCCTCGGACGACATGATACAATAGTATGGCGTTTTTTATCATTTTTGAGGATTTTTGAAAAAATGTCGAAATCGAAAAAAACCAAAGGCTATAGTACATGGTCTCGGACGACATGCTATAGTATGGCGTTTTTCATCGTTTTTGAGGATTTTTGAAAAAATGTCGAAATCGAAGAAAAACCAAAGGCTATAGTACGTGGTCTCGGACGACATGCTATAGTATGCCGTTTGTCGTCGTTTTGAGGATTTTTGAAAAAAATGTCGAAGTCGAAGAAAAACCAAAGGCTATAGTACATGGCCTCGGAAGACATACAATAGTATGGCGTTTTTTTATCATTTTTGAGGATTTTTGAAAAAATGTCGAAATCGAAGAAAAACCAAAGGCTATAGTACATGGTCTCGGACGACATGCTATAGTATGGCGTTTTCCATCGTTTTGAGGATTTTTGAAAAATGTCGAAATCGAAGAGAAAAAAAAACCAAAGCATATAGTACATGGCCTCGGACGACATGATACAATAGTATGGCTTTTTTTATCATTTTTGAGGATTTTTGAAAAAATGTCGAAATCGAAAAAAAAACAAAGGCTATAGTACATGGTCTCGGACGACATGCTATAGTATGGCGTTTTCCATCGTTTTGAGGATTTTTGAAAAAATGTCGAAATCGAAGAAAAACCAAAGGCTATACTACATGGTCTCGGACGACATCCTATAGTATGGCATTTTTCATCGTTTTGAGGATTTTTGAAAAAATGTCAAAATCGAAGAAAAACCAAAGGCTATAGTACATGGTCTCAGACGACATGCTATAGTATGGCGTTTTTCATCGTTTTGAGGATTTTTGAAAAAATGTCGAAATCGAAGAAAAACCAAAGGCTATAGTACATGGCCTCGGACGACATGCTATAGTATGGCCTTTTTCATCGTTTTTGAGGATTTTTGAAAAAATGTCGAAATCAAAGAAAAACCAAAGGCTATAGTACATGGTCTCGGACGACATTCTATAGTATGGCGTTTTTCATCGTTTCTGAGGATTTTTGAAAAAATGTCGAAATCGAATAAAACCAAAGGCTATAGTACATGGTCTCGGACCACATGCTATAGTATGGCGTTTTTCATCGTTTTTGAGGATTTTTGAAAAAATGTCGAAATCGAAGAAAAACCAAAGGCTATAGTACATGGTCTCGGACGACATGCTATAGTATGGCGTTTTCCATAGTTTTGAGGATTTTTGAAAAAATGTCGAAATCCAAGAAAAAACAAAGGCTATACTACATGGTCTCGGACGACATCCTATAGTATGGCATTTTTCATCGTTTTGAGGATTTTTGAAAAAATGTCAAAATCGAAGAAAAACCAAAGGCTATAGTACATGGTCTCAGATGACATGCTATAGTATGGCGTTTTTCATCGTTTTGAGGATTTTTGAAAAAATGTCGAAATCGAAGAAAAACCAAAGGCTATAGTACATGGCCTCGGACGACATGCTATAGTATGGCCTTTTTCATCGTTTTTGAGGATTTTTGAAAAAATGTCGAAATCGAAGAAAAAACAAAGGCTATACTACATGGTCTCGGACGACATGCTATAGTATGGCATTTTTCATCGTTTGAGGATTTTTGAAAAAATGTCAAATCGAAAGAAAAACCAAAGGCTATAGTACATGGTCTCGGACGACATGCTATAGTATGGCGTTTTTCATCGTTTTGAGGATTTTTGAAAAAATGTCGAAATCGAAGAAAAACCAAAGGCTATAGTACATGGTCTCGGACGACATGCTATAGTATGGCCTTTTTCATCGTTTTTGAGGATTTTTGAAAAAATGTCGAAATCGAAGAAAAACCAAAGGCTATAGTACATGGTCTCGGACGACATGCTATAGTATGGCGTTTTCCATAGTTTTGAGGATTTTTGAAAAAATGTCGAAATCCAAGAAAAACCAAAGGCTATAGTACATGGTCTCGGACGACATGCTATAGTATGGCGTTTTTCATCGTTTTTGAGGATTTTTGAAAAAATGTCGAAATCGAAGAAAAACCAAAGGCTATAGTACATGGTCTCGGACGACATGCTATAGTATGCCGTTTGTCATCGTTTTGAGGATTTTTGAAAAAATGTCGAAGTCGAAGAAAAACCAAAGGCTATAGTACATGGCCTCGGAAGACATACAATAGTATGGCGTTTTTTATCATTTTTGAGGATTTTTGAAAAAATGTCGAAATCGAAGAAAAACCAAAGGCTATAGTACATGGTCTCGGACGACATGCTATAGTATGGCGTTTTCCATCGTTTTGAGGATTTTTGAAAAAATGTCGAAATCGAAGAGGAAAAAAAAACCAAAGCATATAGTACATGGCCTCGGACGACATGATACAATAGTATGGCGTTTTTTATCATTTTTGAGGATTTTTGAAAAAATGTCGAAATCGAAAAAAACCAAAGGCTATAGTACATGGTCTCGGACGACATGCTATAGTATGGCGTTTTCCATCGTTTTGAGGATTTTTGAAAAAATGTCGAAATCGAAGAAAAACCAAAGGCTATAGTACATGGTCTCGGACGACATCCTATAGTATGGCATTTTTCATCGTTTTGAGGATTTTTGAAAAAATGTCAAAATCGAAGAAAAACCAAAGGCTATAGTACATGGTCTCGGACGACATGCTATAGTATGGCGTTTTTCATCGTTTTGAGGATTTTTGAAAAAATGTCGAAATCGAAGAAAAACCAAAGGCTATAGTACATGGCCTCGGACGACATGCTATAGTATGGCCTTTTTCATCGTTTTTGAGGATTTTTGAAAAAATGTCGAAATCAAAGAAAAACCAAAGGCTATAGTACATGGTCTCGGACGACATTCTATAGTATGGCGTTTTTCATCGTTTCTGAGGATTTTTGAAAAAATGACGAAATCGAATAAAAACCAAAGGCTATAGTACATGGTCTCGGACGACATGCTATAGTATGGCGTTTTTCATCGTTTTTGAGGATTTTTGAAAAAATGTCGAAATCGAAGAAAAACCAAAGGCTATAGTACATGGTCTCGGACGACATGCTATAGTATGGCGTTTTCCATAGTTTTGAGGATTTTTGAAAAAATGTCGAAATCCAAGAAAAAACAAAGCTATACTACATGGTCTCGGACGACATCCATTAGTATGGCATTTTTCATCGTTTGGAGGATTTTTGAAAAAATGTCAAAATCGAAGAAAAACCAAAGGCTATAGTACATGGTCTCAGACGACATGCTATAGTATGGCGTTTTTCATCGTTTTGAGGATTTTTGAAAAAATGTCGAAATCGAAGAAAAACCAAAGGCTATAGTACATGGTCTCGGACGACATGCTATAGTATGGCGTTTTCCATAGTTTTGAGGATTTTTGAAAAAATGTCGAAATCCAAGAAAAACCAAAGGCTATAGTACATGGTCTCGGACGACATGCTATAGTATGCGTTTTCGTCGTTTGAGGATTTTTGAAAAAATGTCGAAGTCGAAGAAAAACCAAAGGCTATAGTACATGGTCTCGGACGACATGCTATAGTATGGCGTTTTTCATCGTTTTGAGGATTTTGAAAAAATGTCGAAATCGAAGAAAAACCAAAGGCTATAGTACATGGCCTCGGACGACATGCTATAGTATGGCCTTTTTTCATCGTTTTGAGGATTTTTGAAAAAATGTCGAAATCGAAGAAAAAAACCAAAGCATATAGTACATGGTCTCGGACGACATGCTATAGTATGGCGTTTTTCATCGTTTTTGAGGATTTTTGAAAAAATGTCGAAATCGAAGAAAAACCAAAGGCTATAGTACATGGTCTCGGGCGACATGCTATAGTATGCCGTTTGTCGTCGTTTTGAGGATTTTTGAAAAAATGTCGAAGTCGAAGAAAAACCAAAGGCTATAGTACATGGCCTCGGAAGACATACAATAGTATGGCGTTTTTTATCATTTTTGAGGATTTTTGAAAAAATGTCGAAATCGAAGAAAAACCAAAGGCTATAGTACATGGTCTCGGACGACATGCTATAGTATGGCGTTTTCCATCGTTTTGAGGATTTTTAAAAAAAAATGTCGAAATCGAAGAGAAAAAAACCAAAGCATATAGTACATGGCCTCGGACGACATGATACAATAGTATGGTTTTTTTATCATTTTTGAGGATTTTTGAAAAAATGTCGAAATCGAAAAAAAACCAAAGGCTATAGTACATGGTCTCGGACGACATGCTATAGTATGGCGTTTTTCATCGTTTTGAGGATTTTTGAAAAAAATGTCGAAATCGAAGAAAAACCAAAGGCTATACTACATGGTCTCGGACGACATGCTATAGTATGGCATTTTTCATCGTTTTGAGGATTTTTGAAAAAATGTCAAAATCGAAGAAAAACCAAAGGCTATAGTACATGCTGGCCTCGGACGACATGCTATAGTATGGCCTTTTTCATCGTTTTTGAGGATTTTTAAAAATGTCGAAATCAAAGAAAAACCAAAGGCTATAGTACATGGTCTCGGACGACATACTATAGTATGGCGTTTTTCATCGTTTTTGAGCATTTTTGAAAAAATGTCGAAATCGAATAAAAACCAAAGGCTATAGTACATGGTCTCGGACGACATGCTATAGTATGGCGTTTTTCATCGTTTTTGAGGATTTTTGAAAAAATGTCGAAATCGAAGAAAAACCAAAGGCTATAGTACATGGTCTCGGACGACATGCTATAGTATGGCGTTTTCCATCGTTTTGAGGATTTTTGAAAAAATGTCGAAATCCAAGAAAAACCAAAGGCTATAGTACATGGTCTCGGACGACATGCTATAGTATGGCGTTTGTCGTCGTTTTTGAGGATTTTTGAAAAAATGTCAAAACCGAAGAAAAACCAAAGGCTATAGTACATGGCCTCGGAAGACATACAATAGTATGGCGTTTTTATCATTTTGAGGATTTTTGAAAAAAATGTCGAAATCGAAGAAAAACCAAAGGCTATAGTACATGGTCTCGGACGACTTGCTATAGTATGGCGTTTTTCCATCGTTTTGAGGATTTTTTGAAAAAATGTCGAAATCGAAGAGAAAAAAACCCAAAGCAAATAGTACATGGCCTCGACGACATGATACAATAGTATGGCTTTATATATCATTTTTGAGGATTTTTGAAAAAATGTCGAAATCGAAAAAAAACAAAGGACAAGTACATGGTCCTCGGACGACATGCTATAGTATTGCGTTTTTTTATCATTTTTGAGGATTTTTGAAAAAATGTCGAAATCGAAGAAAAACAAAGGCTAAAGTACGTGGTCTCGGACGACATGCTATAGTATGCCGTTTGTCGTCGTTTTGAGGATATTTGAAAAAAATGTCGAAGTCGAAGAAAAACCAAAGGCTATAGTACATGGCCTCGGAAGACATACAATAGTATGGCGTTTTTTTTCATTTATTGAGGATTTTTGAAAAAATGTCGAAATCGAAGAAAAACCAAAGGCTATAGTACATGGTCTCGGACGACAAGCTATAGTATGGCGTTTTCCATCGTTTTGAGGATTTTTGAAAAAATGTCGAAATCGAAAGAAAAAAAAAACCAAAGCAATATAGACAGGCCTCGAACGACATGATACAATAGTATGGCTTTTTTTATCATTTTTGAGGATTTTTGAAAAATGTCGAAATCGAAAAAAACAAAGGCTATAGTACATGGTCTCGGACGACATGCTATAGTATGACGTTTTCTAATCGTTTTGAGGAATTTTGAAAAAATGTCGAAATCGAAGAAAAACCAAAGGCTATACTACATGGTCTCGGACGACATCCTATAGTATGGCGCATTTTCATCGTTTTGAGGATTTTTGAAAAAATGTCAAAATCGAAGAAAAACCAAAGGCTATAGTACATGGTCTCAGACGACATGCTATAGTATGGCGTTTTTCATCGTTTTGAGGATTTTTGAAAAAATGTCGAGATCGAAGAAAACCAAAGGCTATAGTACATGGCCTCGACGACATGCTATAGTATGGCCTTTTTCATCGTTTTTGAGGATTTTTGAAAAAATGTCGAAATCAAAGAAAAACCAAAGGCTATAGTACATGGTCTCGGACGACATGCTATAGTATGGCGTTTTCATCGTTTCTGAGGATTTTTGGAAAAAAGACGAAATCGAATAAAACCAAAGCCTATAAGTACATGGTCTCGGACCACATGCTATAGTATGGCGTTTTTTCATCGTTTTGAGGATTTTTGAAAAAAATGTCGAAATCGAAGAAAAACCAAAGGCTATAGTACATGGTCTCGACGACATGCTATAGTATGGCGTTTTCATAGTTTTTGAGGATTTTTGAAAAAAATGTCGAAATCCAAGAAAAACAAAGGCTATAGTACATGGTCTCGGACGACATGCTATAGTATGGCATTTTTCATCGTTTTGAGGAT